>JAKOOJ010000017.1:16530847-16776720 GCA_022577455.1 Arizona elegans
GGAGTCAACTGACTATATCGGGATGCCGGGAGCCACAGCCACTCAGTCTTGGAAGGGTTGAGCTTGAGCCTATTCCTCCCCATCCAGACCCGCACAGCCTCCAGGCACCGGGACATCACTTCAAGGGCATCGTTGGGGTGGTGAAATTCAACGTAGAGAAAAGTAGTCTTACACTTAGGCAAGAAAAGCCAAAAACACACATATAAACTGGGGGGGAAACCAGCCTTAGAAGCAGTAACTGTGAGTCTTGGAGTCTTAGTGGACAACCAATTAAATATGTGTTAACAGTGTGTGGCAGTAGCCAAAAAAGCCAATGCAATCCTAAATTGCATTAAAAGAGGGATACAATCAAGATCAAGGGAGTTACTACTACCACTCTATAAAGCCTTAATAAGACCACACCAAGGATACTGCATCCAGTTTTGGTCACCATAGTATAAAAAAGATGTTGAGACTCTGGAAAGAGTGCAGAGAAGAGCAATAAAGAGGATTAGGGGACTGGAGGCTAAAACATGCAATGAATGGTTGCAGGAACTGGGCCTGGCTGGTCTAGTGAAGAGAAGGACCAGGGGAGACAGGAGAGCATCTTCCAATATTTGAGGAGCTGCCACAGAGAGGAGGAAGAGGGTCAAGCTATTTTCCAAAGCACCTGAAGGCCAGACAAGGAATAATGGATGGAAACTGACCAAGGAGAGATTCAATCTAGAAATGAGGAGGAATTTTCCGACAATGAGAACAATCAACCCATGGAACAGATGTTGCCTTCGGAAGTTGTGGGAGCTTCATCCCTGGAGACTTTCCAGAAGAGACTGGACAGCCATTAGTCAGAAATGGTGTAAGGTCTCCTGCTTTATGGGGGGCGGGGCAGAGGGGGGTTGGACTAACAGTAACAGAATTGGAAGGGGCTTTAGAGGTCATCTAGTCCAACCCCCTGCTCACGCAGGAAGACTTATACAAGGGATTCGAACTGCCAACCTTATAAGGCCCCTTCCAACTCTGTTAATGTTAAGCTATTCAGTTTCAAAACAGAGCCAAACTTCCAGAAGAGAGAGAGAGAGAGAGAGAGAGAGAGAGAGAGAGAGAGAGAGAGAGAGAGAGAGAGGCAGCTTCCCCTGTTGAATTCCTGACTCTGCATGAAGAAGAATTAGCATTATTATTATTATTATTATTATTATTATTATTATTATTATTATTATTATTATTGCACTTAAACCTGCACAAAGCTGCCTGGACCATCCTCTAAAATCGACCCCATCTCTCCTCCGCCCCATATCCTTCCAGTCCCAGCCCATCCTGAAACCCTGTTATTTTTCCCAGCCAAATTCTTGCTTTTTTACCATGGCACAGAAATTCAAGGCAGCCCATCTCTCTCCCCCTTTTTTGGAGCAAAGCAGGCAGACATTCCCCAGGAAAGCTCACCGTAAGACGTTTTGCTAAGAAATCTCTCTTTTTTTTCTCCAGCCAGCAGGCAGCAATTCAACAGGGCCAGCTGTGCAATAGAGAAATGCAGGCAGACATTTCCCAGGAAAGCTCGCCCTAAGAAGATTTGCTAAGAAATCTTTTTTTTCCCCTCCAGCAGGCAGCAATTCAACAGGGCCAGCTGTGCAATAGAGAAATGCAGGCAGACATTTCCCAGGAAAGCTCACCCTAAGAAGATTTGCTAAGAAATCTTTTTTTTTTCCCCTCCAGCAGGCAGCAATTCAACAGGGCCAGCTGTGCAACAGGAAAATGCTTGGATAAGAAGGACCAGCCCTGCAAGAAGTTTAGCAAGAAACTAAACACCCCCACCCCCACACAAGCCCCAAATTAGGCAGGAATCCCACAGGTCGATCCCCCCTACCAAACTTTCGCTTTACCTTTACCTCTCCAAAATCCGGGAAGCGGCAGGCAAACACTCAACAGGGGCAGCTGCTTTCCCCAGCAGTAGGTCCAAACGGGAGGGAGGCTCTGCACCTGTTGACCTTCCGCCTGCCTTGCTAGGAAATAACAGCCTCCAGCTCCGCCCTCAGGCCCAAACTTTAAAGCTTGCAGCGACCGTTCCCACGTTTCCACTCCCACCCGTGTTCAGCGACACGCCACTCCCACGCGTGACCCTTTTCCACGCGAGTCTTTCCGCCTTCCGGCTCCATGCCCGACTACTGGCAAAGCTCTCTTCCGGTTTAGGCAAGCCCCGCCCCCTCTCCCTAGCGCTGTGCGTTTTTTTTTTGTCCTCTCTCGCGTCCCTGGAATTTAGTCTCGCGAGATAATCTAACCTGGCGCCCCGGGATGAAGAGACAAAGAAGCTGCTCTCGGCTGCCGCCCGCGGTGCTCTGCGGTACTGCAGATGGTCCGCACGTTATAATATAATAGGCTGGATGAATGGATGGATGGGGAATTCTGGGAGTTGAAGTTGCCTGGCTTAAAAGTTTCCAGATTTGAGAAACACTGCGCCTGCTCAGTTTAAGACTGTAGATACAAGGTAGTCCTTGATTTACGACCACGACTGAGCCCAAGATTTCTGTTGTTAAGTGAAACAAGTGGATTTTGTCCCATTTTACGACTGCCACAGGTTGTTCAATTAGTAACAGGGCTGTTAAGTGAATCTGCCTTCTTCCCCCAATTGATTTTGCTTCGCAGAAAGTTGCAAAAGGGATCACATGACCCCGGGACACTGTGACTGTCATAAATACGAGTTAGTTGCCAACTTTGATTATGTGACCGTGGGGATAGCTATAATAAATGGTCGTAATTGTGAAGGACAGTCGTAAAATCCCTTTTTTCGGGGTTGTTGTAACTTCAAACAGTCACTAAAGGTTAGGTTTCCTGCCTAAGCAGGGGGTTGGACTAGAAGACCTCCAAGGTCCCTTCCATCTCTTTCTCTTCTCCCCTTCCCTTCCCTTCCATTCCCTTCCCTTCCATTCCATTCCATTCTTAATTCTATTAAGAAGAGCCGGGGTGGTGCAGTGGTTAGGGTGCAGTACTGCAGCTACTTCAGCTGACTGCTAGTTCAGCAGATCAGCGGATCAAATCTCACCGGCTCAAGGTTGACTCAGCCTCCCATCCTTCCGAGGTGGGTAAAATGAGGACCCAGATTGTTGGGGGGCAATATGCTACTTAGTATACTGTCTTTGGTGTAAGCCACCCAGAGTCCTCGGAGAGTGGGCGGCATAGAAATATGAATAATAATAATAATATTCTTTTTTTTTTTAATTTGATTTATATGCCGCCCTTCTCCAGAGACTCAGGCCGGCTTACAGTGCGTTTTATTTTTATTTATTTTATTTTATTTTGCAATTTATATACCGCCCTTCTCCCTAAGGACTCAGGGCGGTGCACAGCCAGAATTAAGAACATAAACTACAAATATTAAGAACAATTAAAATATATATAAATTTGGCCCAAAAATTTAAAAATCACAAACCAATTAAAACATTTAAAAAATGTAAAATTAAAAAATTTCTTCTTAAGCCAGCCCGGCTTGCTCGAAAAAGTGGGTTTTAAGGGCAAGGCGGAAGGCACTGAGTTAAGCAATAGCCATTGCGTTAAGCAATAGCCGCCCTTAATACTTCTTAATTCTTAATACTTAATACTAATATTCTTAATACTATTTTACTCTTTCTCCTCTCCTCTCCTCTCCTCTCCTCTCCTCTCCTCTCCCCTCCCTTACTCTATTCTACTCTAAATCAGGGGTCTCCAACCTTGGCAACTTTAAGCCTGGTGGACTTCAGCTCCCAGAATTCCCCAGCCAGCAAAGCACTTAAGGACCACACAATGCTACCCCCTTCTCCTCCTCTTTCTTTTCCTCCTCTTCCTCTTCCTGATCCTAATCCCTCCCTTCTAGCACTGATGATATTACCTAGATAGGTCACGAAACGTCTGCAGGACGTCCTCCTCCCCCTCCCCCTCCCCCTCCTCCTCCTCTTCTCTGCAAACCCCAGTCCCTTCAAGCACTGATGATGTTACCTAATTGGGTCATGAAACGTCTGCAAGAAAACGAACAAGCTCAGAGAGCACCAAGGACCCTCACGATGCCCACCCCCTCCTCCTCCTCCTCTTTCTTCTCCTCTTCTTCCTTCTCCTCCTCCCCACTTCTAACACTGATGATATTACCTAGATGGGTCACGAAACGTCTGCAGGAAAACAACCAAGCTCAGAGAGCACCAAGGACCCCATAGTCCTCCTCCTCCTCCTCCTCCTCTTCCCCCTCCCTCTCCCCCACCACAAACCCCATTCCCTTCTAGCCCTGATAATGATACCTAGTTGGGTCATGAAACGTCTGCAAAGAAACACCCAAGCTCGGAGACCACCCAGGACTCCTCTACAGAAATATTCCTGCAACTTTTATTATTTCTGGAAAACCTGCTGCTACTCAGACAAATTTGGAACTCCTAAGTTAGGCACCCATGCCAAATGATTTAAAGTTTAAGTCCTTTCCATTTAAATTTTAAAGCAGCCTCTTCTTTATAGCTAACAAGCACCCTTCCCACGGCATCAGATAAGGTTCGGCTCAGTGGTGCGTTGCTCCTGGTTCGCACCGGTTCGCAAGAACCGGTCGTAAAAATTTGTAGTAGTTCGGAGAACCGGTAATAACATTGGCTGGCCACGCCCCTGAACCGGTCCCCGGCACGGTCCCCGCTCGCTTACCCCGCCCACCTCATCAGATGCTTTTTTTTTTTTTTTTTACTTTTAAAAGCATTTTTTCTACAACCTCTTCTGCCGAAAAAATGTTTTTAAAAGTAAAAAAAAAAAAAATAAAAGCCTCTGCCGATCAGGCAACTCAGCTGGGATCGTCAGAGGCTTCTAAAAGCATTTTTTTCTGCAACCTCTTAAAGTTGTAGAAAAAATGCTTTTAAGAGTAAAAATCACGTGATTCAAAATTCAGACTCTTGGCTACTGGCATGTACTTATGACGGTTTTCCTGGGATCACGTGATCCCCTTTTGCGACCTCCTGACAAGCCAAGTCAATGCAGAAGCCGGATTCACTTAACAACTGGGGGGAGGGGGGGCTGCTAACTACAATGACTCACTTAAGTGTGATAAAAAAAAAATCATATAAAATAGGGAGAAAATTCGCTTCACTGTCTTGCTTGGGCGGGGAAAGTTTGAGCTCAATTGTGGTCATAAGTCAAGGACGACTGGCAATGATTTGCTTCGTCTGGAGGGCCCTTGGTTGGGAGAACAGGCCAAAATGATTAAAAACTCCCATGCCAGATAAGATAAAATTAACCAAAGGTCACTGACTCTCCTTCTCATAGGAAATGAACAATGCCTCACAGTTATGAAAAGGAAGATATTTTAAGGAAATTATGGAATGTGCTGAAATGAGTAAATTGACATTTGAAATTAGAGAACAGGAAGATAAACAATATTACAAGATACGTAATATTGTAATATTGTTTATCTAAGATATGAGACTTATTTTATCAATGGCTAGATACTAAAACATGGAAATGAAATATGAAATCTAAAATGAATGTTATAATATAATATGTGAAGATATTTTTTTTTTGAATGATAATGCCATTGTTAGATCAATGATAAATGAGGATAATGATACAAAGATATATATTAGGTTGATGATATGAGAAATTAGATAATTAGTAAAATATGAATATGGGGACGAAGCATAAGGGATTTGTAACCAACCGACACACTGTTTTTTATGTTTTGTTTGTTTAAAAATTAAAAAAATAAAATAAAAAAGGAAGATATTTTCACCCACTGAATTATTAGCTGGCTTCGTCACTTTGTACTAAATATGCCAGTCTTCCCCTCAGAAATGGGCTGTAAACACTACAATCCTCGACTTACGACCACAATTCAGCCCCAGATGTCTGCCGTTAAGCGAGACAGTTGTTAAGTGAATTTTGCCCCCGTTTTACGACGTTTCTTTCTACATTTATTAATCCCTGCAGTTGTTAAATGAATAACATGGTTGTTAAGTGAATTTTGCCCCCGTTTTACGACGTTTCTTTCCACATTTATTAATCCCTGCAGTTGTGAAATGAGTAACACGGTTGTTAAGTGAATCTGGCTTCCCCCCCACTTGACTTGGAATGTCGGAAGGTCACAAAAGGGGATGTCACGTGACTCCGGGACGCTGCGACCGTCATAAGTATGAATCAGTTGCCAAGCATCTGAATTTTGATCACGGGGATGTTTACACAGTTCGTTAAAGAGTGAGAAACACTCCTAAGTCACTTCTTCCGGGGCTGTCGTAACTTGGAACGGTCACTAAATGAACTGTTGTAAACCGAGGACTACCTGTACTGGCAAAATGGGTCTTGCTATTTCTAAGATACTACTTGATGCACTCAAACAGGTCAAGTCCCAGGTAGCCAAACACACTTTGCAAGTTGCATATTCAGTCCTATTGCAGCACAGAGCAGGTCAGAAGGGATATAATGGCTCTTGCTGACAAAGTGGAAGCGAATGATCAGGTAGCTAGTCCTCAAGGTTGTTGTTTTTTTTTTTTTAAATTCCTAGCTGAACAAACCTTTTATTGGCAAGGCTGCGCTGCAACCCTTCAGCCTAATTTCAAAAACTCATAGAATCAGAGGGTTGGAAGGGAGCTTGGATGGACTTCTTGTCACAGGTGGGCTTCAAAAATTTTAGCAAGGGGTTTTCTGCCCGGTTGCTGGGCGGGCATGGCCATGGTGGGCGTGGCCTTTTCACCCTCCCCGGGCTCCGGAGGCTTTTCTTGAGCCTCTGGGAAGGTGAAAATGGCCTCCCCGGGCTCCGGAGGCCCTCTGGAGGCCGGCCCATTTCCGGCCTTCCCGAACTTCCAGTAGGCCCATTTTTCACCCTCCCTGAGCCTCCACGCGTACCCGGCACTTACCTGCATCCAAAACGGGCCGCTTGGGGACTTCTGGGAGAGGAGTAGTGGGATGGGAGGGGCCAGCCATGAGTGGGATTTGGGGGTTCTCCTAACTGCACCGAATCTTAGCTAGAGGGTCTCCTGAACCCCTGCAAGCCCCCAACAGCCCACCCCTGGTTCTAGTCCAGCGGGCCCCAACCTTTCCCACGGCGGTGGGTGACCGCAGCGGGTGGGGAAGCGATGCTTTCACACACGCAACTTAATCTTGCACATGGGCAAATGGAGCTTCGCGCGGACTGGTTCCCAATGGGTCACGGACTGGTATCAGTCCGTGAACCAGAGTTTAGGGACCCTTTCTGTCGTCGAATGCCCCAGCTCAAGCAGAAAACCCTATTCCAGTGATGGCTAACCATTTTGCCATTGTGTGCCAGGAGTGGGGGTGGGGGATGTCGTGCGCGAGCGTGCCCACACCCAAAATTCGATGCGCCCTGCCCCTTTGCATGGGTATGCAACCCCTCCAAGTTGGCAAATGGGCCGTTTTCGGCCTCCGGTGGGGTGGGGAAAGTCATTTTCACCCTCCCCAGACTCCTAGAAAGGCTCTGGAGGCTGGGGAGAGCCAAAAACGCACCTTCCCCATCCCCACCCACTTCTGAGGCCCTCAGGAGGCAGGAAACAGCCTGTTTCCCTACTTTTGGTGGGCCCAGAAGGCCCGAAAATCAGCTGGCACGTGCCATAGCTGAGCTTGCGTGCCCAGTGATATGGATACGTGTGCCATCTTTGGCACGCGTGCCATAGGTTCACCATCACGGCCCTGTTCAATTCCGGACCAATGGCTCTTGTACGAGTACAGATGCCAGGTGTCCACTATTTGAGCGGACGGTCCGCTTTTTTCACATTATGTTCTCTATTTTTTTTCACAAAATAGTGGACATTGTTTTTATTCAAAAGCTTTGTGATGAAATGGTACATAATCTAAAGCTGTACAGTCGAAGAGAATAAGGATGGGAGAATCGTGTTTTGTCTTTTTTTTTTCATAAGTGAGAATGAGACAAAGATTGAATATCCATTGAACTCGATTCTCCGAAAAAATTAATGAGGAGATTAAAATAAAAATATATTATAAAATTACGTACAGTTCACATTTTAAAAATGTATTGTAGCTTGTGTCGACTGACCTAAAATGGCGTCGAGTGAGGAGAGTGACAGCGGCGAGATTTCGAATTCTTTAAAACGAAAGAGAGGAGTGTGCAAATACACCAAAGACTGGGAGGCTACTTTTCCATGGATTACCAACAACGAAACCGACAGAACAAATACGACGGCCTACTGTAAATTGTGTCAGATATCGTTCACAATTGAATATAATGGTATAAAAGCTGTCACACAGCATGCAAGCACAAAATATCATTTAGATAAGGAGAAAATAGCTTCCAGCAACAAGCGAATCAATTCGTTTTTCATTGTTAAAGACTCCCTGTTAAAATGTTTGTAAGAAAATATATAATTTAATTGTAATTTTTATTTTTTATCTTTTTACTACTTAACACACACACACACACACACACACACACGTCCGCTATTTTTTAGAAGCAGACCTGGCAACCCTAGATGAAACCTGGCTCCAAAAGAGTCACTGCGAGAGGGACCTTGGAGTCCTAGTGGATGATCCCTTAAACACGGGCCAGCCGCCAAAAAAAGCGAATACGATCCTTGGTTGTGTAAACAGAGGCACAGAATCAAAATCACGTGAAATATGACTATCACTTTGTAAAGCTTTAGTAAGGCCCACACCTGGAATATTGCAACTTATTTTGGTCACCACACTCCAAAAAAAAGATGTTGAGACTTTGGAAAAAGTGCAGAGAAGAGCAACTAAGATGATTAAAGGCCTGGAGACTAAATATATATGAAGAACAGTTGCAAAGAAGGACCGGGGTGTGGGGACATGATAAAAACATTCCAGTATTTGAGGGGCTGCCCCAAAGAAGAGGGAGTCAAGCTATTCTCCAAAGCACCTGAGAGCAGGAAAAGAAGCAACGGGTGGAAACTAATCAAGGAGAGAAGCAACTTGGAATTAAGGAGAAACTTCCTAACAATGGGGACAATTAACCAGCGGAACTGCTTGCCACCAGAACTTGTGGGTGGTGCAACACTGGAGGTCTTGAAGAAAAGACTGGACAGCCACTTGTCTGAAATGGTATAGGGTTTCCTGTCTCAGGATAGGGGGTTAGACTAGAAGACCTCCAAAGTCCCTTCCAGCTCTATTCTGATTCTCATTCTGATGGTTATCTTAGATCTCTGCCTTCTGCAAAATATCCCGTTTTGCCATTTGGTTAGAGAAGGACAAAGGAGAAATGAGATTTGGGGGGAGAGGGGAAGCAAAATATAAAGAACGGTTGCTGAAATTGGGTATGTCTATTTTGATGAAAAGAAGGACTAGGGGAGACATGATAGCAGTCTTCCAATATCTCAGGGGCTGCCCCAAAGAAGATTTGGGGGGGGGGGGTCAAGCTATTTTCCAAAGCGCCAGAAGGCAGGACAAGAAGCGATGGGTGGAAACTAACCAAGGAGAGAAGCAACCTGGAATTGAGGAGAAACTTACCAACAGTGAGGACAATTAACCAGTGGAACTGCTTGCCACCAGAAGTTGTGGGTGCTTCATCACTGGAGGTTTTGAAGAAGAGACTGGACAGTCACTTGTCTGAAATGACATAGGTTCTTCTGCCTGAGCAGGGGGTTGGACTAGATGACCTCCAAGGTCCCTTCCAACTCTGCTATTCTATTCTATTCTATTCTATTCTATTCTATTCTATTCTATTCTATTCTATTCTATTCTATTCAAAATATTCTATGTCAATCCTTCCCTTCCTCTGCAAGAAAAGGTTTCCTTACCTGCTTTATTAAGATCCAGCAAATTTGTCCATGTCAGAGAATTTTCAGGCTGGGTTTTAAACTAAATGTTGAACAGGCTGGACGAGAAATTGCAACAGACGGAAAAAACCGTGCACTTCGCTTACACGTGCCCATTCCTAACTATTACCCAAGTTTCAAAGAGCATCAAAACACAAGGCCATAAAGGAATATATTGTGGCCGATGATCTCCTTTGAAGTAAATCTTTTTTTTATGCCATCGATAAAACGGCAACAGATCTCTGGGACCGCCTGTGCCTTTATCGCGCCGTAAAGGGGAAAAAAACGAAGAAGCAGAAAACAGAAATGGAGAGGAACCGAGTGGCTTTGAGAGAAGAAGAAAGTTAACTGTAGGTTCAAAAGAAAAGTGCATTGGCAGTGCGAACCAGTGGTTAGGAGGGAACGAAAGCTTAAAAATACCAAGTTCCATTTTTGAAGCGTTCAAATACCTTCCCAAGTTCTCTTGCCTTCCTTTGAAGATTTCTCAAGGGTGAAACGAAGCATTTTTGGGTATATAAAGTGAAAAAACCTGTTTATCGCGTTGTGACATTTTAAAAGTCCTTGGCGTTACAATTGCTCAACAGTAGAAGTTTCTATGTACCCTAATGTTCAGCCAAAATGTTGGAGGTGTGATTGTTTAGATGCTACATATTATCATGTTTGGTGGACTTGTAAGAAAGTTAAGGCTTTTTGGATAAAAATTTGGTGGGTCATGCAGAATGTTTTTAAGAAAAAAAATTAAATTTTCTCCACAATTGTTTTTATTGGGTATAGTTAAGGGTTTTACATTGGGTGAAATTAAGTTGATATTGTATATGATAACAGCAGCGAGATTATTGATAGGTAAATACTGGAAAAATGAAGCTTTGCCCACGATCGAGGAATGGACTTTGAAGATGGCCAGTTTTGCAGAGATGGCGAAGATCTCAGCATACTTAAAAGATCGCTCACAAGAGACTTATGAATGGGAGTGGAAAAAGTGGATAGATTATGTGCAGAACAAATATCAAACTAGGAAGTATCAAATAGCTTTTCACTGAAAGTATTATATAAAGATAGAAATATTTGAGTTTTGTGAAGATGAAAAATTATATGGGGGATGGAGGGGTTCAAGTTTTATAAAAAGGGGTTTTTGATTGGATTATATTCTGTGGAAGTCCGGGGGGGAGGGGTGGGTTAGGGGGGGTTGGGTAGGGCTAGGGGGGGTTTGGGAGGGTTAGGGTGATTGGGGAGGTTGGGGTGGGTTGGGGGGGGAAATGGGGTGAAAATGTAATTGTAAAACTTTTGCAATAAAAAAAAAAACAGTAGAAGTTTCTTTCTCTTTTTTTACTTCTGCTAGAAGTTCCCCGTAACAAAATTCCCTAAGAATTAAAAAAAAAATCAAATCAGGGGCAGCTGCCAGATTGTGAGTGATGCCTTAAAAGTCGGATGAGACTTTTAAGTGGCCGCAACGGGCACCTGATGGTTTTAAAAAAAGAAAAGAAAAATATTTTAGGATTCATTGCACACATATCCCACTTTCTTTGGAAGACACTTCAATTGATTGGGCTGATGGATTCAGTTCCCCGAAACAATTTGGAACTATTTGGAAGATAGTTAACCTGAAGCTCAGCTGATTTAGAAGAATTTCTTAACAAATCCCACTCCCTCCTAGGCGCTGATGGTGTAACCTAGCTGGGTCGTGAGACATTTGCAAGAAGACCGCCAAGCTCTGATAGCACCAAGGACCCCCACGGTCATCCTCAGTGTTGAGGGTAAAACTTGCCCTCTGTAAAATGGTGCAACGGACCAGACAACGAATAGATACGTTGCTTAGCAAAACACACAGATATTCACAGACTCTGAACGTTGATAGAAAAATAAACAGTCTTTACTTGTAGTAAAAAACAAACTTGGCTTCTCAAAACAAAGATAACACTTCTTCAAATAATCACGGTTCAACACAAAACATAGTTTGCTTACAATTCCAGTTCTCTTCGGTAACACAGACAAAGTTATAGTTTTCTATATATCTACCCAACCGTAGGATCAGCATCCAACACTCCTCCTCCTCCTCCTCCCCATTCCTCTTCCCTGCAAACCCCACTCCCTTCTAACATTGATGATGTAACCCAGCTGGGTCGTGAGACATTTGCAAGAAGGCCGCCAAGCTTTGATAGCACCAAGGAACCCACAATCGTCCTCCTGCTCCTCCTCCCTGCAAAAACCCTTTCTAGCACTGATGATGTTCCCAAGTTGGGTCACGAAATGTCTTCAAGAAAACCACCAAGTTCAAAATGTACCAAGGACCCCCCCGCCCACAGTCCTCCTCCTCCTCCTCCCCTCCTCCTCTTCCAAGCCCCTCCCCTTCTAGCACTGATGATAGTAACCTAGTTTAGGTCACAAAAACTCTGCCAGGAAACTACGCAGTTCAGAGAGGACCAAGGACCCCACAATCCTCCTCCCCGTTCTCTTCGCTCCACAAGCCCCCTCACCTGATGATGATGATGATGTAACCTAGTTGGGTTGTGAAACATTTTGCAAGAAAAACACCAGCTCAGAGAGCACTCAGGACCCCAGGACAAATTCACCCCTGAGCTACAAACTTTCCCTTCTATTTATTTCTCCTTTCACCCAAAGGAATCAATAATAATAAAAGATTATTAAGTATTGTTGTTTCACAATCAAAACATTGTGAATAAAGGCAAGGATCCCACACACACAGCCCTTCCTTAACCGTTGAAGTCCAGCTGGGCTTCAAGGCAAAGACTTCAACCCAAGAACCTCGGTGGCGCAGCAGACTAAAGCGCTGTTAAGTAGCACCAGCTGCCTGCAATTATTGTGAGTGCAAATCTCACCAGGCTCAAGGTGGACTCAGCCTTCCATCCTTCCGAGGTAGATAAAATGAGGACCCGGATTGTGGGGGCAATAAGATGACTTTGTATAAAAAAAGGACACTGCTCGGGGGCCCCCGAAAGCCCTATTAAGCAGGTATATACAAAAGTATGAAGGCTATTGCTTAATGCATTGTAAGCTGCCCTGAGTCTCCGGAAAAGGGCGACATATAAATCAAACCAATCAATCAATCAATCAATCAATAAATGGAAGGAAGGAATCTGTAATGGCACAGTTGTTATAAGGCAGTATTGCAGGTAACTCTGCTCAAAGTCAGGAGTTCGATTCTGATCGGCTCAAAGTTGACTTAGCCTTCCATCCTTTCGAGGTAGGTAAAATGAGGACCCGAATTGTGGGGGCAATAAGTTGACTTTGTATAAAAAAAGAACACCGCTTGGGGGGGCCCAAAAAGCCCTACTAAGCAGGTATATGCAAAAGTATGAAGGCTATTGCTTAACGCATTGTAAACCACCCTGAGTCTCCGGAGAAGGGCGGCATATAAATTGAACCAATAAATAAATAAATGAAATAAATCTTCTCCTAACAGGGAACCTCTTCAGATGCAAACAAAATTTCTCCCAAAGTTGACAGATCAGTGCAAAGGGGTTCCAACTTCAGCTTTGCAACTCATGAGATATTCTCTGGGTTTACTGCTTTTCCTGTCTCGGAACAATTTCCCCCCACTTTTAGCTAGACTAAGTTTAAAAAAAATCTGAAATGCTCAACGCAAAGGAAGAAGAAGCCAACTTACCCGGCGCTGAGATCTTGTCCGGAGTGGCCTTTGTCCTTCGCAACCAACAAAATACTGTGGGTTTTTTTCCCTCTCCACCCTTCACAGCCTCCCTCCCTTCCCACTGCATTGAATTTTGGATCTGAGCCCAGGACACTGTACCGTATTCTCATTAAAACACCATGCATGTAAAAAAAACACAAACAGCTGTGCTCTCCCAATGAAAGAAAGACAATCTGGGAAAAAAAACAACAACTTAAATTTGACTCTCTTTCATCTGCAGTTTTTTTTTCTTGGTTTTTTGGGGGGAGTTCTTTTTCTTTTAATTTACTCAACCGAGGGAATGGAGAGATGGTTTGCTATTGTTGTTGTAGTAGTAGTGGTTGTTGTTGTTTAAAGCTGTTGTGGTGATTGCCACAATTTTTAAGAGCCCGGTTGCAATTCTGGGAGAAAAAAATAAATAAATATGTGCGGGTTTGATTTTTTTTTTCTGAGATTCCCGGTGTCTTTCAACCGCTTTGAAACAGAATAAAATAGAAGAGGAGAAAAAGAGTTGGAAGGGACTTTGGAGGTCTTCTAGACTAACCCCCTACTCAAGCAGGAAGCCCTGTAGCAGACGTCTTCAAACTTGGCAGCTTTAAGACTTGTGGACTTCAACTCCCAGAATTCTCCAGCCAGCATAGGTATGCTGGCTGGAGAATTCTGGGAGTTGAAGTCCACAAGTCTTAAAGCTGCCAAGTTTGGGGACCCCTACCCTATAGAAAGACAGTCCTCAACGTACGACCACAATTGAGCCCCCAAATTTCTGTGGCTAAGAGAGACATTTGTCCAGTGAGTTTTGCCCCCTTTTGCGACCTTTCTTGCCCCCCGTTGTTAAGCGAATCCCTGCAGTCATGAAATCAGTCACCTGGTTGTTAAGCGAATCTGGCTTTCCCCCATCGACTTTGCTTTGTCAGAAGGTCGCAAAAGAGGATCATGTGACCCAGGCACACTGCGACTGTCATAAATATGAGTCAGTGGCCGAGCTTCTGAATTTCGATCCCGTGACCGTGGGCCTGCTTGCCATGGCCATAAGTGGGAAAAAAATGGTCGTGTCACTTTCTTTTTCCAGGGCCGTCGTAACTTTAAATGGTAATTGAATGAATGAACCATCATAAATTCCTCCTAATTTCTAGGTTGAATCTCTCCTTGGTCAGTTTCCATCCATGATTCCTTGCCTGGCCTTCGGGTGCTTTGGAAAACAGCTTGACCCCCTTCCTCCTCTCTGGGGCAGCCCCTCAAATATTGGAAGATGCTCTCCTGTCTCCCCTGGTCCTTCTCTTCCCTAGACCAGCCATGTCTTCTGTCCATCTATGGTTCATTCAGATTTATTTATTTCTTTCTCTCTCTCTCTTTTTCTTTCCCTCCCTTCCACCTTCCTTCCCTCCCTCCTTCCTTCCTTCCTTTTGCTTTGGAAAATAGCTTGACCCCCTTCCTCCTCTCTGGGGCAGCCCCTCAAATATTGGAAGATGCTCTCCTGTCTCCCCTGGTCCTTCTCTTCACTAGACCAGCCATGTCTTCTGTCCATCCATGGCTCACTCAGATGTCTTTCTTTCTTTTTCTTTTTCTTTCCTTCCTTCCTTCTTTCTTTTTCTTTCTTTCTTTCTTTCCTTCCTTCCTTCTTTTCTTTCTTTCTTTTTCTTTCTTTCCCTCCCTTCCACCTTCCTTCCTTCCTTCCCTCCCTCCTTCCTTCCTTCCTTCCTTCCTTCCTTCCTTCCTTCCTTCCTTCCTTCCTTCCTTCCTTCCTTCCTTCCTTCCTTCCTTCCTTTTGCTTTGGAAAATAGCCTGACCCCCTTCCTCCTCTCTGGGGCAGCCCCTCAAATATTGGAAGATGCTCTCCTGTCTCCCCTGGTCCTTCTCTTCCCTAGACCAGCCAGGCCCAGTTCCTGCAACTGTTCATCATAAGTTTTAGCCTCCAGCCCCCTCATCATCCTGGTTGCTCTTCTCTGCACTTTTTCTAGAGGCTCCGCATCTTTTTCACATTGTGGCGATGTCAAATTTTTCACAAGTCACTTTTTTTCAGCGCCGTTGTAACTTCAAATGGTCACTAAATGAACGGTCATAAATCAGGGACCACCTGTATCATAAAACGTAGCAAAAAAAAAAAAAGATCTGTAAAATAACATTCGTTTCATTCCTGTTTTTGGAGGGCGAGGAATTTAAACCTTCCTCCTTCTTCTATCTTTTCTTTTAAAAGTTCCTTCAAACGGATGCCTAAAGCAGACTTTTTTCAGTCACCGAGTTACAGATGGTTTATGTCTTGGAAACCCTGATAATTTTGAGGTTCCCAACAGAAGGTAGGTACACGCGATCCTCGGTTTATGGCCACAATTGGGCTCACAATTTCTGCTGCTAAATGGAAGAATTTTTTTTTTTTTTAAAAAGTGAACCATGTCTGATTTTAGAATTCTTTTTTTTTGCCCTGGGCTCTTAAGCAAATCGCTGCCGTTGTTAAGCGAATCATGTGGTCGTTAAGCGAATCTGGCTTCCCTCCTTGACCCTTGGCTTGTCAGAAGCCAGCTGGGAAGGTCGCAAAAGCGGATCGAAGGGCCCTGGCGGAACGCTGCACCTGTTTGTAGATATAGGCTGGTTGCCAAGCACCCGAATTTTGATCAGTGACCACGGGGATGCTGCAACAGTCGTAAGTGTGAGAACTGGTCATAAGTCACTTTTCTCAGTGTTGTCGTAACTTTGAATGGTCGCTGCACGAATGGTTGTAAGTCGAGGAGTACCTACACTTGCTAAGGGAACATAGTCTCCAAATAATGTATTTTCTTTGCAAGACAGGCAACAATAATATAGTTATAGGTAGTCCTTGATTATGACCACAATTGAACCCCCAAACTTATGTTGCTAAGCGAGACAGTTGTTAAGTAAGTTTTGCCCTATTTTACGACTTTTCTTGCCGCAGTCGTTAAGTGGATCACTGCCGTTGTTAAGTTAGTCACACTCTTGTAAAGTGAATCCGTCTTCCCACTTGGCTTTGCTTGTCAGACGGCCGCAAAAGGGGATTGTGTGACACCTGGACACTACGACCGTCATAAATATGAAACCAGTTGCCAAGTATCTGAATTTTGATGCCATGATCCATGGGGATGCTGCAAAGGTCATAACTGTGAAAAATAAGTCACATTTTCAGCGCCATTGTTAACTTTGAACAGTCACTAAACAAACTGTTGTAAGTCAAGGACTGTCTTAGCCACTGTCTACTCCCTTAGCAACAGAAATGTTGGGGGGGTCAATTGTGACCATAAGTCAAGGACTACCTGCGTAAACCTCACCCTATTAAAACAGGACCAATTAAGATATTGAAAATGTTCTGAAGTTTTTTTTAAAAAAATATTAAAATTAGAAATTAAAATATTTCATGCTCTTTGAAGACTAAACCTTTGAAATTATAGGATAGTAACCATTTCAAAGGGGCAAACGAGGAGGGCAATGTAAGCCAGTTTAATTTGGCAAGAGTCAAAACGAAACTTGTGTTAACACAAAAATAAAACCGAATGCAAAGTGAAATTTGGAAGGCGTGCAAAATGCAAGCCTCGGATTATTGGAGTCCGCACCCGAGGCGCCAGTCCCGAACCGTTTGCCTTAAAGGGCATCGCCGCCTCCCAAAAGAGCTTAAACAAGCAAGGTTTATAATTCCCTTCCCATGTTTCTCCAAGGGATTCTGGAAGTTGCGATCTCAAAATTATTGGGAAGCTGCCACGGTGAGCCAAGCCAATTAAAAGCGAGAAACTTGGATGGATGATCTGACCCAACAGGTTTTAAATGCTCAACTGGTTTCATTCGAGGAGGGGAATGATGCCAATCATCTTTAACCATCTCTCTTTCTTTTAAATGCAGCAAACTGCTTTTGCGTGTTTTGAACAAACAGGCCAGCATCTGGCACCGGCTTCGTTCTGCTTTTCGACATCTAATTACGGTTTTGGCTGGCCTGGTCCAGAGTAAGGATTGCTCCAGCAGGCTAAAGGTAGCTTTGCGGAAAGAATAGAAATCGTGAATTTATTTGCTTGGTTGAGTCATTGTTGGTAGTCTAAAAAAACAAAACAAAACCCAAAATGGTGGGAACTGGAGAGGCCGGCTGTCTTATGCGGTTGGTTGGAAGATGCATCTAGATCAGGGTTTCCCAATCTTGGCAACTTTAAGATGCAATGGGGACTTCCACTCCCAGAATTCCCCAGCCAGCCATGCTTTAAGATGGGTGGACTTCCACTCCCAGAATTCCCCAGCCACCAAGCTTTAAGAGGGGTGGACTTCCACTCCCAGAATCCCCCAGCCACCATGCTTTAAGATGGGAGGACTTCCACTCCCAGGATTCCCCAGCCAGCCATGCTTTAAGATGGGTGGACTTCCACTCCCAGAATCCCCCAGCCAGCCATGCTTTAAGATGGGTGGACTTCCACTCCCAGAATTCCCCAGCCAGCCATGCTTTAAGATGGGTGGACTTCCACTCCCAGAATTCCCCAGCCAGCCATGCTTTAAGATGGGTGGACTTCCACTCCCAGAATTCCCCAGCCAGCCATGCTTTAAGATGGGTGGACTTCCACTCCCGGAATCCCCCAGCCAGCCATGCTTTAAGAGGGGTGGCCTCCAACTCCCAGAATTCCCCAGCCAGCCTGCTTTAAGATGGGTGGACTTCCACTCCCAGAATTCCCCAGCCAGCCTGCTTTAAGATGGGTGGACTTCCACTCCCAGAATTCCCCAGCCAGCCTGCTTTAAGATGGGTGGACTTCCACTCCCAGAATTCCCCAGCCAGCAATGCTTTAAGATGGGAGGACTTCCACTCCCAGAATTCCCCAGCCAGCCATGTTTAACAGGGGTGGACTTCCATTATGGGAGTGGAAGTCCACCCCTCTTAAAGCCTGCTGCCTGGGGGATCCTGGAAATTGATAGTCCCCATTCAACAGTGAGAAACTCTTGATGTAAATTAAGGTGGAACAATTTTTCCCATTGCCCCTGGGACGCCCCACCCACCCACTCTTAATTTCAGCAGGACCTCTGGAAGACCAAGCAATCTTTCCCTCTTGCTTATCCCATTTTAGTTCATCCTTTCTGGCTTCAATCCTGTTGAAAAACAACTGGAAGAAAGAAAGAAAAAACAAAACAAAACGGTACATAGGTGAAATCTGTCACTTGAGGCTGGAAAAATTGCTGGCTTGATTGAAAAGGATTTTGCACAGTGTTGTTCGGGACCCTGGCATTTTATGGGATAAAAGGAGAAGGTTCATTGCTATCTTAAGGCCTGAGTAGTCTTAAAATTTCGGAGCATGGAACCGTGGGAGAGAAGTGGGAAACAGAAGACAAACGGAATATCAAGCTCACAGTATTTAGTGTCAAGGAAGGGATTACAGAAGGGCGTGGGAAACTTTTAATGAACTTTTAATTTTGAATTGTTATGGTCTTTGCCTCTTTTTAAATTTTTATATATATATAAAATGTCCACCCATCTTAAAGCAGGCTGGCTAGGGGATTCTGGGAGTGGAAGTCCACCCGTCTTAAAGCATGGTGGCTGGGGAATTCTGGGAGTGGAAGTCCACCCCCCTTAAAGCTTGGTGGCTGGGGAATTCTGGGAGTGGAAGTCCACCCCTCTTAAAGCAGGCTGGCTAGGGGATTCTGGGAGTAGAAGTCCACCCCCCTTAAAGCTTGGTGGCTGGGGAATTCTGGGAGTGGAAGTCCTCCCAATCTTAAAGCATGGCTGGCTGGGGAATTCTGGGAGTGGAAGTCCACCTATCTTAAAGTAGGCAGGCTGGGGAATTCTGGGAGTGGAAGTCCACCCCTCTTAAAGCATGTTGGCTGGGGAATTCTGGGAGTTGGAGGCCACCCCTCTTAAAGCATTCTGGCTGGGGAATTCTGGGAGTGGAAGTCCACCCCTCTTAAAGCATGCTGGCTGGGGAATTCTGGGAGTGGAAATCCACAGGGTATAATTGGCAATAGTTCCTCCCCCCTGCTTTAGAGGGCAATTTCAAGATTAGAGATGGGAAGCCCTTGAAAAAAAACTAGAAAAATGGGGGGTGGGGGTAGGGAAAAACAGAGTTTGTTTGTTTTTTCCTTTCCCCCCAAAGCCATTCAGGGACACCCCCCCCACCAGAAATTATTATTCTTTTTAAACCCTGTTTTTTTCCTGCAGGCCTTCCCATCTCTAATCAAGATCCAAGAGGACCCCCGGTAAAACTGGAAGAACAGACCAGGATTAGCCAGACGAAGCTCAACTAGGCCCAAGTCCAAAGACTGTGAAGTCAAAGGCAGGAACAGGGATCAGGGTATCATCCGATCATGCCGTGCCAAGGGAAGCAAGCCTGTCACACTTCCAAGGGTGTGTTGCAGCACAAAAGGGCACGAGTTGTTTTGCAAGGGAAACTATGGCAATATGTGTGGGCAGGTGTCCCAGTTCAAGATAATCTCTTTAGCCACCTGGCCTAAATTAAGCCGCCTTTGATGGAAAGCAGCGGTTCAGTGTGGGAAGGATCCTTCTTGGCCTGATGGTTCAGGCCAGGGTTTGTTTTTCAACTTGGGTAACTTTTAAGGCAGGGCTCTCCAATCTTGGCCACTCTGGGACTTCAACTCCCAGAATTCCCCAGCCAGCTTTGCTTTGAATCCCACCACTGAAGTCCACCCATCTTAAAGCATGCCGGCTGGGGAATTCTGGGAGGTGAAGTCTACCCATCTTAAAAGGATGCAAGCTAGGGAATTCTGGGAGTCAACCCACCTTAAAGCTGGCTGGCTGGGGAATTCTGGGAGTGGAAGTCCACCCATCTTAAAGCATTCTGGCTGGGGAATTCTGGGAGTGGAAGTCCACCCATCTTAAAGCATTCTGGCTGGGGAATTCTGGGAGTGGAAGTCCACCCATCTTAAAGCCTGCTGGCTGGGGAATTCTGGGAGTGGAAGTCCACCCCTCTTAAAGCAGGCTGGCTGGGGAATTCTGGGAGTGGAAGTCCACCCCTCTTAAAGCATTCTGGCTGGGGAATTCTGGGAGTGGAAGTCCACCCATCTTAAAGCATTCTGGCTGGGGAATTCTGGGAGTGGAAGTCCACCCATCTTAAAGCATTCTGGCTGGGGAATTCTGGGAGTGGAAGTCCACCCATCTTAAAGCATTCTGGCTGGGGAATTCTGGGAGTGGAAGTCCACCCATCTTAAAGCCTGCTGGCTGGGGAATTCTGGGAGTGGAAGTCCACCCCTCTTAAAGCCTGCTGGCTGGGGAATTCTGGGAGTGGAAGTCCACCCATCTTAAAGCATTCTGGCTGGGGAATTCTGGGAGTGGAAGTCCACCCATCTTAAAGCATTCTGGCTGGGGAATTCTGGGAGTGGAAGTCCACCCATCTTAAAGCATTCTGGCTGGGGAATTCTGGGAGTGGAAGTCCACCCATCTTAAAGCATTCTGGCTGGGGAATTCTGGGAGTGGAAGTCCACCCATCTTAAAGCCTGCTGGCTGGGGAATTCTGGGAGTGGAAGTCCACCCCTCTTAAAGCCTGCTGGCTGGGGAATTCTGGGAGTGGAAGTCCACCCATCTTAAAGCATTCTGGCTGGGGAATTCTGGGAGTGGAAGTCCACCCCTCTTAAAGCATTCTGGCTGGGGAATTCTGGGAGTGGAAGTCCACCCATCTTAAAGCATTCTGGCTGGGGAATTCTGGGAGTGGAAGTCCACCCATCTTAAAGCATTCTGACTGGGGGATTCTGGGAGTTGAAGTCCACCCATCTTAAAGCATGGCTGGCTGGGGAATTCTGGGAGTGGAAGTCCACCCCTCTTAAAGCCTGCTGGCTGGGGGATTCTGGGAGTGGAAGTCCATCCCTCTTAAAGCATGCTGGCTGGGGGATTCTGGGAGTGGAAGTCCACCTCTCTTAAAGCATGCTGGCTGGGGAATTCTGGGAGTGGAAGTCCACCCATCTTAAAGCATTCTGGCTGGGGAATTCTGGGAGTGGAAGTCCACCCATCTTAAAGCATTCTGACTGGGGGATTCTGGGAGTTGAAGTCCACCCATCTTAAAGCATGGCTGGCTGGGGAATTCTGGGAGTTGAAGTCCACCCCTCTTAAAGCATTCTGGCTGGGGAATTCTGGGAGTTGAAGTCCGCCAGGCTTAAAGTTGCCAAGGTTGGAGAACCCTCTTTTAAGATGCGTGGACTTCCAAATCCCAGGATTCTCCAGCCAGCCAGCCAGCCAACTCTGGTTTGTCTCTTTCTCTGCCTTAAAAATGGCACCCTGCTTTTCAACAGTGGCAGCCAAATGCTTCCGAGAAAGATGCCCCCCAAAGCACCTTCCCCATTTAAGAAGCTGTCGCCAAAAGAAGAGGATATATCATGTGTAGCTCAGGGTTGGAAGCGTGGGGGTCCTTGGTGCTCTCTCTGAGCTTGGGTGATTTTCTTGCAGACGTTTCATGGCCTGACTAGGGAGGAAGAGGAAGATGACGATGGAGTCCTTGTTGCTCTCTGAGTTGGGGTGTGTTTTTTGGGGGGGTCAGATTTTTCATGACCCAACTAGGTAATGTTTAGTTTAATTTTAGTTTTATTGAAATTGTATACCGCCCTACTCCCGAAGGACTCAGGGCGGTGAACAGCCATAGAATAAAACAATATAAATACAAAATTTAAAATAGAATAAAACAAATTAAATAATTTGGCTGAACAAATTTAAAACCCCAATACTTTAAAACCAAATTTAAAATTTCCATTTAAAAAAGGGAAAGACTTAGGTCAGGCTAGCTTGATGAAATAAAAAAGTCTTGAGCGCACGATGGAAGGTGTGCAGATCCGGGATCCTCCGTATCTCCGGGGGGAGCTCGTTCCAGATCGTAGGTGCCCCCACAGAGAAGGCTCTCCCCCTGGGGGCCGCCAGTCGACATTGTTTGGCTGACGGCACCCGGAGGAGCCCCTCTCTATGAGAGCGTACCGGCCGGTGGGAGGCTATTGGTGGTAGCAGGCCGTCCCGTAGATAACCAGGTCCTAAGCCATGGAGCTCTTTAAAGGTGGTCACCAAAACCTTGAAGCGCACCCGGAAGGCCACCGGGAGCCAGTGCAGCTCGCGCAGGAGAGGAGTCACATGGGAGCGCCACATCGCTCCCGTCACCACCCGCCGCTGGAGCCTCCGAGTGCACCTCAAGGGGAGCCCCATGTAGAGAGCGTTACAATAGTCCAGGCGGGAGGTGACGAGGGTGTGAGTGACCGTGCGTAAGGAGTCCCGATCCAGAAAGGGACGCAACTGGCGGATCAGGCGAACCTGATGAAAAATCCTCCCGGCCATGGCCGTCAAGTGCTCTTCTAAAGACAGCCGTGAATCCAGGAGGACACCCAAGTTGCGAGCTTGATGTCATCAGTGCTTGAAGGAATGGGGTGTTATGGAGTGGAGGAGGAGGGAAGAAGAGGAGGAGGAGGAGGAAGGGAAGGAGGACCGTGGGGTCCTTGGTGGTTTTCTTCCAGGCGTTCCATGAACCAAGTAGGTAACATCATCAGTGCAGACCTCTTCTTCCTCTCCCCAAACCCCTCTCCCTTCTAGCACTGATGATGTTACCTAGTTGGGTCACAAAACGTCTACAAGAAAACCACCAAGCTGAGAGAGCACCAAGGAACCCATGGTCCTCCTCCTGCCCTCCTCCTCTCCTTTTTCTTCTTCCTCCCCTCATTCTGCTTCTTCACCCCACAAACCACACACTCCCTACTATCACCGATGATGTTCCCTAGTTGGGTCACGAAACGTCTGCGAGAAAACCACCAAGCTCGGAGAGTGCCGAGACAAGTCGTCTTCCTCTTCTTCATCCTCCTCCTCCTCCTCTCTGCAAACCCGTCCCTTCTAGGACTGATGATGTTCCCTAGTTGGGTCACAAAACGTCTGCAAGAAAACAGCCAAGTTCAGAAAGCATCAAGGACCCCACAATCCTCGTCCTCACCCCCCCCTTCCTTTTAGCACTGATGATGTTCCCTAGCTGGGTCATGAAACGTCTTCAAGAAAACCACCAAACTCAGAGAGCATCAAGGACCATACAGTTCCTTCCTTTAATTGCAACTCGCCATCCCAGAATCAGGTCGAAACTTTTCTGGGAAGAGGCATTATTGTTCCTTAGGCCAAATGAAAACAAACTAACAAACAGATAAAACATCGACACCTTGATTTTGAATCCGATGGTCAAACCCTGTATTATATATATCTATATATATAGGAACATCTGAGTATCAGTTTATTATTGTTTCACTTCCTTTTTTTTTTTTAACTTTAATATACATTTATACAGGCCATAATAAAAGTTATCAACAGGGTTTTTTTTTTTTTCTCTTCAATTAGTACACTATGGGTCGAGAATTAAACGCATGCAGTTACAAAGGAGAGGTAGTCGTAGAAACACCGTATTAAAGATCTAAAAATACAAACGTCGTATAAATTAAAAAAAAAAAAAAAACGAGGATAGAACACTTTCAAACGAACTTCCAAAATTGCTTGTTACTGATAAATAAAAGTAAAAAGTACATTACTTTGTCAAAGGAAAAAATAAAAATAAAAGACAGGGAAAGGGGGGAAAAAAAAAGAAGAGAGAAAAACGCATGAAGACATATTCTTCACACTCTGTTAAATTCGAGGGTGTTTTAAATGCCGATCAACTTCCATCCGAGGAAATTTTGACTGTTCTTTTTTTTTTTTTTTTTAAAAGAAGGGATTGAAATGATTCCATTATAAACAAGCTTATTTTCCCCCCCCCCGTCCTTTCAAGTGATGGCAGTAAGAAAGCCTCCAAAGAGGACCAACTATGAAATTCCTGTTTTTAAAATAACTTTTTGAATTGCGGAAAGGGATGGTTGGAGGACGAATAAGAAGAGGCGGTGGACAGATGTCCTCAAAAGCTGCTCCAGATAAACCTGATTATAATGATTTCTTAATGCAACTAAGCAAGCCAGGATTATAGGGCAGGGAAGGAAACCAAGTCAGAATGTTATCGAAAATCAGGTTTTTTTTCTCTCTCCATCTTAGCAATGCTAAGACCCATAAGACTTCAACTCCCAGAATTCCCCAGCCGGCTATATAGGGAATTCTGGGAGTTGGAAGTCTGCACCTCTTTAAAAAGTTGAGAAGGTCGAGAAAATGCCACTCTATAGAGTATTTACTCAAGTATTAAGATAAAGGGCTATAAAAACCAAAGAATTCACTGTACGACACGTCTACACAACTTCGAAACGTCTCCGAAGAAAGCTGCAGGTTTGAAGTCCGAGAGGATTTTTTTTTTTTAATGATGTCGTGGTTTTTTTTCCCCCTCCGTCTCTCCTGCACCCTCAACGAGTCAATAATGAATTTATCGTTTCCCCTTCTCTGCCCGGCCAGGAAGAATGGATAAGTTGTGCCTTTTCTGTATTTTTTTTTTTAATTATCAAAATAAAATAAAATAATAATAATCCCCACCGATACACAGTTTTGTAAATTAGTGCAATATAAAGTATTCGGGCGAGAGGGAATTCGGGAAGAACATCAAGCTCGTACGTCTACGACCGACCTTCTCAAAAGGTCTGTCATTTTGCCATCTCAAAGTTATTTATTTATTTAATTTATTTTGCAAAATGCATCCTGATGGTTGGAGGCGGGGAGGGGGGGAAGTCTTCGCGCCACCCACGCCTGGCTGCAAAGCTTCGCGGGGACGGAAGTCCAGAGCGAACAACGTTGACGCCTTCGTTCGGTTGTCCCGCGATTACAAACGTTCGTCCTGTTTCCCCGAAACGGGAACCAAAATTTGAGGGGGGAATCTTTCCAGAGAAGGATGCTGGTTCCATACACTTGTAATCTACGGCGAATCGTTGCTTTGCCAAGATTAAAATTGCGGTGGAAATGGGTATAAAGAGTTTTCCCCGTCTGGCTGTGAAACGAAAGATGGACAAGAATGTTTGTCTAAGGGCAATTTTTTCTCCCCACATCATTATTTGCAATTGTTCTTTCTCCGTTTCACGAACTGTTTTTTTCTTCTTCTTCCTTTGATAGAAGCCAGCTTTCCTTCGGGATGGGAAATGCCCAGATTTTGGCTACACGGAGTGGTCCCTGGGGAGTAGGATGGAGGGGGTTGGTGGTCTTCTATTCATAGACGGCGACGGCGTTGCAACACAGAGCTGAGAGTCTCCGTTCGATACTAGCTTTATCTGAAAAACGAAACAAAGGGGAAAAAAAAACCCAAGGTATTAAGACCGTGATGGCGAACCTATGCTGCGTGTATCAGAGGTGGCGTGACCTAGGCTCACTTAGTCATTACAGGACACAATTATTCTCAAACACACCTATTTTATTATAACAGCTGAGAATTACTTCATTCCCAGCTTAGTCCAAATTAATTGCAAAACAAGTCCTTCAGAAAAAGTCCTTTGGGCTTATCACAAACCTTTTATCTTCTTTGGCAGCCTGCCAAAGGCCTTTCTTGGCAAAGCCCCACGAAGTTCAGAAACAAGAGACGCCGACTGGAAACAGATTTAGCAATGTTGCTTTCCTACAAAGAGCCCAAGAGCCGTTGCTGCTCTTTTAAGCTTTATTGGAGGGGCCAATCATCTCCTGGCCTTACTCCCAAGTTGTCCTTTTTGCTTTAGCTGCTCTTGCCTTCTGGCAGCTCTGTGCATTCACGCATTAGGAACAGGCTCCCCCTGTTCCTCTGCCTCTGGAGGCTCCGGAATCCATGCATCGCTCCCAGATGGCCCAGGCCCCATCTCTGCCTCCGACACAGAGCCCTCGTCCGGGCCTTCCCCAGACTCCAGGACTGGCCCATGATCCTCCCCAGCCTCCTCACTGTCCCGACTCCGCTGCTAACTCTGTGGGCTGCTGGCGGACCACTTTACTTACTTTTACTTTTATTTGATTTATATACCGCCCTACTCCCGAAGGACTCAGGACGGTGACAGCCAACAATAAAATACATACATACAAAATTTAAAAAGCAGAGATAAAATCAAATTAAATAGTTTGGCCCAGACAGATTTAAAACCCAATCAATTTAAAACAAATTTAAACTTTGAATATTAAAAATACTAAAAAATATTAAAAATGTTTAAAAAGAGGGAGAAAGTTAGGCCAGGCCCGCCTAGTGAAATAAAAAGGTCTTTAGAGTGCAGCGGAAGGTGCGCAGATCCGGGATCACAATAAGCCGTTGCCCGAGTTCAGCTCCGCTGCACCTGTGCGTGTGCCTCCCACCAGCCAGCTGGTCTCCGGGTCTCTGCCGTGCATGCGCAAGGGACAGGACACGTGTGAGGAGCTGCACGTGTGTGGGGGGCTGTGTGTGAGGGGGAGGGGGCTGCGTGCGCATGTGCAGGGGCATGGCACGTGTGTGGGGTGTATGCATGCAGGTGCAACATTGCATTTTGAGGGTTTGGGCGCACTCGGTCTGGAAAAGGTTAGCCATCACTGCATTAAAACATCAGCGTGGTGGTGAGTAACGCTTGCTGTGCGTTGGAAGCCCGTGGGCCTGCTCTGGGTTAGTCAAGCAAAATATTGGAAAAAAAGCACGCGGGATGATGTACGCTAAGATAGATCTACAACTGGTTGCAAGCTCGCCGCGTTTTGCAACTTTTGCTTTACATAAAGCCCGGATTTCAGTTAGGAGGGTTGTGTAGATGTTCTTGCTAGATGGAGATTCTCAGTCCTCCCAGTCTTTTTTTTCAAGAGGCATTTGTGTTTCTTTGAAGACGTTTTGCTTCTTCATCCAAGAAGCTTCTTTGGTTCTGACTGAAGGATAGAGGATAGGATTTATATTCCTTGCAGTCATCTGGTTGTTTGCATGGGTTGCTGAGACCACTGGGAGGTTTATTTGTGCCTTCAGGGCCCCCCTGAATACAGGTAGTCCTTGACTTACAACAACCCCAATCGAGGCCAAAATTTATGTTGTGAAGTGAGACATTTGTGGAGTGGGTTTGGCCCAACGGTGAAATTCAATTTTTTTTTTTTACTACCAGTTCTGTGGGCGTGGCTTGGTGGGCGTGGCAGGGGAAGGATACTGCAAAAAGCGGCAAATCTAGCTTGTTTCAATGTGCTCCTAAAAGCAGTTTTTAGGAAGGAAAATGTGGAACGAAATAATTTCGCGGCACAAGGACGATCTGGTAGTTCAGGTGCGAGAGCGTCAAAAACCCATGTTCTGTTTTACGGGTGGTCCTCGACTTACGAATGTAATTGAGGCTGAAATTGCAGTCATAAATTGGGCCGATTGAGGGTTACCGCGTGACTTAGCGACAAAAATGTTGAGCCCTAAGTCGAGGACTAACCGTATAACACAAAATGAGCAGCCTCCAAAGGGACAATGCCATTTTTGTATACAGGTAGTTCTCAACCTCCGTCAGCGATTCGTGTACATTAATGGATGGTAATTTATGATTGCCGTTTTATTTTTCAGCTGCGCTATGCTTTTTCCCCCGAAGTACGTAATTCTATAAAAGTAGCAAACCCCTCACGTACAACGGTTGATGTTCTCAATGTCAGCCGGATCCTGCAAGATCTTCGCTAGGCCTTCCATCAGCAACGCGGCTTTGTGGTACCGGTAAGCAATGTCTTCGGTCTGCTGAAACATCTCATCCAAGGCTGCTGCCTGGACCTGAGGAGGAGGAGGAGGAGAGGCAGCTGAACAGAGGTCAAGAAGAAAAAGACAGGAGACACTTTCTCTCCTTCCATCCATCCATATCATCCAGAGTTTGTTTCTTTTATCATATATCTATCTCTCTAATCTATCATCAATCCATCTACTACTTACCTATCTATATCTATCTATCCTTCCTTCCATCCATCCTTCCATCCATTCAATCAACCATCCATTACCTATTTATCCTACCTATCCTATGCATCATCTATCCATCCATCTATCCATCCATCTATCTATCTTCTATCCATATCTATCTATCTATCCATCCATCCATCCATATCTATCTGTCCACATCTATCATCTATCTATCTATCTATCTATCTATCTATCTATCTATCTATCTATCTATCTCTATCCATCCGTCTATCTATCTATCTATCTATCTATCTATCTATCTATCTATCTATCTATTTATCTATCTCTGTCTGTCTGTCTATCTGTCCTATCTATCTCTATCCATCCATCCATCCATCCATCCCTCTATCTATCTATCTATCTATCTATCTATCTATCTATCTATCTATCTCTATCCATCCGTCTATCTATCTATCTATCTATCTATCTATCTATCTATCTAATCTATCTATCTATCTAATCTATCTATTCCAGTGGTTCCCAACCTTTTTTTGGCCATGCCCCACCTAAGAATGTCTAAAATCCTGATGCTCCCCCTGTGACATATAATTCTTACTTTATTCAAAAAGTGAACTCTACTCACACAGAGGAAGCTTAAAAGGCCATTAACTTGGTTTAAACAAGGTTCAAATTGCCCCCATTAAAAATCAAATTGCCCCCCTATGGGGTGTGGGCCCCATGTTGGGAACCACTGATCTAATCTATCATCCATCCATCTATCTCCATCCATCCATCCATCCATCCATCCATCCATCCCTATCTATCTATCTATCTATCTATCTATCTATCTATCTATCTCCATCCATATCTATCTATCTATCTATCTATCTATCTATCTATCTATCTATCTCCATCCATCCCTATCTATCTATCTATCTATCTATCTATCTATCTATCTATCTATCTATCTCCATCCATCCCTATCTATCTATCTATCTATCTATCTATCTATCTATCTATCTATCATCTATCTATCTCCATCCATCCATCATCTATTTTTGTATCATCCATCCATCCATCTCTCTTATCCCTCTATCTTAACCATTTATTTATTTATTTATATTTATAGGTAGTCCTCAAGTTACAATCACGATTGAACCTAAAATTTCCATTGTTAAGCAAGACAGTTAAGTGAGTTTTGCCCCATTTTATGACCTCTCTTGCCACAGTCGTTGAGTGAATCAGCTAGAATAAGCTAGTAACTTGGTTGGTATCTGTCAGAATCTGGCTTCCCCATGGATTTTGCTTGTCAGAAGGTTGCAAAAGGGGAAGATGTGACCCCGGGACACTTCAACGGTCATAAATATGAGTCTGTTGTGAAGCATCCAAATTTTGATCACGTGACCATGGGAGATTCTGCAAGGGTCCCAAGTGTGAAAAATGGTCATAAGTCACTTTTTCCAGTGCCTTTGTTAACTTTGAACGGTGACTAAAAGGATGGTTGTAAATCGAGGATTATCGGTTTATTTGCCGTCCATCTCACTTCAAAGCAATATTTTGCTTTGGTTAGGGAAAAAAAAAAATCCTGACCACTTTAATGATAGCCAGAGTCCACTACAGTAGAGAAAGAGAGAATTTCAGCAGATACCGAGGGGCAGAAATGTCACAGATGTTGTAAAAAATTCCTAGTGGACAATCACTTAAAGATGAGCCAGTCGTGTGCAGCAGCTGCCAAAAAAGCCAACACAGTTCTAGGCTGCATCAACAGAGGGATAGAATCAAGATCACGTGAAGTGTTAATACCACTTTATAAGGCCTTGATAAGGCCACACTTGGGATATGGCATTCAGTTTTGGTCGCCACAATGTAAAAAAGATGTGGAGACTCTAGAAAGAGTGCAGAGAAGAGCAACAAAGATGATTAGGGGACTGGAGGCTAAAACATATGAAGAACGGTTGCAGGAACTGGGTACGTCTTTGATGAAAAGAAGGATTAGGGGAGACATGATAGCAGTATATTCCAGTATCTCAGGGGCTGCCCCAAAGAAGAGAGAGTCAAGCGATCCTCCAAAGCACCTGAGGGCAGGACAAGAAGCAACGGGTGGAAACCAATCAAGGAGAGAAGCAACCTGGAACTAAGGAGAAATTTCCTGACAGTGCGAACAATTAATCAGTGGAACAACTTGCCTCCAGAAGTTGTGAATGCTCCAACACTGGGAGTTTTTAAGAAGAGACTGGACAACCTTTTGTCTGAAGTGGTGTAGGGCTTCCTGCCTAAGCAGGGGGTTGGACTAGAAGACCTCCAAGGTCCCTTCCAACTCTGTTATTCTATTCTATTCTATTCTATTCTATTCTATTCTATTCTATTCTATTCTATTCTATTCTATTCTATTCTATTCTATTCCTGTTCTATTCCTGTTCTATTCCTGTTCTGTTCTATTCTATTCCATTCCTGTTCTGTTCTATTCTATTCTATTCTACTCTAGAATACCACGTCTCTGAGCATGTGTCTGAGTTCCCTGCCTAAGCAGGGGGTTGGACTAGAAGACCTCCAAGGACCCTTGCAACTTTGTTAAATTAAAAAAAAAAATCTTTAGGGCCTCCAACTACATAATTTATGGTAGATTCTGGGAAAGGCTTCAACCTTCCATCTTGGGACCACACAGCCCTGGGGGATGTTCGAGCTAAGGATAATGAAGTCTGATGAAAGATCGGTTAGACAGCGTCACCAAAAACTTTTCCCCAAATTAAGAGGAAGAAGTAATGAGCTGAAAGCACTCTTAATTAATCTCCAGGTGCCTCCAGGTTCTGCCGGAGTTGTTTTGCGTGCCTGGTTTAAGAGCAGCAGGAGGCTTTCTATAGCTAATCTTCAAATTTATGACCGTAACGGGGGCCAGGATTTCTTTCGCTAAAAAGCGAGACAGTTGTTCAGTGAGCCGTGTCTGATTTTGCAATCTCTGTGTGTGTGTGTGTGTTGTTAAGTGAATCATGCAGTTGTTAAAGCAAATCTGGCTTTCCCCATCGATTTTGTTCGTCAAATGCTGGCTGGGAAGATGTTGTGGCCCGTCAGCGGCCTGTGCAGCTAGTAGCTGATTCGGACAGCGAGGAGGCTGGTGTGGTGCTGCGCCAGCAGCCTGTGCAGCTGGCACTCGAGTCAGACAATGAGGAGGCTGGAGAAGACGTGGTGCCAGAGGCGGGGATTCCGCCAGGGCCTTCAGAACCTCCAGAAGCTTCCATGGGTGAAGAGGAAGAAGAGGAGGAGTCTCTTCTCGATGCACGGGCGTGCAGAGCTGCCAAAAGGCAGGAGTGGCTCCTCAGGAGGAGGTCTCCTCGAGAGTAACGCTTGGGGCTAATTAGCCACTCCCTTAGCCTATTTAAGGAGGAACACCGACTGAAGCAATTTGTGGGGAACAACTTCATTCACTCTCCTTCGCGTCTTGATCTTAGTTCTCTTATCAGCTTCCTGCAAATTGCTTCTGGGCTTTCTGCCAACCTTTGTAAGATTACGATTATTTATTCTTTGGATTCTTGTAGGCTGTTAAGAAAGTTCATTAACAGCCTTTGTTTGAAAAAAAGACTGATTTAATTTAGTAAACGAAGGTTTGTACAGACTTTGTGTGTGCTGCGTTCTTTGGGGTCCGTAGCTGGGGCAGAACAGAAGGTGGCAAATGTCGATCACGTGACCCTGGGATGCTACAGTCATGATATATACAGGCCTGCCGCATAGCGGCCAAATTTCAATCATGTGACCCTGGGGGACGCTGCAACAGTTAAGTGTGTAAGATTGGTCGTAAGCAGAGGTGAGCTTCAAAAATTTTAGCAAGAGGTTCTGTGCCAGGCTGCTGGGTGGGCATGGCCACGGTGGGCATGAGGACGTTTTTGCCCTCCCCGGGCTCCAGGGGCTCTCCTCAAGCCTCTGGGAGGATGAAAAAATGGTCTCCCCAGGCTCCAGAGGCCCTCTGGAGGCCAGAAAGGGACCCGTTTCTGATCTTTGCGAACTTCCGGTAGTCCCGTTTTTCGCCCACCCCGAGCCTCCACGCACGCCCTGCATTTACCTGCATCCAATACGGGCCGTGTGGGGACTCCTGGGAGGGGAGGGGCGGAGCCAGCCAGGAGTGGGATTTGGGGTTCTCTGAACTGCACAGAATCTTAGTTAGAGGTTCTCCCGAACCCCTGTGAACCCCCAGCATCCCATCGCTGGTCATAAGTCATTTTTTTCAGTGCCGTTGCAACTTGGAACAGCCGCTAAACAAGTCAAGCGCGAAATCAGGAGATTCCGGCAGTTCTAACGAGTATAACGATTTATTGCAAGCTTAATGTCTCTACGGGTAGTCCTCGATTTATGACCACAACTGAGCCCCAAAATTCTGTTGTTAAGTGAGTTTTACGACCATTCTTGCCACAATTGTTAAGCGAATCACCTGCAGTTGTTAAATTAGTTAAGTGAATTAGGATGTTAAGTGAATCTGACTTGGCTTGTCAGAAGGTCGCAAAAGATGTGACCCAGGAAGACAGCAATGGTCATAAATCTGAAACCAGTTGCCAAGCGTCTGAATTTTTGATCATGTGACCACGGGAATGCTGCAACTGTTGTTAAGTGTGAAAAGCGATCATCAGTCAGTTTTTTCAGTGCCGTTGTAACTTTAAACGGTCACTAATCAAATTGTTGTAAATTGAGGACTGTAAGTACAAGAATCTGAGCTATTAACAGTCAAGAGAAATGAGCGGAAGATAAGAAGGGCATTCAAGTTGAACTGGACTTTTGCACCACCTCTTTTGCGGGTGCAAAGGGACTCATGACTTATGACGTGTTTGACTCCTCCTTCGGGCTCAGCCTGGACGTCTCTTACAACCAGTGGTTGTAAGTCAAGGACTACCTGTGGAAAGGAAACCACTGCGTGCTGCCTCCTCCCCCACCCTCCCCCATTGGTCTGTAAACTGTCTTCTCTACCGCATAGTGATCGATCCGGTCAGTTTCCCTGCTTTCTTACCATTTCCACTGCGCAGCTGTAGATGAGCTTTTCGGCCGTGACGCTGTTAATTTCATCGACAAAACGTTGCTTATCCGAGAAAAAGTGGTTCAGCTTTTCGGTCAGCTTCTTGCACATGGCGATGCAGAATTTATACCTTTCGTTTAGGTTTTTGACAACTGCAAAGGAAGCAAAAAAAAAAAAAAAAATGCAATCAATTAGAAATAAATAAATAAATAAATAAATAAATAAAATTCCCATTTGGCTCTTTGGCTGTTATGACAGAACGAGGAAGAGTATATGCATAATTTGGTATTTATTTATTTAAATACCATAAATTTATTTAGAGCCTTGGTAGTACAGTGGTCTAAGGCACCCTGTTATTAAGACCAGCTGTCTGCAATTACTGTAAGTTCAAATCTCCCCAGGCTCAAGGTTGACTCAGCCTTCCATCCTTTCTAAGGTAGGTGAAATGAGGACCCAGTTTGTGGGGGCAATAAGCTGACTTTGTATAAATATACAAAAGTATGAAGGCTATTGCTTAACGCACTGTAAGCCGCCCTGAGTCTCCGGAGAAGGGTGGCATATAAATCAAATTTAAAAAACAAACAAACTATAAAATTATACATTTATTTATAGTTTAAATAAACAAATTAGTCATGTTCATATAGTGCATACTGGAGGAGTGGTGTGGTGGCCTAGAGGTGGAGCCCTCGCCTCACAGTTGGGAGGCGGTGAGTTCGATCCTAGGTAGAAGCAGCTATTTCTCTCTCTGGGCACAATGAGAATATATTTGCTGAACAAAACTCCTCACTGGCAACAGGAAAGGCATCCGGCCAGTAAACACTCAGCTCCATTCAGTTGCCCAGACTCCACCCGTATGGATAAATAGATAGATAGATAGATAGAGTATATTGGACATGCTGATCCTTTGAGAGCTGTATGCAATGAAATTTCATTTTAATGTATGCCGATTAGTGACAATAAAGTTACTCTAAGTCAAGAATAGATTTTTGGTCACCAGGAAGTGTCATGAGACCCATGTACAACGAACCTCACACATTGCAGCTGACTTTTTGGTTTCGCAACCTTTTCCTTTCGGCCATGGGTGTCCACGACTGACATGTGGACTTCAACTCCCAGAATGTATCGGTTTCAGCCTCAATTAAGAAGGCTGGGCGCCACATTTTGTGTTGAACACACGTGTTCTTGAATAATAAGAATCTGACCAGGAGTCGGTTCTAATTTTTTTTTACTACCGGTTCTGTGGGCGTGGCTTATTTTGTGGGTGTGGCTTGATGGTCATGTGACAATTCTTTAGGATTTAGCAGAGGTACTGGTCTACCAGGTTTTTAAAGTGCTTGCAGAGCTGTACCGGTCTACCCATTTATTTTTGGAGGCTCCGGTCTACTCATTTGTTTTTGGAGGCCCCGGTCTACTCATTTGTTTCGGGAGGCCCCGGTCTACTCATTTGTTTTTAGAGGCCCCGGTTTACTCATTTGTTTCGGGAGGCTCCGGTCTACCCATTTGTTTTTGGAGGCTCCGGTCTACTCATTTGTTTTTGGAGGCCCCGGTCTACTCATTTGTTTCGGGAGGCCCCGGTCTACCCATTTGGTTTTGGAGGCCCCGGTCTACTCATTTGTTTCGGGAGGCCCCGGTCTACCCATTTGGTTTTGGAGGCCCTGGTCTACTCATTTGTTTCGGGAGGCCCCGGTCTACTCATTTGTTTCGGGAGGCCCCGGTCTACCCATTTGGTTTTGGAGGCCCCGGTCTACTCATTTGTTTCGGGAGGCCCCGGTCTACCCATTTGGTTTTGGAGGCCCTGGTCTACTCATTTGTTTCGGGAGGCCCCGGTCTACTCATTTGTTTCGGGAGGCCCCGGTCTACCCATTTGGTTTTGGAGGCCCCGGTCTACTCATTTGTTTCGGGAGGCCCCGGTCTACTCATTTGTTTCGGGAGGCCCCGGTCTACCCATTTGGTTTTGGAGGTACCAGTCTGCCCATTTGGTTTTGGAGGCCCCGGTCTACTCATTTGTTTTTGGAGGCCCCGGTCTACTCATTTGTTTTTGGAGGCTCCGGTCTACTCATTTGTTTCGGGAGGCCCCGGTCTACTCATTTGTTTCGGGAGGCCCCGGTCTACTCATTTGTTTTTAGAGGCCCCGGTTTACTCATTTGTTTCGGGAGGCTCCGGTCTACCCATTTGTTTTTGGAGGCCCCGGTCTACTCATTTGTTTCGGGAGGCCCCGGTCTACCCATTTGATTTTGGAGGACCCAGTCTACTCATTTGGTTTTGGAGGCCCCGGTCTACTCATTTGTTTCGGGAGGCCCCGGTCTACCCATTTGGTTTTGGAGGCACCAGTCTGCCCATTTGGTTTTGGAGGCCCCGGTCTACTCATTTGTTTCGGGAGGCCCCGGTCTACTCATGTTTTTGGAGGTCCCGGTCTACTCATTTGTTTCGGGAGGCCCTGGTCTACTCATGTTTTTGGAGTCATCGGTCTACCCATTTGTTTTTCAAGCGCTCTGATCTACCACCACACTGCCTTTTAACACTGATCAGCTGTAGGGCGGCCCTTTGAAGCCCCGCGGCAAGAGTTTAAACAGTTTTTTTTTTCCTTCTAGCTGATCAGCTGGGACTTGGGAGGCAGCAATAGATTGGGGGTGGGGCCAAATAAAAGGTAAGAATAACACGGGGGGCAGGGCGTGGAAGGGCCCAGCTCCTGAACAAAGAGAACCGGTTCAGTGACGTCATATCATCACCGCTACCGGCTTGGCCGAACCGGGAGAAACCCACCACTGAATCTGACCCTTTGTGGCATGAATTGCGGGGAGTCACAGTCTGCCCCACCCCCACCCCAATCACTCATGCACCTCTTAATTTACACTATCCAGTTGTGAGGCCCCTAACGGAGTAAATCAGGGGTCTCCAAACTTGGCAACTTTAAGGCTTGCGGACTTCAACTCCCGGAATTCCCCAATCAGCGGATAATCAGTGGAACGGCTTGCCTCCAGAAGTTGTGAGTTCTCAAACGCTGGTGTTTTTTTTAAAAGAAGAGATTGGGCAACTATTTGTCTGGAATGGGATAGGATTTCTTGCCTGAGCTGGGAGTTGGACTAGAAGACCTCCAAGGTCCCTCTCCCAACCCTGATATTCTGTTAAATGTTCTCTGGAAACAGAGAGGGTCTTTTACCCAACACTGGTTGCCTCGTCTAAGGACTTGTGACCCATTGTGCAACACAACACACAACTCCGCAAAGAAACCAGGCGTGGGAGGCACGGAGCCACAGAAGGATCTCCATTTAGGAGTGGCGATTTGGCAATAAATGGCTACTGCTAGTAGCACCCACAAGTAAGGATGCTAGCCTTTTGGCCACCTGAGCCTGAGTGGTGTAGGAGGCTAATGCCTCCTACTAAGGCAGCATTTAACATCCAGCTGCCTGCAATTACTGCAAGTTCAATTCTCACCAGGCTCAAGGTTGACTCAGCCTTCCATCCTTTCTAAGGTGGGTAAATTGAGGACCCAGATTTTGGGGGCAATAAGCTGACTTTGCATAAAATATACAAAAGTATGAAGGCTGTTGCTTAACGCATTGTAAGCCGCCTTGAGTCTCTGGAGAAGGGTGGCATATAAAAAAAAATAAAAATCAAATAAATAAATAAATAAATAAATCTGAAGGCATCTATTTGAGTAACACCCTGAAACTCAGCTGAAATGTTTGCATGTCGAGGAGCAAATCTCCTTGACACACACATCACCAACGTGATGAACCTTGTCCTTGACTTGCGACCTGTGATGACCCGGGGCGAGGCAGGAAGGCAACACAACCAGTGAACCGGTATGAGTCCCTTTAGTGGGCACCAACTTTACCCGCAACGTCCCATTTACTCTCTGGCCTGGAGAAAAGCTCTCCTACAAACCTGCAGATACTCCAGTCCAAATGCAGTAAGCAGAATGACTGCAATCAATCACTCCAGCAGGGCAAGATAAGGAGTCCCAGAAGCGAAGAATAATTCCAGCGAGACACGTTAAGCACCCAGAAACATGGCAATAATTCAAACAGTCAGGGGGAAGGCCAGGAACGCAGGCCACAACTCTAAACACTAGATGAATTCAGCGTTTGTTCCCGACAAAGGCCCCTCCCGACTGCCTCTCCTTTAAACTCCATCCCCAGGTGTGCCTTGTGAAGGGAATCGGGACCCTCTCCTTCCTCGTAAGACTGTACCCCATGTTGCTCTCTTCTGGGTTCTTCCCTGCGCGCCGTAGGATGAGAGGGGTTGGGCCTCGGTCTTCATCTGAACCCCCTCTCCCTTGTTCTGTTGTGGCTCTGTTGCCTGAGCCTGGGCTATCGACAGATGCAGACTCTGAGAGTGAGGGAGAGGAGTTGGCAGGACCCTCCTCTCTGGCAATGCTTCCGGAGGACACTGAAGGCCAAGAGATAGGCCCAGAGGCAAGCACATCCCCGCAGCCACAGGTGGACAGCGATGAAGGAGATAAGTGCTGGCTGGATCCTCGACAGCGGCACAGGGAGAAGCGTGTGCAGCAGAGGGGAAGGCGTGCCAGAGATTAGCTGAGTCACTGGACCACACCCCACAGGGTATAAATGTGGGTGTGGTGGCCGGTTTAGTTTGTGACGAGCAAAAACTAGAAATAATCCATGATCTCTGCGCTACTGGACTTCTGCCTGCCTTGTCGGACTGCATTTGGACTAATCTTTGTATTGCGGAAACTTTGCCTGCTTTATCGGAATGCTGGCAGTCTAATCTTTGTTTTGTGTGAGTAAAGTCTGAATTGGCAGCTAGCCACTGGGTTGCTGCCAGCTTTATCTTCAAAAAGTTTTGTTGTGTGGCTTATTAATTCCGGGCCGTCTGTGGGGGTGCGTGTGTGGGACGGGGACAGAACATGTTCTACCTCTCCCCTGCTCTGCCTAGCCTGACTTTGTCCTTCCCCAGTTTCCTCCACACCCAACAGGAGCCACTCTCTCGCTCTCTGTCAGCTGTTTGTCTTCCGTCTCAGATTCAGAGGTCATAGGGGAAGCATCAGGATTTTAGAGATGCTTAGGTGGGGTATGGCCGAAAAAAGGTTGGGAACCACTGGAATAGATAGATAGATAGATAGAAAGAAAGAACCAGTGGTCTAGGGCAGTGATGGCTAACTTTTTTGCCGTCATGTGCCAAAAGCAGGGGGAGCATGGGGGGGTTTGCGTACGTGCGTGCCCACACCCATAATTCAATGTGCCCACCATCGCACACGTGACCCCCTGCATGACTCCCACTTTTGGCATGCGATGGCACGGTGGGCCTGGTAGGCCCGTTTTTCACCCTCCCCAGGCTCCAGAGGCTTTCTTGGAGCCTGGGGAGGATGAAAAACGGGCTTCCCCACCCCGCTGGAGGCTGGAAACAGCCTGTTTCCCGATTTCCGGTGGCCCCGGAAGGCCCAAAAATCAGCTGGCCGGTGCATACATGGGCACCGGAGCTGTGCTACAGCAACGCTCACGTGCCCACCGATATGGCTCCACGTACCATAGGTTCACCATCATGGGTCTAGGGTCTGCTGCCTGAGCAGCGGGCTGGACTAGAAGACCTCCGAGGTCCCTTCCACCTCTATTCTGATTGACCGATGATGCACACTTTGCATGAACTCCGAGATTGGAAAACATTCTCAAACTTTCTCCAGGAGAAAAGCTGCCGGGCTCACCTTGTTTCACCGCAGTCGAGAGATTCAGCTTGGCTGATTTGATCTGGGCTTTGGCCAGGTGTAAGGAGGAGGCCAGGAGCTGGGCTGCCTTCATGTACAGGACCAGCTGTTCCACTTGCCTAGACAACAGGAAACAAGAGGGCTGTCAGGTTTCGAGGTCGTCTCAAATAAAGTGCATTTCAAACAAAGTCTTTGATGAAAAACTCCCATTTATTAAGCACGACATTCTACTCCGACTCCATCGCAGCCAACATGGACTTCCAGACCCAAAACCCTCCCTTTCCGTTCTCCACTCCTTTGTACTCATTGGCCATCTTCCAAGTCACTCTACCCCTAATCTACTGCTTCAGCTCAAAGGAATTTCCCCCCTCCCATCCCATCTCCTAGGGGATATTATCTCCAGGGAAAATCAGTAGGTGAAAAGTCAAAAGTCCCTTTCCAGACGCCTCCGCTTCTCCTTATGTCAGCACCAGAGTAAATGCAGCTTGAAGTGCTGACAAGGGCAACATCAATCTTGTCAATCTTTCCTTTGCTAAACTCAAGGCTCTCAAGGAGAGGTCCCTCCCCTGGCCACCACCACCCACTTCCTGTTGCAGCTTCAGGGTGGCCGAACGTCTATGGAGATTCTCCATCATCCAGGTCATGGCTGACCCAAAGGTGCTTTTTTTCAAGAAGCAACTGGACTTTCTTGTTTTTTTCTTTTGAAGACGTTTCACTTCTCATCCAAGAAGCTTCTTCAGCTTTTGACTGGATGGTGCGGAAGGGAAGTATTTATACTCCTTGCAGACAGCTGGTCATTTGCATCCTTTTAGCAAGTCATTGAGGCTGCTTGGAGGTTTATCTGTGTCCTCACCTGAGTGGTGCAAATGGGTGTGGAGCCTTCTACAACACAGCTCCTTTCAGCAGTTCCAGAGGTTTGTCTGTGATCCTGAGGACACAGACAAACCTCCAAGTGGCCTCAACGACCCTCTAAAAGGTTGCAAATGACCAGCTGTCTGCAAGGAGTATAAACCCTTCCATTCCCCCCACCATCCGGTCAGAGTTGAAGAAGCTTCCTGGATTGGAAGCAAAATGTCTTCAAGGAAAAGCCAGAAAGTCCAGTGGCCTCTTGAAAAAGCACCTTTGGGATGTCAGCTGTTCTAAGTAAAGCTGCCCTTTTGCAATTGACCGATGGAATTTTGCCAACGGTGCCAATGGTGTCCCCAGTGGTGTTCCAGATGTTTTGCGATTGTTCGTGTTGATTGCTTATTTAGTATCCTACAACTATAACTGAGTATTCAATCTTAATGATTTATGATGAATGTATTTTATGATCATGATTTATAACTTTTTTTTTTTTTAAATTTGATTTATATGCCGCCCTTCTCCGAAGACTCAGGGCGGCTTACAATGTGCTCAGCAATAGCCTTCATCCTTTTGTATATTTATACAAAGTCAGCTTATTGCCCCCACAACTGGGTCCTCATTTCACCTACCTTAGAAAGGATGGAAGGCTGAGTCAACCTTGAGCCTTGGCGAGATTCGAACCCTGCAGTAATTGCAGGCAGCTGGTCTTAATAACCAGCTTAATAACAGGGTGCCTTAAACCCCTGTACTACCAAGGTTCTTGTTGCTTGTATGCACACTGAGAGCTTCTGCACCGGAGATAAATTCCTTGTGTGTCCAATCACATTTGGCCAGTAAAGAATTCTGTTCTATTCCTGTTTTGTTCTATTCTCAATAAAGATTCTATTCTATTCTATTCTATTCTATTCTATTCTATTCTATTCTATTCTATTCTATTCTATTCTATTCTATTCTATTCTATTCCCTTCCACTCCTGTATTGTATTGTATTCCCTTCCCTATTCTTTATTCTATTCTATTCTATTCTATTCTCCATTCCATTCCATTCTTCATTATTCTATTCTATTCTATTCTATTCCCTTCCACTCCTGTATTGTATTGTATTCCCTTCCCTATTCTTTTTTCTATTCTATTCTATTCTACTCTACTGTATTCTCTCTTCTCTTCTAGTCTCTCCTCTCCTCTCCTCTCCTTCATTATTCTATTCTATTCTATTCTATTCCCTTCCACTCCTGTATTGTATTGTATTCCCTTCCCTATTCTTTATTCTATTCTATTCTATTCTATTCTCCATTCCATTCCATTCCATTTTTCATTATTCTATTCTATTCTATTCTATTCTATTCCCTTCCACTCCTGTATTGTATTGTATTCCCTTCCCTATTCTTTATTCTATTCTATTCTATTCTATTCTCCATTCCATTCCATTCTTCATTATTCTATTCTATTCTATTCTATTCTATTCTATTCTATTCTATTCTATTCCCTTCCACTCCTGTATTGTATTGTATTCCCTTCCCTATTCTTTTTTCTATTCTATTCTATTCTATTCTACTCTACTGTATTCTCTCTTCTCTTCTAGTCTCTCCTCTCCTCTCCTTCATTATTCTATTCTATTCTATTCTATTCTATTACACTCTTGTATTGTATTCCCTTCCCTATTCTTTTTTCTATTCTATTCTATTCTATTCCCTTCCACTCCTGTATTGTATTGTATTCCCTTCCCTATTCTTTTTTCTATTCTATTCTATTCTATTCTATTCTATTCTATTACACTCTTGTATTGTATTGTATTCCCTTCCCTATTCTTTTTTCTATTCTATTCTATTCTATTCTATTCTATTCTATTCTATGCTATTCTATTACACTCTTGTATTGTATTGTATTCCCTTCCCTATTCTTTTTTCTATTCTATTCTATTCTATTCTATATTCTATTCTAATTCTATTCCCTTCCAGTCCTGTATTGTATTGTATTCCCTTCCCTATTCTTTATTCTATTCTATTCTATTCCCTTCCACTCCTGTATTGTATTGTATTCCCTTCCCTATTCTTTTTTCTATTCTATTCTATTCTATTCTATTCTATTCTATTCTACTCTTGTATTGTATTGTATTCCCTTCCCTATTCTTTTTTCTATTCTATTCTATTCTATTCTATTCTATTCTATTCTATTCTATTCTATTCTATTCTATTCTATTCTATTCTATTCTATTCCCTTCCACTCCTGTATTGTATTGTATTCCCTTCCCTATTCTTTATTCTATTCTATTCTATTCTATTCTATCCATTTATTTATTGGTTTGATTTATACGCCACCCTTCTCTGGAGACTCAGGGCGGCTTACAATGCGTTAAGCAATAGGCTTCATACTTTTGTATATACCTGTTTAGTAGGGCTTTCGCCCCCTCCCTAATCAGTGTTCTTTTTATACAAAATCATCTTATTGCCCCCACAATCCGGGTCCTCATTTTACCTAACTCGGAAGGATGGAAGACTGAGTCAACCTTGAGCCTGGTGAGGTTTGAACTTGCAGTAATTGCAGGCAGCTGGCAGCTATTCTATTCTATTCTATTCTATTCTATTCTATTCTATTCTATTCTATTCTATTCTATTCTATTCTTTCTTGTTCTATTATATTCTGTTCTTATTGATATTTCTATGTTTCCCTGAAAATAAGACTCTGCCTTATATTTTTTTGAAGCCTGAAATAAGTGCTTGGCCTTATTGCCATGCACTCAAAAGCCTGATTGGGCTTATTATCAGGGGATGTCTTATTTTGGGGGAAACAGGGTATTCTACTCCATATTTTCCATTTCATTCCATTCCATTCCCAATAAAGATTCTACTCTGTTCTGCCCTGCCCTGCCCCTATTCCCATTCCATTAAGGATAAAAGCCAGACTGCTCCTGATTATGGGTGCACCTCTAGGGCAACCTGCCACATGAACCTGGATCAACTCAACATATTCACACCTTTCTTCTACAAAGGTATGAAATCGTGTGGGGGAATTTATGTATTTATTTATAAATTTTACTGGCCATCCATCTTACTCAGGGTAACTCTGGGCAGCTTACATGCAGAAAGATTTATAATAAATAAATAAATAAAATGTGGAATGTTGAAACGGTTTTGGTAAGAGCGGGAAAGCTGGAAGATGAACCTCCCTGGGCCGGAGGAGATTTCCACGGAAGAAGGGAGGGAAGAAGGGAAGCGTTTGAGGGATCACCCACCCCCAGTCTTTGCTCAGCCGGCTGATCTGATCCACCACGACGCTCTCCTGGATCTGGTAGAGGGAGACGGCGGAGTTGCAGAGCTCTGGGTTGCCGCTCCGGATGGCCGTCAGGTCTAGCACGCACTCCGTGAAGGCCAGCATCAAATTCAAGTGGCGCAGGGTGTCCGTGTGCTCCCTCTGGAGAGAAGCAAGCAAAAAGCCAGCTTAGATTTTACATATTTTACATATAGACCACTCTTGAACTGTTCTGGCTGTTGTAGTGCCCTAGTGGCCATGATCTGGGCATCGGCCACCGACTGGCACTTGCAACCTTTCCTGCAGGCTTCACCATTGGTTTATGGGAAGCCGGCGAGGGAAAGTCAGAAAATCATCCCCTTTTAACGACTTCATAATTCCTTGCAGTATGGAGTCTTGGCCACTGAATGCAGTTGAGTGTTTTACTAGCTGGATGCCCTTCCTGACACCAATGCAGAGTTTTGTTCAGCGGATATATTCTCAGTGTGCCCAGAGAGAGGGAGAGAGAGAGAGAGAAATAGCTGCCTCTACTTAGGATTGAACTCACAGCCTCCTGATTGTGAGGCGAGAGCTCCACCTCTAGGCCACTGCACCACTCAGGGAAGGTCAGAAAATACTCCTTGTAAATTGCTTGCAGTCCCACAAGTTTCATTAAATCTTGGGACTGGGCTCTGGCAGCAAAGAGCCCACTAACTTTGTGGAATCATCCATTACAGGCAGTCCTTGATTTACAACAGACCGTTCAAAGTTACAACGGTACTGGGAAAAAAAAATGACTTTGGGCTGTTTTTCACACTTACGGCCATTGCAGCATCCCCGTGGTTACATGATCAAAATTCAGACACTTGGCATATCTTTATATGACGGTCGCAGTGTCCCAGGATCATGGGATTCTGTTTCGTAACTTTCTGATAAACAAAGTCAATTGGGGACAGACGGACGGACAACACCAGATTTACTTAATGACCGGGTTACTAACTGAACATCTGCAGTGATTCACTTAACAACAGTGGCAAGAAAGGTCGTAACATGGGGCAAGACTCACTTAACAAATGTCTTGCTTTGCAACAGAAATTGTGGGCTTTGACTGAGAGAGAGAGAGAGAGGCGACTTTTAAGATAACCATATTTTAAAATCTTGACATAAGCTGTTTTGTTTTCTAGTACAGGTAGTCCTCGAACCTATGACCACAATTGAGCCCAACCTTTCTGTTGTTAAGCGAGACATTGGCTAAGTGGAGTTTTGCTCCATTTTACCACCTTTCTTGTCACCGTCGTTAACTGAATCACTGCAGTTAGTAACCTGGTTGTTAAATGAATCCGGATTCCCCGTTGACTTTGCTTGTCAGAAGGTCGCAAAAGGGGATCACGTGACCTGGGGGTGGGGTGGGGGGCAGATTGCCATCATAAACATGAATCAGTGGCCAAGCGTCTGAATTTTGGTCGTGTGACCTCAGGGCCGCGTGCAACGGTCGTAGGTGTGAAAAACAGTCGATAAGTCAGTTTTCAGCCCCGTTGTTAACTTCAAACGGTCGCTAAATGAACGGTTGTAAGCTGAGGACTCCCTGTTCTCCATTAACCTTGTAAAGGGGTGAAATCCGGCAGGTTCTGACGGGTTCTGGAGAACCTGTAGCGGAAATTTTGAGTAGTTTGGAGAACCGGCAAATACCACCTCTGGCTGGCCCCAGAGTGGGGAGGGAATGGAGATTTTGCAATATCCTTCCCCCAGGAGTGGGGAGGGTATGGGGATTTTACAGTATCCTTCCCCCTGGAGTGGAGAGGGAATGGGGATTTTGCAGTATCCTTCCCCCAGGAGTGGAGAGGGAATGGGGATTTTGAAATATCCTTCCCCCAGGAAGAAGGGGATTGTCACTGCCTTCTTTTATTTACCAGCTGAGCTCATTATTTCTGGACTATCAGACTTTCCGTAGCTTGCCAAGAATTGTTATCAGTAAGCTAACTGCGCATGTCCACCCACATTCCTTTACTTCTTTTTCCTTTGTTCTCTTGCCAGAGGTCCAGCTGCTGAGAAAAGCAGCTGGCACGAACTATTTCAAAATGTAACAATTACTTTTCTTAGTTAGTGAGATATTTTATTTTCTTTATAACAAATAAAAGAGTTTTATTAGAGAATACTTCTTCGGGTTTTATTTCAGAATATTGCAACTTGGAGAAAGCCACGGTCCATCCTCTTAATTAATCAGGGTGATTGTCCCAGAGCCAAAAATGGGATCAATCAAAACCCTGACAAGGAGTGGGGAGGGAATGGAGGTTTTGCAGTATCCTTCCTCCAGGAGTGGGGAGCGAATGGAGATTTTGCAGTATCCTTCCCCTGCCATACCCACCAAGCCACGCCCACAGAACCAGTAGTAAAAAAAAAAAAAAAGTGGATTTCACCACTGTCTCAAACCCATGTACCTCCATCAAAGTTTCTTCAGGCAGTTCTGGAGCTTCGAAGCTGGGAGGCGACGCGCCGTAAGGCATGTACTTCAAGCAAGGGGCTGCCTCAGCACCAGGAGGAGAGGTTCCCATATAAATCCCGGGCGGGGAGCCCATCAGGATCCGGCCACTGGTAGAACACAGGGAGCCCCCGGAGCTGTTAGAGCCAACTAAAAGGCAGGAATTAAAAAAAAAAAAGGAAGAAAAAAGACACATCATAACACACTCTAAAGACCGTGTAAACTTAACAGATCCTCCCCAGCGAAGAGAATATTTGAAGATCAGGTATGAATTGTTGTCTGAGCTTGGTGGTTTTTTCTTGAAGACGTTTCACGACCCAACTAGGTAATCTCATCAGTGGAAGAAGGGAATGGGGTTTATGGAGAAGGAGGCGGAGATGACAATTGTGCGGTCCTTGATACTCTCTGAACCGGGTAGCTTTCTTGCAGAGGTTTCATGACCCAACTAGATAACATCATCAGTGTTAGAAGGGAATGGGATTTGAATAGTGGAGGAGGAGGAGGAGGACTGTGGGGGTCCTTGGTGCTCTCCGAGGTAGGTTGTTTTCTTGCAAACGTTTCATGACCAAATGAGGTAACATCATCAGTGCTTGAAGGGAGTGGGGTTGGCTCTGTTTATATATATTAGCTTGCCCTGTCAACGTTCATGGGAGCATTTGCTTCTTCTTAGTAGTCCTTTGATTAGGCCAGTAAGTAGTTCTTTGTAGCCACTGTATATAAACAGAGAACAAACCCCACTCCCTTCTAGCACTGATGTTACCTAGCTGGGTAATGAAATGTCTGCAAAAAAGAAAAAAAAAAGAAAGAAGAAAAAACAACATCCAAGTTCTGAGAGCACCGAGGATCCCACAGTCAAGGTTTACATTTGCCCATAGGGCCTTCTATGTGACTCCACAGTTCCTTCCATGAAAAGTTTAATTTCAACTTACTATCCCATAGTCAAACTTTATTATTATTATTATTATTATCATTTATTGAATTTGTATACCGCCCTACTCCCGTAGGACTCAGGGCGGTGAACAGCCAGATAAAATACATATAATACTAATGTTAAAAAAGCATTAAAATACAGTTAAATAATTGGCCCGGAAAACGAAATTTAAAACACCCCAAATCCATAAAACAAATTTAAAATTGAAGAATTTTAAAATTTTAAAAAGTTTAAAAGAGAGGTTAGGCCAGGCCGGCCTGCTGAAAAAGAAATGTTTTGATGGCACAGCGGAAAGTGTGCAGGTCCAGGATCCTCCGTATCTCCGGGGGGGAGCTCGTTCCAGATGGTGGGTGCCCCCACAGAGAAGGCTCTCCCCCTGGGGGCCACCAGTCAACATTGTTTGGCTGACGGCACCCTGAGGAGCCCCTCTCTATGGGAGCGAACTGGTCGGTGAGGCTACTGGTGGCAGAAGGCGGTCTTGTTAATACCCCGGTCCGAGGCCATGGAGCGCTCTAAAGGTGGTAACCAAAACCTTGAAGCGCACCCGGAAGACCACCGGGAGCCAGTGCAGCTCGCGCAGGAGAGGTGTCACATGGGAGCGGCCCATCGCTCGCATAACCACCCGCGCGGCCACGTTCTGGACCAGCTGGAGCCTCCGGGTGCTCCTCAAGGGGAGCCCCATGTAGAGAGCATTGCAGTAGTCCAGGCGGGAAGTGACGAGGGCATGAGTGACTGTACGTAAGGAGTCCCAATCCAGAAAGGGACGCAACTGGCGAATCAGGCGAACCTGATAAAATGCCCTCCCGGACACAGCCGTCAAGTGCTCTTCTAAAGACAGCTGTGAGTCCAGGAGGACTCCCAAGTTGCGAGCCCTCTCCGTGGGGGCCAACGACTCACCCCCGATAGTCAGTGATGGCACCAACTGACTATATCGGGACGCCGGAAACCACAGCCACTCGGTCTTGGATGGGTTGAGCCTGAGTCTGTTCCTCCCCATCCAGATCCGTACAGATCCGTAAGAAACTTAAACCTTTCTGGTGGAGGCATTATTTTTACACCTTCTTCCGGGGCTGAAATCTACTTACTTTCCCTACCGGTTTGGAAGTGCATGCGCTGTGCACGTGCTCCCTGGCGCAAACCCTTCTGGGCATGCGCAGAGGGTTAAAAAACAGGTTACTTCCTGGTTAAAACCAGGAAGTAACGACGTCCAGGCGGGTGGGCGGAGCCTCGTGCTGACATCGCTACCAGTTCTCTGAACCACCCGCCACCATCACTACCGGTTCAGCTGAATTGCTCTGAACTGGTAGCATTTCACCCATGCCCTCTTCCATCATCATCATCATCATCATCATCATCATAATTTTATTTCTATACCGCCCTTCTCCCGAAGGACTCAGGGCAGTGTACAGCCTGATTTAAAGCACAAAGACAGACAAAATTTAAAAATAATTAAAATTATTAAATACTTATATTTAATTATATAATTACATATAATTCAATTATAAAACCCCCAAATTTAAAATCCCACATTTAAAACCAATTAAAATCTTTACATTGATAGCCCGGCCTGGCGGAATAACAAGGTTTTGAGGGCACAGCGAAATACACGGAGGTCGGAGATCTTACGCATTTCCGGGGGCAGTTCATTCCACAGGGCTGGGGCTCCCACAGAGAAGGCCCTCCCCCTGGGTCTCGCCAGCCGACATAATTTGGCCGATGGCACCCTGAGGAGACCGTCTCTGTGGGAGTGGACTGGCCGGTGGGAGGCTACTGGTGGCAGAAGACGGTCTCGGAGGTACCCAGGTCCAATGCCATGGAGCGCTTTAAAGGTGGTAACCAACACCTTGAATTGCACCCGGAAGGCCACTGGGAGCCAGTGCAGTTCGCGCAGGAGGAGTGTCAGGTGGGCACAACAAGTTCCGCCCATAACCACCCACGCGGCCGCATTCTGGACCAGTTGGAGCCTCCGGGTGCTTTTCAAGGGGAGCCCCATGTAGAGAGCATTACAGTAGTCCAGTCGGGAGGTGACGGGGGCATGAGTGACCGTGCGCAAGGCATCGCTTAAGCCAACCACCAAGGACCCCCAAGTCCTTCTCCCCCCCCTTCTCCACAAACCACACTCTCTTTTAGCACTGATGATATTACCTAGTTGGGTTTTGAAACATCTGCAAAAAAACAACCAAGGTCAGAGAGCACCAAGGACCCCCACAAGTCCTCCTCCTTCCACTTCTCCACAAAGTTCACTCCCTTCTAACACTGATGCTGTTACCTAGTTGGGTCATAAAATATAGGCAAGCAAATAACCCAGCTCAGAGCGTGCCAAGGACCCCACAATCAAGGCCGCATCTGCCACCTGGGACCTCTTCCTGAGCTAGTGAAACAGCCTGAAGGATGTGGGATGCCCAAGGAGGCAGGATTATCAATTGCCAAGTGTGTTTTATTCTCCTAGACCTTCACTTCTTGCGGCTTCTTTCTGCGTCGATCCAATTCTCTAGTCCAATGATGGCTAACCTTTTTGCAATCATGTGCCAGGAAGGGGGGGGTCGGGTTCCTGCGCGCGCCCACACCCATAATCTTATGCGCCCCACCCTGTGCATGCGTGCACAACCCCCCATCCCCCCCCCCACTCCTGGCACGCAATGGCCGAGTAGGCCTATTTTTCCTTCTCACCTGGCTCCAGATTCTCTCTATGCATCTGGGGAGGGTGAAAACAGCCTTCCCCACCCCACTTGGAGGCCCTCTGGAGGCCTGAAACGACCCATTTCCCAAGCTGGTTGGACAGGAAATGACGTTTTTTGGTGTCGCCTGCCTCCAGAGGCAGGAAACAGCCTGTTTCACTACTTCTGGTGGGCCCAGAAGGCCCAAAAATCAGCTGGCCGGCATGCACATGTGCCCCAGAGCTGAGCTGGCGTGCCCACTGATATGGCTATGCGTGCCAACACGCATAGGTTTGCCATCATGGCTCTAGTCCCTTCTTCTCCAGTCCCAAAAGGTGCTTCTTCCAAAAGGCAACTGGAGTTTCCTGGGTTTTTTTTCCTTGAAGATGTTTCGCTTCGCGTCCAAGAAGCTTCTTCAGGGCTGACTGTCTGGTGGGAAAGGGAAGGATTTGTATTCTTTCCAAGTCGTGTGGTCGTTAGTACTCTGAAGGTTGGTGGTTAGCTCTCCGAGGGTCATTGAGGCCACATGGGGGTTTATCTGTGCCCTCAGGGTCACCTGTATCAGAATGGATGTGGGTTTGGAACTTTCTTGGGACTGTTGAAAGTAGTATATTTTAAACAGGATGATAGGTGGTGTCATATCCAGGGATGGGCTTGAAAAATTTTAGCAAGGGGTTCCCTGCCCAGTTGCTGGATGGGTGTGGCCATGGTGGGCGTGGCCTAGTCGGCCTCCTGCACTACGGTGGGGGAAGGGGCATTTTTGCCCTCCCCCGGCTCCGGAGGCTTTCCTTGAGCCTCCAGGAGGACGAAAATGGCCTCCCCAGACTCCAGAGGCCCTGTTTCTGGCCTTCCTGAACTTCTGGTAGGCCCGTTTTTTGCCTTCCCTGAGGCTCTGTGCGTGCCCTGCACTTACCTGCATCCAAAATGGGCCGGGGGGGGGGGGGGGAGAGACTCCTGGGAGGGGTGGGGCGGGGAGCCAAGAGTGGGATTTGGGGGTTCTCCGAACTGCACAGAATCTTAGCTAGAGGTTCTCCCGAACCCCTGCAAACTCCCAGCAGCCCACCCCTGGTCATATCCCACTCTCTCTCTTGAGTGGGCTCTTCCATTTTAACACAGATGGAATTTTAACACACCTGGAAACCTGCATCCAGTTTTGTTCACCACGTTACAAAAAAAGAGGTTGAGACTTTGGAAAAAGTGCAGAGAAGAGCAACTCAGATGATTAAAGGGCTTGGAGACTAAAAGAACACAGTTGCGGGAACAGGGTATGTCTAGTCTGGAGAAAAGAAGGACTAGGGGGGTCGTGATAGCAGTCTTCCGGTATTTGAGGGGCTGCCACAAAGAAGAGGAGGGGGGGTCAAGCTATTCTCCAAAGCACCAGGAGGAAGAACAAGAAACAACGGATGAAAACTAATCAAGGAGAGAAGCAACCTAGAAATAAGGAGACATTTTCCTAACAGTGGGGACAATTAACCAGTGGAACAGCTTGCCACCAGAAGTTGTGGGTGCTCCATGATCCACTGGAGGTTTTTAAGAAGAGATTAGACAACCATTTGTCTCAAATGGTACAGGATCTCCTGCTTGAGCAGGGGGTTGGACTAGAAGGCCTCCAAGGTCCCTTCCAGCTCTATTCTGATTGATTTCTTTCATCCCTCTTTCAAGACCACTGTTCCTTTCTGCCTGGAGCAGGGATCTGGAGCCGCATGTGGCTCTTTCATCCCTCTGCTGTCGTTCAAAATATGCATCACGACTGCCAATGTGTGACACCCACCGACGCGCAATTTATTAAGCTTTTTGACCTCCGGTAGGCCAACCATGGATAAATCCAAGAAAAGAAAAGCTTCAGAAGAAAACAGAATCTTTAATTCAACTACATATGCTAGTTCTGTGGCCGCTTAGGAAATAGTCAGGCACGGGAAGGGTTTTGTGGCTCCCGGTGTTTTCTTTTCTGTGGGAAACAGGTCCAAATGGCTCTCTTGAGTGTTTTAAGATTGCAGACCCCTGGCCTAGAGTGTGGACTTTGCTGTCTTCAAAAGACCTTTGTCTTTCAGATGCAGATGGACCTCTGAATTTTGTCCTGATGGGTGTGTTCTCCTGTGTGGTTTTCAAGGAAAAAAAAAACCCCAAGAGAGTCCAGTTGCCTTTTGAAAAGCACTTTTGGGACAACCATGACCTGATGATTGAGAATCTCCATGGACGTCCTTCTTCGGTAGCTTCAAGTCTTCTTGGAGATCAGGAGTTCTCTTTGAGATGGCTAACTCAGAAAACATCCCCGCCTGGCTGTTCTCCAGACAGAATCTGCTCAAGGTCCTTTGACCCTGAAGGAGGAGTCACTTCCTCACCTGACATTGTCCGAGCTCTGAGTACCATGTGGGTGCAGGTCGGAGGTGTGGCACTGTTTGGAGGCGATCCTACAGTGAACATCACTGCCCTGGAACTGGCTCCAACTGGCATGGACGGATGTCCTCCGGTGATGCCACAGGCCCCCGGGGGAGCTGGGGAGGAAAAATTACCGGATTAGATCTCAGAAGAAGCTGGAATAGTGAATGTAAGGCGGTGTTTCTCAAACTTGGCAGCTTTAAGATGGGTGGACTTCAACTCCCAGAATTCACCAGTCAGCAGGCTTTAAAGAGGAATGGGTTCCAGCTCCCAGAATTCTCCAGCCTGCATGCTTTAAAAAAATAGGTGGGCTTTGATTTCCCAGAATTTCCCAGCTGGAATGTTTGAAAATGGGTGGGCTTCAACCAGGGGTGAAATGCTCCCGATTCGGACCGGATCACGTGATCCCCTTTTGACGAGCAAAATCAACAGGGAAGCTAGATCCACTTAACAACCGTGTGAGTCACTTTTAAGCACTGCAGTGATTCACTTAACAATGAAGTTCAGGGGGGAGCAAGAATCTGCATTGAAGTCATAAAATGAGGCCAAACTTAACACCTGCTTGGCAACGGCAAATTGGGGCTCAAGCAGGGGTGAAATGCTCCCGGTTCGGACCGGATCGCCTGATCCGGTAGCATTGGCGGTGGTTGGTTCGGAGAACCGGTAGCAAAAATCCCTGTGCCCCCCCCATGCCCAGCTGAGCAGCGCGATCATCAGAGGCAGTTTTTTTTTTTTTACTTTTAAAAGCATTTTTTCTACAACCTCTTCAGCCGAAAAAATGCTTTTAAAAGTTTAAAAAAGCCTCTGATGGTCACGCAGCTCAGTTGGGATCATCAGAGGCTTTTAAAAGCATTTTTGGCCGAAGAGATTGTAGGAAAAAAAAAAAGCCTTTAAAAGCCTCTGGCGATCCCAGCTGAGTTGCCTGACCATCAGAGGCTTCTAAAAGCATTTTTTTTCTGCAACCTCTTTGGCCGAAGAGGTGGTAGAAAAAATGTTTTTAAAAGTAAAAAAAGTAAAAAAAAAAGTTGGCCACGCCCACCCAATCACATTACACCCTCCCCCACCAAGCCACACCCACAGAACAGGTAATAACAAATTTTAAGATTTCACCCCTGGCTTCAACTTCCAGAATTCCCCAATCAGCATACTTTAATGAGGACCCAAATTGTTGGGGGCAATATGCTGACTCTGTAAACAGCTTATCTTTTCTTTACGTACTCCGAGAGCATGTGCACCAAAGACAAATTCCTTGTATGTCCAATCACACTTGGATAATAAAGAATTCTATTCTATTCTATTCTATTCTATTCTATTCTATTCTATTCTACTCTACTCTTCTTTATTCTGTTCTATACCACTTTTTGTAATGACAAAATCTCTGTGTCCTGTATTTTGCTCCTGGGTTGTCTCAAAATCTTCGAGACCGCCTGCTGCTACCGACAACCTCCCACCGACCCGTGCGCTCCCACAGAGAGGGCCTCCTTGGGGTGCCATCAGCCAAACAATGTAGGCTGGTGACCCCCAGGGGGAGGACCTTCTCTGTGGGGGCACCTACCCTATGGAACCAGCTGCCCCCTGAGATAAGGAGAATCCAAGACCTCGGTGCCTTCCGCCGTGCCCTTAAAACTTTCTTTTTCCAGCAAGCCGGGCTGGCTTAACATATTTTTAAATTTTTAATTTTTAATTGGTTTGTCATTTTAAACTGGGGCCAAATTAATATATATTCTTTTAATTGTTCTTAATGTTTGTATTGTATGTTTTTATCTGGCTGTACACCGCCCTGAGTCCCTTGGAGAAGGTGCGGTATATAAATTTGAAATAAAATAAAAAAATAAAATAAAAATAAAATAGTAGTCACATTGTAAATACTCTTGACAATGGATTGTGAGGCAAACTGACACAGGAAGGGACAATTTTCAAAGCCAGACATATCATCATTATGGCTGTGACCCCAAAGTTGTTTTTTCAAAAGAGGCAACTGGACTTTTGTTTGTCAAACCAGTTGCCTCTTGAAAAAGCACCTTTCGGACAACCATGACCTTGGATGACGGAGACTCTCCAGGGACATTATGGCTGGGACCCTCAACCTGAGTGGTTCCAAGTGCCCATATATACCTATAAACACTAAAAAAAAAGAGAGAGTATTTGTAGGCCAGGGCTGAACAGTGGAGTTCTTGATGCTTCCTGAGCTTAGTTGTTTTCTTACAGACATTTCATGACCGAGCTAGGTAATGTCATCAGTGCTAGAAGAGAGTTGGGCTTGCTTTTATTTTATATACAACTGGCTTGCCCAGTTGTATATAGGTTTTCTTGGGGGTGGCCCAGTGGCGACACTGAGCTTGTCGACTGAAAGGTCGGCAGTTCAGCGGTTCGAATCCCTAGTGCTGCGTAACGGGGTGAATTCCCGTGACTTGTCCCAGCTTCTGCCAACCTAGCAGTTCGAAAGCACGTAAAAAATGCAAGTAGAAAAATAGGGACCACCTTTGGTGGGAAGGGAACAGCATTCTGTGCGCCTTTGGCGTTGAATCATGCCGGCCACATGACCACGGAGACGTCTTCTTCAGACAGCGCTGGCTCTTTGGCTTTGAAACGGAGATGAGCACCGCCCCCTAGAGTAGGGAACGACTAGCACATATGTGCGAGGGGAACCTTTACCTTTTACTGTCAATTGATGATGTTACCTAATTGGGTTACGAAACGTCTGCAAGAAAACAACCAAGCTCAAAGAGCATCAAGGACCCCACATATTCAGTTCCTTGTTCCCCCTTTTTATAGGGGAGGTGTAGGAGTTGACCAGGCTGAGACCAAGGGAGGGGTTGAGTGTGTCATTACTGAGACCGAGGGAGGGGTCAAGTGTGTCTGGCCCAACCTCTCCCATTCTCTTTTTAATGTAAATGTTAATTTGTTCTTAACCTGGGGTTTTAAATTTGTCTTGGGCTAAATTGATTTAATCAGATTTTACTTCTGCTCTTAAATGTTTGTGTTCTATGTGTTTTATCTTGTGCCTGTTCACCGCCCTGAGTCCTTCGGGAGTAGGGAGGTATATAAATCAAATTTAATTTAATTTAATTTAATTTAATTTCCAATTTATATACTGCCCTTCTCCCTGAGGACTCAGGGCGGTGTACAGCCAAGATAAAAAACATAGAATACAAATATTAAAACATTTAAAAATATAAATTTGGGCCGAAAGTTAAGAATCACAAACAATTAAAAGAATTTAAAAATTTCTTCTAAACCAACCCGGCTTGTTGGAAAAGATGGGTTTTCAGGGAACGACGGAAGGCATTGAGGTCATGGATTCTTCTTATCTCCGGGGGCAACTGGAGGGTGGGAGCCCCCAGAGGGTGGGAGCCCCCACAGAGAAGGCCCTCCCCCTGGGGGCCACCTGCCTACATTGTTTGGCTGATGGCACCCTGAGGAGGCCCTCTCTGTGGGAGCACACGGGTCGATGGGAGGTCGTCGGTAGCAGCAGGCGGTCTCGGAGATAGCTAGGCCCTATGCCATGAAGCGCTTTAAAGGTGATAACCAACACCTTGAAGCGCACCCGGAAGACCACCAGGAGCCAGTGCAGCTCGCGCAGGAGTGGTGTTACATGGGAGCGCCATGTTGCTCCCGTCACTACCCGCGCTGCTGCATTCTGGACCAGCTGGAGCCTCCGGGTGCTCTTCAAGGGGAGTCCCATGTAGAGAGCGTTGAAAATGAAATGAAATTAGTCTCGAGTCCCTTTGCATCCACAAGAGATCAAACTCCAGCCCACCTTGAATTCCGTTGACTCTTATCTACCAACTTGTTTTGACAGTTTAGCAGTTCAGATTCTTGCAAGTGAGCACTGACATGTAATCAAAATAGTCCTTTGAACTGGCCTGGTTCTTGATTTATTGTGCCCGACGTAAGGCACCTTATGGTTTTCCTCTCTCTTCCCCATTGCATGCAGAAGAGGTCAAAACAACCTGCGCACATCCCTTCACCTTACCTGTATCCATCGGCCGCTCGGTATTAAGGCTGTCAGTGCTGCCCTGGTAGAGCTGGCTGCTAAGGGCCCCCTTTGCTGGTTGATCTGACAGCTTGCTGGTACTTACAGACCTGTGAAAGGAATGAAGGAGATTGTCAGAATAGGTTGTGTGTGTGTCTGTCTTGAATTGGAGATGAAGTGGTGGGATTCAAATAATTTAACAACCGGTTCTCTGCCCTAATGACCGGCTGGGTGTCCGTGGTGGGCATGGCCAGGGGGTGTGACAGGCAGCACTTTGCCTCCTGTACCCCCCGGGAGCAAAAATGAGCCGCGGGGGGGGGCGGGCGCTGTGCCACACACCCCCGCACCCCGTTTTGGGCCTAGTAGGCCTCTATGCAGCCTCCTGGGAGCAAAAATGAGCTGCGGGAGGGGGGACCCTGTGCCACACAACCCCGCACCCCGTTTTGGGCCTAGTAGGCCTCTATGCAGCCTCCTGGGAGCAAAAATGAGCTGCGGGAGGGGGGGACCTGCGCCACATCCCCCGCGCCCCGTTTTGGGCCTAGTAGGCCTCTATGCAGCCTCCTGGGAGCAAAAATGAGCTGCGGGAGGGGGGAACCTGTGCCACACACCCCCGCACCCTGTTTTGGGCCTAGTAGGCCTCTATGCAGCCTCCTGGGAGCAAAAATGAGCTGCGGGAGGGGGGGCCCTGTGCCACACCCCCCCGCACCCGGTTTTGGGCCTAGTAGGCCTCTATGCAGCCTCCTGGGAGCAAAAATGAGCTGCGGGAGGGGGGACCTGCGCCACATACCCCCGCGCCCCGTTTTGGGCCTAGTAGGCCTCTATGCAGCCTCCTGGGAGCAAAAATGAGCTGCGGGAGGGGGGGACCTGCGCCACATCCCCCGCGCCCCGTTTTGGGCCTAGTAGGCCTCTATGCAGCCTCCTGGGAGCAAAATTGAGCCGTGGGGTGGGGTGGGGGGCTGCGCCACACTCCCTGTGCCTTGTTTTGGGCCTAGTAGGCCTCTATGCAGCCTCCTGGGAGCAAAATTGAGCCGTGGGGTGGGGTGGGGGGCTGCGCCACACCCCCTGTGCCTTGTTTTGGGCCTAGTAGGCCTCTATGCAGCCTCCTGGGAGCAAAAACGGGTTGCGAGGGAGCTGCGCCGCCCCCCCCGCGCCTCATTTTGGGCCTAGGAGGCCTTCCCGCATTTACCTGGGAGCCAAAATGGGGTGTGTGAGGACTCCTGGAAGGAGTGGGGCCAGCCAGCAATTTAATTACCCGATTCGCCCGAACCGGCTGAATCTAGTGCAAAAATGGCAACTTTAAAAGATTTGTGGACTTCAACTCTCAGAATTCCCCTAGCTGGGGAATTCTGCAAGTCCACAAGTCTTCAAAGTTTCCAAGGTTGGAGTCGAGTGATCTAGTGATTTCTCCTCCTCTCAGAAAAATCACCCGGAACCTTGAGGTTCTCCAGATGGGAAAGACTCCGATAATCCTGTAGTCAGGCTAATGTAGGAGAAAGAGTGGCGGAAGCTGGAGGTGGAGTTAAAAGAGGGATCAGCCTAGAATCCCTACTAATGTTTCCCTGAAAATAAGACTGGGTCTTACTTTCTTTTGGGCCCCAAAATAAGCACTAGGGCTTATTTTTCGGGGGGCAGGGGGTCTTATTCCCCCCCCCATGTATGGGAGTCCCACTTTTACTTGCTTGTGGCAGGGCAGGAAGCCGCATGGCGTCCCACTGCCACCGTGAGGCGGGGGGGGAGCTGCCCCATGTACCCCAACACCTCCCTCACCTCATGGCGGCACTGGCCAAAAGAATACGACAACGGCCAATATGACAACAACAATACGACAACAGCCAATAAAATATTAAAGGACATGTTCTCGCACAGAAATAGGAAGCTCAATTACAAAGCCCAAAGAAGGTATAAACCTTCTCCCACTCCGAACTCCATTTTGTCAGCTGTCCCAAAATCACATGCGGTTCGGTGGTTTTGCTTCATCAATAAACGGAACCTTTCTTTCTCATCAGCCTCCATGTTTGCAGTGTCTTTCTCCTAAGCTTGGAACTGAAACCAGATGGGTATCTCTTCCAACAAAAATCAAAAATCAAAGCTTGGGGTTGTTTCTAATCCGTCCGCGGTGATAAAAGAAATGCAAAACACATTTTAAAAAAGCACCGTGGGAAAAATCTTGCCAGGAAAAACACCCAGCCTATCTCTGGCCCGAGCTACACACTGCAATGAAGGCTGCCAGATGGGGAATTTATTTATTTTTTTGGGAGCGAGTTCTTTGAAACGAGGCGCGTCTACCGTCCCTCATGCGGGACTCTCCGCTTCCAGAAAACGGCTTTTATTTTGCTTTTAAGTGCTTTTAAGGTTTACGATCGTGCAAGGACGGCAGCTGGAACGAGCCTGGAAGGCAGCTCTTATATATATATATCTATATAGTTCTTCCAATCGATGCTAAATGCTTCCAGGCCTGACCACCGTAAATAGGGCGTAACGATTACAGCCATTATAAAAATAATAACTTCCACTTATCAAAAAACAAAACACACCCAAGAACTCTTGTTAGGATCTCAACACAAGAGGGAGCAGCCTCATTATGTATTTGTTGGAAGAGAGTTTATCAGCAATCTTAAAATGTAACTGAGTGATCATGTGCCATCAAGCTGTTGTTGACTCTTCTAACCTAACTAACTAACCTAGAGAGTTAGTTAGAGCCTGGTGGCGCAGCAGACTAATAGCCTGTTATTAACATTCAGCTGCCTGCAATTACTGCAAGTTCGAATCTCCCCAGGCTCAAGGTTGACTCAGCCTTCCATCCTTTCTAAGGTAGGTAAATTGAGGACCCAGTTTGTGGGGGCAATAAGATGACTTTGTATAAATATACAAAAGGATGAAGGCTATTGCTTAACACATTGTAAGCCGCCATGAGTCTCCGGAGAAGGACGGCATATAAATCAAATAAAAAAAACAAAAAACCCTAGACAGACCCAAAGATGCTTTTTTCAAGAGGCAACTGGACTTTCTGGTTTTTTTGTTTTTTTTTTGAAGATGTTTCGCTTCTCATCCAAGAAGCTTCTTCAGCTCTGTCTGGATGGGAATGGAAGGATTTATACTCCTTGCAGATAGCTGGCCATTTGCATCCTTTTTAGAGGGTCGTTGAGGCCACTTGGAAATTGCCTGTGTCCTCAGGGCCGCCCGAGTGGTGCAAGTGGATGTGGAGCCTTCTACAGCACAGTCCTTTCGGCAGTTCCAAGAAGGCTCTACTAAGGCGACCCTGAGGACATAGACACACCTCGGAGTTGGACACCCCTGCTGTAGAATGTAGGACGGGGATCAGTACCTGCCAAAGGCCGTCTTTCCGTGTTGATCTCTCGCCTGCTTGTCACTACTCTGCGCGGCGTGGAAGGGTGTGAGCTCTCTGGCCTCCCCCATGTCCTTCGGCTGCAGCAAGAGGTCCGAGGGCGCCTGCCGACTGATGAGGCCCACCAAATTTGAAGATGCCTGGGTCTTGGGGATTTTGAAAGGAGCAGTCGCCTATCGGAAAAGAGAGAGAGAGAGGGGAGAGAGAGAGAGAGAGAGAGAGAAAACCTTCCTGAATTTTAAATTATAGATAGTCCTCGATGTACGACCACAATCAAGCCCAAAATTGGCGTGGCTGAGCGAGTGTCAGGTTTTGATGTCATCTCAAATAAAATAAATTGCATTTCCAAACAGTCTTTGACAAAATCTTTCATTTTATTAAGCATGACAATCTGTCCCCGATCGTGGCGTAGCCAACACTGACTTCCTGACCCCCAAACCTTCCCTTTCCGTTCCCCAATTCTCTGCGTCTCATTGGCCGTCTTCCAAATCACTCTCCCCATATCTACTATTTCAGCTCCCAGGAATGTCCCCCCCCACATCTCATAGGGGATATTATCTTCAGGGAAAATAAGTAGGTGAGAAGTCAAGCGTTCTCTTGCCAGCTGCCCCCTCGTCTCCTTATGTCAGCACTAGAGTAAATGCAGGTTGAAGTGCTGATAGCGAGACATTTTTTAAAAGCGAGTTTTGGCTCCATTTTACGACTTTTCTTGTCATGGTTGTTAAGTGAAGGGTTGCATTTGTTAAGCTCGTCACAGGGTGGTTAAGGGAATCTGGATTTCCCATGGACTTTGCTTGCCAGACGGTCACAAAAGGGGATCGTGTCGGTGTATAAGAGTTCATGAATTGGAATAGACATGGTAACAGGTCAAGCCAATGGGGACCGTTTGGTGACCCGGAGGGCTTGGAGCCTGGGCGTGGCTTAGCTTGACTGATTTGTATATATGAGTTGCTTTGTCCTTGCAATATAGCCTCTGTATTATATTTGATTTTTTGCTTCTGGATTCTGAGTTCTGGTTCTGGCTTCTGCTGCATGGGTATTGTACACATGCATCATGATTTATATTACTGTATATAAAGAAAGAAGTTTCTTTTATACACGAATCCTGCCGAATTCTTTACTTGTGTGCTGGCCGGATTGCTGCAAACTCTAACAGATGACATAACCCCAGGACCGTCATAAATACGAGCCAGTTGCCAAGTGTCCAGATTTGGATCACGTGACCGTGAAGATGCTGAAAGGGTCATGTGAAAAACGGTCGTTAAGTCATTTTTCTCAGCATCGTTGAAACCAGTGGTGAAATGTAAAATTTGTTACTACTGGTTCTGTGGGCGTGGCTTGGTGTGTGTGGGGGTTAATATGACTGAGTGGGTGTGGCCAACTTTTTTTTTAACTTTTAAAACCATTTTTTAAATGCTTTTAAAAGCCTCTGACGATCCCAGCTGACTTCCCTGATCGGCAGAGGCTTTTTTTTTTAACTTTTAAAAGAATTTTTTCCAGCCGAAGAGGTTGTAGAAAAAATGCTTTTAAAAATAAAATAAAAAGCCTCTGATGATTGCGCGGCTCAGCTGGGCAATGGGGGTGGGGGAGGGATTTTTGCTACCGGTTCTCTGAACCACCCGCCTCCATCGCTACCGGATTGGGCAATCCGGTCCGAACCGGGAGCATTTCACCCCTGGTTGTAACTTTGACCGGTCACTAAATGAACTGTTGTTAAATTGAGGAATATCTGTAGTTACATGGACTGGATTCAGGCCTTTTAAAGCTCTTGAAAAGAAGAGCTGATTATTATTTAGCTATCACCCGACATGGGTTGCTTGTTGTTGAAGATGCTGGCCCACATCTCATGTGGTCCCAAGTTTGGCTTATGGTCACTCATTCACACACTCACTGCTATGGTCAACAGCCACACTCAATCACTTCCCAAAGAACACCATGTGTAGGAGGAAATATCCTTCTGGGTTCAACTCCAAGTGGGGAAAAAGACACTGGAAACATGGAGACTGCTTGGAAAGATGGTTTAGTGGTGGACAGGATCACATGGTTTGAGTTCCTGAACAGAAAAGGAGCCGAGATAGAGCGAGTCCCTGGGTTTTATACCCTTTCTGGCTTTGAACTTCCTGGGACCCCGAAAGAGTATCCTGATTGGTTGTCAGACTCCCAGGGGATGGGGGGTCTTAGCTAGCCTTGCTGGCTGATGTAATCTTCCCAGGTGCCATGGGGTGAGTTTCTGTTGCTATTGTGTTGCAGATGGGTCCTATTGTCAAAGATTGAGTTTCTGCCTCTGGCCCATTAACAAAGGGGGAGGGGGGGGAGGCAGGAAGGTGGGAGTTGCTTTGTCTTTAAAACATGTTTCTCCATTTCTCAACCAGGGAAACATAATATTTCTGCCTTTTTAATATTTCCCAAAATATTTCATTCTTCTAGGAAAGGGGTGGGGGCTAACTTCCTGCAATGTGGAACACCCAGTTCTTTTATAACAAACAAGAGATCCAGCGAATTTAAAACAACAGCAAAAACTTTGCTGATTACAATGTACATCGTAATGATGGGTAACTGTGAGAGGGATTACAGATTAACAGAGTTGGAAGGCACATTATAGGTCATCTAGTCCAACCCCCCCACCCCCCCGGGGGGGCTCAAGCAGGAGACCCTACAGCATTTCTGACCAATGGCAGTTCCAAGACAAATGGATCGTGGAGTCCTAGGGGACAATCCCTTAAATATGAGCCAGCCGTGTGCTGAAGCTGCCATAAAAGCCAACACAGTTCTGGGCTGCATAAACAGAGGGATAGAATCAAGATCACATGAAGTGTTGATACCGCTTTATAAGGCCTTGGTAAGGCCACACTTGGAATATTGCATTCAGTTTTGGTCGCCACGATGTAAAAAAGATGTTGAGACTCTACAAAGAGTGCAGAGAAGAGCAACAAAGAGGATTAAGGGACTGGAGGCTAAAACAGATAAAGGTTGCTGGAACTGGGTATGTCTAGTTTAATGAAAAGAAGGACTAGGGGAGACATGATAGCAATGTTACAATATCTCAGGGGCTGCCCCAAAGAAGAGGGAGTCAAGCTATTCTCCAAAGCACCAGAAGGCAGGACAAGAAGCAACGGATGGAGACTAATTAAGGAGAGAAGCAACTTAGAACTAAGGAGAAATTTCCTGACAGAACAATTAACCAGTGGAACAATTTGTCTCCATCACTGGAGGTTTTTTAAGAAGAGACTGGACAGCCACAAGTCTGAAATGGTACAGGGTCTCCTGTAACCAGGGGGTTGGGCTAGAAGACCTCCAAGGGCCCTTTCCAACTCTGTTATTCCATTTCATTAGCTCTCTGTCTCACCTACACACACACACACACACTCATCCACACTTACCCACATCCTTCTCAATGAGGCTGCTGGGCACTAGCCGGAGGGACAGAAGCTGCCAAGTCTGGATCCAAAGGACCACTCAAAGAGTGGGTGAGCTTCGGGATCTCTTTGGTTCCCCCCAAATCCTTCCTTTGTTGCTTCTCAAGACTGGCCGTGTGGATTCCAATAGTCTGGGAGGCGTTGATGGGATTTGGGGAGGGGCTTCCCATGTGCTCAGGCTTAAATCCTTTTGTCTGGGTCAGGTGACTTTCCTTCCTTTGTTGCCTTAACGACTTGGTTCCTTCTTATCTATACCCCCCCCTCCCCTCCTCAAGGGATCTTGGTGCTTGGCTTCCTGCTTATCTGCCTGCTTGGTCTTTAGGCATGGCAGCTGTAGTCTAATCCAGGGGTCTCCAACCTTGGCAACTTTAAGACTTGTGGACTTCAACTCCCAGAATTCCTCAGCCAGCTTTGCTTAAAGTTGCCAAGGTTGGAGACCCCTGGACTAGTCTCACAAGTAGAAACCAGGGGATGGCGAGTTTTTGTACTGCCTTGGTCACAAAAGCCAATTGGGTGACTTTGGGCCAATCACCAGGAGACGGTGAGTTCTAGTCCTGCCTTAGGCATGAAAGCCGGCTGGGTGACTCTGGGCCAATCACCAGGAGAAGGTGAGTTCTAGTCCTGCCTTAGGCATGAAAGTTGGCTGGGTGACTTTGGGCCAATCACCAGGAGACGGTGAGTTCTAGTCCTGCCTTAGGCATGAAAGGCGGCTGGGTGACTTTGGGCCAATCACCAGGAGACGGTGAGTTCTAGTCCTGCCTTAGGCATGAAAGGCGGCTGGGTGACTTTGGCCCAATCACCAGGAGACGGTGAGTTCTAGTCCTGCCTTAGGCATGAAAGGCGGCTGGGTGACTTTGGCCCAATCACCAGGAGACGGTGAGTTCTAGTCCTGCCTTAGGCATGAAAGGCGGCTGGGTGACTTTGGCCCAATCACCAGGAGACGGTGAGTTCTAGTCCTTCTTTAGGCATGAAAGGTGGCTGGGTGACTTTGGGCCAATCACCAGGAGACGGTGAGTTCTAGTCCTGCCTTAGGCATGAAAGCCGGCTGGGCAATTTTGGGCCAATCACCAGGAGACAGTGAATTCCACCTTAGAGAAAACGGCTATCTCAACATCAAGCGTTTCCCAATCTCAAGGCCTTGAGGAGAATACAGGCAGTCCTCCACTTACAACTGGTTGCTTAGTGACCATTCAAAGTTACGACAGACACCCCTCCCACTAAAGGGACTTGTCTCCTGCTGCTTGGCCCAAAGTCACCCAGCCAGCTTGCATGCCTAAGGTGGGACTAGAACTCACCTTCTCCTGCTGATTGGCTCAAAGTTACCTTGCTGATTTTCCACTCTAAGGCAGGATTAGAATTCACCGTCTCCTGGTGATTGGCCCAAAGTCACCCAGCTGGCTTTCATGTCAAAGGTGGGACTAGAACTCACAGTCACTGTGATTAGAACTCACAGCGATTGGCCCAAAGTCACCTAGCTAGCTTTTGCTCTTAAAGCAGGACTAGAACTCACTGTCACCTGGTGATTGGCCCAAAGTCACCCAGCCAGCTTTCAAAGTTAAGGCGGGACTAGAATTCAGAGTCTCCTGGTGATTGGCTCAAAGTCAACTTTGCTGACTTCTACTCTAAGGCAGGACTAGAACTCACAGTCGCCTAATGACTGGCCCTAAGTCACCCAGCTGGCTTTCGTGCCTAAAGCAGGATTAGAACTCATAATCACCCGGTGATTAGACCAAAGTCACCCAGTCAGCTTTCACAGCTAAGGATGGACTAGAATTCACAGTTCCCCTAGTGGTGCCTTCACCACGAAACCGAACTGCTTCTCTGCATAGCAGCTTCTGACACTCACCTTTGTGGGAGAGCCAATGATGGTTGGCAGGGGAGTTTTGAAGGGCCAGTCCGAGCTCCGCGGAGATGACCCCATGTGTTTGGTAGGCGATGTCCCCAGACTGACTGGCCGGGTGGGCTGGGGCGAATGGCCATAGCTGCAGGCTGTGTAGGATGGGCAGATGGGATCTGAATGCTGCTTCCGAAGTTTCTGCTTGTTCTGGTAAATGTCCGTCAGGGTGGGCGTGTTTTGCAGTCGAGCTCCTGTCAACAGGAGGGACTGTGGAGACTGGGACTGCGTTGCTGAGGAACCTGGCAGGGAGGAACAGAAATATTATGGGATTCAGGGCATCTCGTCAATAACGGACTTGCATCAAGCATTTTTTCAACCTTGGCAACTGTTAGATGGGGGGGGGGGGGGGGGTGTCTTTCACTCCCAAAATTTGTGAGCTTCAAAATGGGTGGATTAAGATCCAGAATACTCAGCTAATTTGCTTTAAGAAAGGCAAACTTCAATTCCCAGGAATCCCCAGCCAGCATGCTTTAAGAGGGGTGGACTTCCACTCCCAGAATCCCCCAGCCAGCTTGCTTTAAGAGGGGTGGACTTCCACTCCCAGAATCCCCCAGCCAGCATGCTTTAAGAGGGATGGACTCCAACTCCCAGAATTCCCCAGCCAGAATGCTTTAAGAGGGGTGGACTTCCACTCCCAGAATTCCCCAGCCAGCCTGCTTTAAGAGGGGTGGACTTCCACTCCCAGAATCCCCCAGCCAGCCTGCTTTAAGAGGGGTGGACTTCCACTCCCAGAATCCCCCAGCCAGCTTGCTTTAAGAGGGGTGGACTTCCACTCCCAGAATCCCCCAGCCAGCCTGCTTTAAGAGGGGTGAACTCCAACTCCCAGAATCCCCCAGCCAGCCTACTTTAAGAGGGGTGGACTTCCACTCCCAGAATCCCCCAGCCAGCCTGCTTTAAGAGGGGTGAACTCCAACTCCCAGAATCCCCCAGCCAGCCTGCTTTAAGAGGGGTGGACTTCCACTCCCAGAATCCCCCAGCCAGCCTGCTTTAAGAGGGGTGGACTTCCACTCCCAGAATCCCCCAGCCAGCTTGCTTTAAGAGGGGTGGACTTCAACTCCCTTCCCCTTTAGTCTGCACAGACGACTAAAGCACTGTTAAGATAGCACCAGCTGCCTGCAATTATTGCAAATTCAAATCTGACCAAGCTCAAGGTTGACTCAGCCTTCCATCCTTTCGAAGGTAGGTAAAATGAGGACCTGGTTTGTGGGGGCAATAAGCTGACTTTCTATAAAAAAGAACACTGCTTTGGGGGGGGGGAGCCCTACTAAGCAGGTATATGCAAAAGTATGAAGGCTATTGCTTAACGCACTGTAAGCCGCCCTGAGTCTCTGGAAAAGGGCGGCATATAAATCGAACCAATAAATAAACTCCCAGAATTCCCTAGCCACCATGCTTTAAAAAGAGTGAACTTCAACTCCCAGAATGCTTTAACATGGGTCGTCTTTCACTTCCAGAATTCCCCAGCTATCGCACTGAAGTGCAGACTTCAGCTCCCAGAATTCCCCAGCCAGCATTCTTTAAGAGGGGTGGACTTCAACTCCCAGAATCCCCCAGCCAGCCTGACAACTGATGTACACCCATTTTGAAGCACGCTAGCTGAGGGATGCTCTGGGAGTTGGTCCATGTATCTTCAAGTTCCCAGAGTTGGGAACCTCTGATCTAGTCGGATCAGATCCTGGTCAGTGAGAATTCTGGGAGTCAGAATACACCCATCTGAAAGCATGCTGGCTGGGGAATTCTGGGAGCTGAAGTCCACCTACCTTGAAGGCCCAAAATGGGCCATTGCCAGGGTGTGTGTGTGTGTGTGTGTGTGTGTGTGTGTGTGTGTCATGCGGGGGGCATTGCATTATGGGTGTAGGCACGCACTTGCATGACCCCCCCTACTTCCCCCCACTTTTGGCACACGACGGTAAAAAGGTTAGCCATCACTGCCCTATATCCATGATGGCGAACCTATGGCACAGGTGCCATGCAGAGCCCTCTCTGTGGACACGCTTGCCATCGCCAGCTGCTCTTCTGGGTTCCATGGTGTACATGCACGGTGGATAGCTGGTCTGGCGCGCATGTGCACCGGTCAGCTGCTCTCTTCCGGGTTCTGGCACACACATACTCCAGTTTTGGTACTCGGTGCTGGAAAGATTAACAATCACTGCCCTATATCATTCCAGACAAATGGCTGTCCAATCTCTTCTTAAAAACCTCCAGTGATGGAGCAGCCACAAATTCTGGAGTCAAGTTGTTCCACTGATGAATTGTTCTCACTGTCAGGAAATTTCTCCTTAGTTCTAGGTTGCTTCTCTCCTTGGTTGATTTCCACCCATTGCTTCTTGTCCTGCCTTCAGGTGGTTTGAAGAATAGCTTGACTCCCTCTTCTTTGGGGCAGCCCCTGAGATATTGGAAGACTGCTATCATGTCTCCCCTGGTCCTTCTTTTCATTAAACTAGACATGCCCAATTCCAGCAACCGTTCTCTATATGTTTTAGCCTCCAGTCCCCTAATCCTCATTGTTGCTCTTCTCTGCATGCAAGAATAATTTCAACAAGTTTGATAGAATAGAATAAAAATATCAATAAGAATAGAATAGTATAGAAATTTCAATAATAGAATAGAAATAAGAATAGAACAGAACAGAATAGAACAGAATAGAATAGAATAGAATAGAATAGAATAGAATAACAGAGTTGGAAGGGACCTTGGAGGTCTTCTAGTCCAACCCCCTGTTTAAGCAGGAAACCCTACACCACTTCAGACAAATGGTTATCTAATCTCTTCTTAAAAACTTCCAGTGTTGGAGCATTCACAACTTCTGGAGGCAAGTAGTTCCACTGATTAATTGTTCTAACTGTCAAGAAATTTCTCCTTAGTTCTAAGTTGCTTCTCTCCTTGATGAGTTTCCACCCGTTGCTTCTTGTCCTGCCTTCAGGTGCTTTGGAGAATAGCTTGACTCCCTCTTCTTTGGGGCAGACCCTCAAATATTGGAAGACTGCTATCATGTCTCCCCTAGTCCTTCTCTTCATTAAACTAGACAGACCCAGTTCCTGCAACCGTTCTTCGTATGTTTTAGCTCCTTAATTCCTTAATTATCTTTTAATTACCATACTGGCTGGGGATCATGGACAAGAGAGTCATTCCCATCCGCTGGTCATACCAATCCCATTCTTTTTTAAGCCACCCGCTCAAGAAAGGCATAATGAATGTGATGAGAAAAACTAACCGCCACTGGAGGGAGGGGGGAGGAGGACCAAGAGATGAAGAATGCTCTGGTCATCCCAGGTCACCCAAGTGGCTCAAAGAAATCCTTTCATGAGCTACAAAGGGAGGACAACAAAGCCCTCGCAGAGTCTTTCCCATCAACAGGATGTTACGGCACAAGTCAACTGGGGTGACGGCAGTGGCTTGTCCTCGCAAAGTCCTTCTAAGCGGGCCATGCTCACAGAAAGCATCCGAGCACATGTGCGGCCCAGAAAGACAAGTTCAGGCAAGGAAAGAAATCTCCATCACCCCCATTCCAACATTTATTGATCTCTCTCTCTCCCTCCCTCCCTCCCTCCCTCCCTCTCTCTCTCTCTCTCTCATGCCTCTAGGCACTTCAGTCGTACAGAGACGGAGATTGGATGCCTAGAGAAGCCCTGTTTTAGTAGGGTTTTAGTTACCTAGCAACAATCTGTCAGTCATTCAGTCTCCACCTAGCTATAGGTAGATAGGTCTCCCTCATCTATCAATCTATCATCTCTGTCTGTCTATCCATTATCTCTGTCTGTCCATTCATCATCCATCATCCACCAACCCGTCTATCTATCCATCTGTCAATCCATCACCTTGTCATCCATGCATCCATCCATCTTCTCTCATCCATCCATCTTCTTCTCATCTGTCCATCCATCCTTCCTTTTCTCTCATCTATTCATCATCTTTTCTCACCCACCCACCCCTCTCCATCTATCCACCCACACGTCTATTTATCCATCTGCCCAGCCATCATCTTGTCATCCATCCATCCATCTTCTTCTCATCTGTCCGTCCATCCATCCTTCCTTTTCTCTCATCTATCTATCCATCATCTTTTCCCACCCACCCCTCTCCATCCATTTGCCCATCCATCATCTTGTCATCCATCCCTCCATTCACCCATCCACCCACCTTCTCTCATCCATCCATCCTTCCTTTCCTCTCATCTATCCACCATCTTTTCTCACCCACCCACCCCTCTCCATCCCTCCATCCACCCACCGACCTGTCTATTTATCCATCTGCCCACCCATCATCTTGTCATCCATCCATCTATCTTCTTCTTATCTGTCCATCCTTCCTTTTCTCTCATCTATCTATCCATCTTTTCTCACCCACCCCTCTCCATCCCTCCATTTGCCCATCCATCATCTTGTCACCCATCCATCTATCTTCTTCTTATCTGTCCATCCTTCCTTTTCTCTCATCTATCTATCCATCATCTTTTCCCATCCATCCACCCCTCTATCCATCCACCCACCCATCATTTCTCATCTTTCTCTCTCTCTCTCTCTCTCTTTCCTCTGTATCTCCTATCATCTTTCTCACATAACACTGGTGGACGTACCATGATACCCTTGGATGTACCCTTGGATGCTGAAAGCCTTGGAGACGTTCTCTATCCCTCTCCCCTTTTACAAAACGGAGCACCCAGACGTTTGAAGATCCAGAACCGAACTGGCCTCTCATCTAACAATTCATCTAACAATTCCTCACCCTCTGTCTCTTAAGCAGTCGAATTATCTCCACCAGCCTCCTGAACGTGCTTGGGTGGGAAGGCTTCAAAACTCTGGGCAGAGGGACTCTTTGATGCTTCGTACCTTCACAGCCAAAAAGCTGTCTCTTAAAACTTGGATGGGGGGGACGGGGGACGGGACAACAAAGAGAAAGTGCTAACCTGAAGAGCTTCGGCCCCTTATTTCGTGCCCTTGCAGCTGCCCGCAACAGCAATGCCCAAGTTGCTCAGGTATGGTACCAACTGGTGGGGAAAAGAAATAGTGAAATTGCTGAGGGTTTTTTTCCCCCCCACGAATGCAACCACAGGCAGTCCTTGACTTACAACCACAATTGAGCCCAACATTTCTGATGTTAAGTGTGACATTTGTTAAGTGAGTTTTGTCCCATTTTATGACAGACAGACAGATAGATATAGATAGATTAGATTGTTAAGATAGAATTCTTTATTGGCCAAGAGTGATTGGAGACATAAGGAATTTGTCTTTGGTGCATAAGCTCTCAGTGTACATAAAAAGACAAGATACATTCGTCAAGAATCATAAGGTACAACACTTAATGATACTCAAAGGCAGGGGTGAAATCCAGCAGGTTCTGGAGAACCGGTAGCGGAAATTCTGAGCAGTTCGGAGAACTGGCAAATACCACCTCTGGCTGGTCCCAGAGTGGGGTGGGAATGGGGATTTTGCAATATTCTTCCCCCAGGAGTGGGGAGGGAATGGGGATTTTTTTAAAAAAAATTGATTTATATGCCGCCCTTCTCCGGAGACTCAGGGCGGCTTACAGTGCGTTAAGCAATAGCCTTCACAGTTTTGTATATGTATACAAAGTCAGCTTATTGCCCCCACAAACTGGGTCCTCAATTTACCTACCTTAGAAAGGATGGAAGGCTGAGTCAACCTTGAGCCTGGCAAGATTCGAACTTACTTTAATTGCAGACAGCTGGTGTTAAATTACAGTGCTTCTGTCTGTTGAGCTATCCAGGCTCAACAAATTTATTTATTTGTCAGATTTATATGCCGCCCTTCTCCCGTAGGACTCGGGGCGGCTCACAACAATAAAACAACCCAACAATAGATAAAGATTAAATAATATTAAAAACCAATTTAAAATCCCCAAATCCCCAAAGTTAAAATCCATGGCAGATCAGGGAAGTTGCTGAAAGAGCTATGTCTTTAGGTCAGCGTGGAAGGTGCGGAGGTCGGGGCCGTCCGGAGCCTGGTGGGCAACCCATTCCAGAGGGTCGGTGCGACCACAGAGAATGCCCTCATCCTGGGGACCGCCAGCCGACACTGTCTGGCCGAGGGGACCCGGAGGAGGGCAGCCCTATGTGAGCGCACTGGGCGGTGGGAGGCCAGTAGGAGGGGATCCTGCAAATATCCTGGGCCCATGCCATGAAGGGCTTTATAGGTGAGTACCAGCATCTTGAAGCGGATCCGGAGGACCACCGGCAACCAGTGCAGCTCGCGCAATAGTGGTGTTATATGGGAGTAGTGGCACGCACCCGTAACTACTTGCGCAGCCGCATTCTGGACCAGTTGGAGCCTCCGGGTGCACCCCAAGGGCAGCCCCAGGTAGAGGGCATTGCAGTAATCCAACCGAGAGATAATGAGAGCATGAGCAGTATTCTTCTCCTGCCACGTCCACCACGCCACACCATGCCCTCCAAACCACGCCCACAGAACCGGTAGTCAAAATATTTGGATTTCACCACTGCTCATAGGGTACAAATAAGCAATCAAATCATACTAGGAAACAATCAATATCAATATAAATCGTAAGGATATCAGCAACAAAGTTACTGTCATGCACTCATAAGTGGGAGGCGATGGGTGATGGGAACGATGACAAGATTAATAGTAGTGCAGACTTAGTGAATACTTTGACAGTGTTGAGGGAATTATTTGTTAAGCAAAGTGATGGCGTTCGGGAAAAAACTGTCCTTGTGTCTAGTTGTTCTGGTGTGCAGTGCTCTATAGCGTCGTTTTGAAGGTAGGAGCTGAAACAGTTGATGTCCAGGATGCGACGGGTCTGTAGCAGGGGTGGGTTCTAAATTTTTTTTACTACCAGTTCTGTGGGTGTGGCTTATTTTGTAGGCGTGGCTTGGTGGTGGGGGTTAATGTGACTGGGTAGGCGTGGTCAACTTTTTTTTTTATTATTTTTACTTTTAAAAGCATTTTTTCTACAACCTTAAGAGCTTATAGGAAAAAAAAATGCTTTTAGAAGCCTCTGATGATCAGGCAACTCAGCTGGGATCGCCAGAGGCTTTTAAAGGCATTTTTTTTTCCTATAACCTCTTCGGCTGAAGAGGTTGCAGAAAAAAATGCTTTTAAAAGCCTCTGACAATCCCAGCTGAGCTGCGCGATCATCAGAGGCTTTTTCTTTTTTTTTTACTTTTAAAAGCATTTTTTCAGCTGAAGAAAAAATGCTTTTAAAAGAAAAAAAAAAAAAGAAGTCTCTGACGATCACTCGGCACAGCTGGGCACGGGGGGGGGGGGGGGGGGGGCGCGCAGGGATTTTTGCTACCGGTTCTCCGAACCACCCGCCATCGCTACCGGATCGGGCAATCCGGTCTGAACCGGGAGCATTTCACCCCTGGTCCCTGGCTCGTTTTGGATGCAGGTTAAGTGCAGGGCGCGCACGGAGGCTCGGGGAGGGTGAAAAATCGGAAGTTTTGGAAGTTCTAGAGGGTCTCTGGAGCCTGGGGAGGCTGTTTTTGCCCTCCCGGAGGCTCGAGGAAAGCCTCCGGAGTCCAGGGAGGGCAAAAATGCCCCCCCCCCCGTGGTGCAGGAGGCTGACTAGGCCACGCCCACCCAGCAACCAGGCAGAGAACCCTTTGTTAAAATATTTGAAGCCCACCCCTTCTGGCAAGCAGAGCCAATGGGGAAGCCAGATTCGTTTAACAACCGTGTGACTCACTTAACCACTGCAGCGATTCGCTTAACAACTGTGTCAAGAAAGGTTATACAAATGGGACAAAACTCACTTAGCAAACGGACATTTTGGGATCCATTGTGGCCGTAAGGACAACCTGTAGAGGCCAAAGAGGTCGCCTGGGGTTTTATATGATGGATTTTGTGCTGTGTTGGGTCTCACCTAGTGGCGAAGGGGAGTACGGCCTCGAAGAGCCCGTGGACAGTCTGCGCCCCACAGTCTGGACAGTGTCAGCCGGCACTGGGGAGCTGGAGCCGGTCTTCAGGAAGCCCAAAGGGCTGGTGTTTGACCGTCGCACCGCCCCAGATCTGAAAGAAGAGAAGAGAAACAAAGTCTGATAAAAAGAAACCTAGAACAGAGGTGGGCAACTATGGCCCTTTTTATGACTTGTGGACTTCAATTCCCAGAATTCCTGAGCTAACAGGGCTGGCTCAGGAATTCTGGGAGTTGAAGTCCACAAGTCATAAAAAGGGCCATAGTTGCCCATCCCTGAGCTAGAACAACTAGCGAAGACACCCAGCAGATAACATAGTGAAAATTTTTATTTATTGAAATAACTGCCCATTTGGCAACATCCCAACAGGAGGGTAATATTGAAATGTTTAATGTTTGATTTTAGGACCATTTCCTTCAAAATTGTGGAAACCACTTGGGAAAAGTGTATTTTTGAGGTTTGATGGCTAATAACACCACTTTTTTTGTGTGTTTCAAGATAATCTTATTCCACTGTTGGAATGGCCTGGGAATAGCCCAGACCTTCACCCAATTGAAAATCTATGGAGCCGACTAAAGGAACCTGTTAGTCAGAAGCAACCCAGCAATAAAACCCAGTTAATAGAAGCCATCATTCAATCTTGGTTTCACATTAGAACAGCTGCAGAACTAAAAGACTTGGTTCACTCCATGGGAAGACGTTGTAAGGCCGCCATTCATGCTAAAGGCTACCCAATGAAGGATGAACGGACATGGGGATCATTTTTGCATATCTCCTTTTTTCTACGTGTTTCACTTTTCTTCTTTGTACTGTAACTGCTATTCTAATAGCAAATCCTTCTTAAAAGTTATTGCATTACGTTTTGGATTAAATTATCTTTCCATTGATGTATAATTTTATGGTACTACTGCAAAAAAAGAAAAAAAAAAAAGAAAAGAAAAGTGGTGTTATTAGCTAGTTTTAGAAAATACACTTTTCCCAAAAGGTTTCCACAATTTTGGCCACTACTATACATATACACACACACAAAGTTACTGTGCACCAATTGCTAGGAGAAGGTGAATTCTAATTCTGCCTTTGCCATGAAAGCCGATTGGATGACTATGGACCAATCACCAGGATATGGTGAGTTTTAGTCCCGCCTTAGCCATGAAAGCCAGCTGGGTGACTTTGGGCCAATCTCTCTCTCTCTCTCTCTCTCTCCATCCATCCATCCTTATACCTTATATCTACCTTCTATATCTATCTCTTATCTCTTTCTATATCTCTATCATCTATCTATCTATCTATCTATCTATCTATCTATCCATCCATCCATCCTTATACCTTATATCTACCTTCTATATCTATCTCTTATCTCTTTCTATATCTCTATCTATCTATCTATCTATCTATCTATCTATCTATCTATCCATCCTTATACCTTATATCTACCTTCTATATCTATCTCTTATCTCTTTCTATATCTCTATCATCTATCTATCTATCTATCTATCTATCTATCTATCTATCTATCTATCTATCTATCTCTATCTCTCTATCCTGTTTCCCCAAAAATAAGACATCCCCTGATAATAAGCCCAATCGGGCTTTTGAGCGAATGCGCTAAAATAAGCCCTCCCTCAAAATATTTAAATGCAGAGCTGGAAATCAGGTAAGACGGCAAGAGGAGCCCTATCTTGCTCTATGTGCCCCAAAATAATAAGACCTCCCTGAAAATAAGGCTTATTTCAGGGTTCAAAAAAAATATAAGAAAGGGTATTATGTTCGGGGAAACACGTCTGTCTGTCTGTCTGCCTATCCATCCATCCACCTTTATACCTATACCTATACTTATCTTTATCTATCTATCTATCTATCTATCTATCTATCCATCCATCTTTATACCTATCTGTCTATACCTATCTTTATCTATGTATCTATCTATCTCTATCATCCATCCATCCATCCATCCATCTATCCACCTTTATACCTATCTGTCTATACCTATCTCTATCTATCTATCTATCTATCTATCTATCTATCTATCTATCCATCCATCCATCTTTATACCTATCTGTCTATACCTATCTCTATCTATCATCTATCTATCTATCCATCCATCCACCTTTATACCTATCTATCTATCTATCTATCTATCTATCCATCCACCTTTATACCTATCTGTCTATACCTATCTTTATCTATGTATCTATCTATCTCTATCATCCATCCATCCATCCATCCATCCATCTATCCACCTTTATACCTATCTGTCTATACCTATCTCTATCTATGTATCTATCTATCTCTATCATCCATCCATCCATCCATCCATCCATCTATCCACCTTTATACCTATCTGTCTATACCTATCTCTATCTATCTATCTATCTATCTATCTATCTATCTATCTATCCATCCATCCATCCATCCACCTTTATACCTATCTGTCTATACCTATCTCTATCTATCATCTATCTATCTATCCATCCACCTTTATACCTATCTATCTATCTATCTATCTATCTATCTATCTATCTATCTATCCATCCACCTTTATACCTATCTGTCTATACCTATCTTTATCTATGTATCTATCTATCTCTATCATCCATCCATCCATCCATCCATCCATCTATCCACCTTTATACCTATCTGTCTATACCTATCTCTATCTATCTATCTATCTATCTATCTATCTATCTATCTATCCATCCATCCACCTTTATACCTATCTGTCTATACCTATCTCTATCTATCATCTATCTATCTATCCATCCATCCACCTTTATACCTATCTATCTATCTATCTATCTATCTATCTATCTATCTATCTATCCATCCACCTTTATACCTATCTGTCTATACCTATCTTTATCTATGTATCTATCTATCTCTATCATCCATCCATCCATCCATCCATCCATCTATCCACCTTTATACCTATCTGTCTATACCTATCTCTATCATCTATCTATCTATCTATCTATCTATCTATCTATCTATCTATCTATCTATCCATCCATCCATCCACCTTTATACCTATCTGTCTATACCTATCTCTATCTATCATCTATCTATCTATCCATCCATCCACCTTTATACCTATCTATCTATCTATCTATCTATCTATCTATCTATCTATCTATCATTTATCTATCTATCCTTTCATCCATCTTTATACCTATGTCTATACCTATCTTTATCTATGTATGTATGTATGTATGTATGTATGTATGTATGTATCTATCTATCTCCATCTCTCTCCCTCTCCGCCCCCCCTTTCTCTCTGTCTATCTCCTCCTATAATCACAGTTCAGTGCAACAAGGCAAAGTTCTGATAAAGGCCATCCATTCCATTCTAGGAAAATTCTACTTAGAAATTAAAAAACAAAACAAAACACAACTTCTGTGTCTACCACTGGTGAGGCAGTACAGCCAGTCCTCTCCTTAAAGCCACATTTGGAATTAGAATTTCTGTTGCTACGCAAGTTGTTTGCTAAGTGACTCACACCCAATTTCATCTTTTTTTTTTTTTTTGGCCTGGGGTGTTAAGCAAACCCCTGCAGTCGTTAAGTGAATCGTACGGTTGCTAAGTAACTCCGGCTTGCCCCACTGACTCCGACTGTTGGGAAGGTTGCGTAGGGGGATCACCTGACCCCAGGATGCTGCGGTTGTCATAAATACAAGCTGGTTGCCAAGTTCTCGAATTCTGATCACATGACTATGTAGATGCTCAATGGTTGCAAGTGTGAGGACCGGTTGGAAATCACATTGTAATTTTGAACTGTCGCTAAACAAGCAGTTATAGACTGTACAGGTAATCTTCCATTTAAAACAGTTCGTTTAGCGACTGTTCAAAGTTACGACGGCTTTGAGAAAAGTGACTTACGACCGTTTTTCAACACTTACGACCTTTGCAGCAGCGTCCCTATGGTCACGTGATCAAAATTCAGACGCTTGGCAACCGACTCACAGTTATGACGCGGGGGTCACGTGCTCCCCTTTTACGACCTTTTGACAAGCAAAGCCAACAGGGAAGCCCTATTCACTTAACGGCCGTTCTACTAATTTAATAACTGTAGGGACTCACTTAACAACTGTGGCAAGAAATATCGTAAAAGGGGGGCAAAACTCACTAAACAAACGTCTGGCTTAACAACATAAATTTTGGGCTCAGTTGTGGTCGTTAAGTCGAGGATTAGCTGTTATCTGATCTTTGCCGGGGAAGCCAGCCGAACGCAGGTAATCCTCCAGTTACAACAGTTTAGTTTATAGTGACCGTTCGAAGCTACAAGGGCGCTGAAAATAATGACTCATGACCATTTTTCACACTTACGGCCGTTGCAGTATCCCCATGGTCACGTGACCAAAATTTGGATGCTTAGCAACTGGCATGTATTTATGATGGTCCGTGTGTGTGTGTGTGTGTGTGTGTGTGTGTGATGTGATCCCCTTTTGCGACCTTCCGACGAGCAAAGTCAACAGGGAAGCCAGATCCACTTAACAACCGTGCGAGTCACTTAAACACTGCAGTGATTCACTTAACAACGAAGTCCAGGAGGGGAGCAAGAACCTGCGGTGAAGGCATAAAATGAGGCCAAACTCACCGAACAACTGAACACCTGCTTGGCAACGGCAATTTGGGGCTCAAGGGTGGGTCGTAAATCAAGGACTGCCTGTACGAGGGTGATGAGCGGAGAGGAGATCGCGGGAGTAGGGTGGTCTTACCTCGGTGACCCATGGGGGTTTGAACCGGGACTGGTGGCCGATGTCAGGTTCTGCTCTATGAGCTGGTAGTTCCGTAGCTGAGTAGGGACTGGGATGGGCACCGTTTCGCTCCGGGGGGAGATGGAAGGCTGGCACTGCCTGTAGATGGGGGACAAGGAGAGCTGCAATGAAGAGAGGCAGGCCAACCTCTGGACCGTGAGGAGCGCCACGAAATCCTCTTCTCCGTGCGGGCGGGCGGGGGGGGGGAGAAGAGACTTTCACGGCTCAGACGCCAGCACGAAAGAGAGCAGAGGGGTGCCTGCTCCTCATTCAAAAGAAGAGGGAACGCTCACAATTGAGGGCTGGCTGGAAAATTTGGTCATGTAATAATAATAACAATAATTTTTTTAATTTTTTTTAATTTTTATATGTCGCCCTTCTCCGAAGACTCAGGGCGGTTTACAATGTGTTAAGCAATAGCCTTTTGTATATTTTTTTATACAAAGTCAGTTTATTGCCCCCACAAACTGGGTCCTCATTTTACCCACCTTAGAAAGGATGGAAGGCTGAGTCGACCTTGAGCCTGGCGAGAATTGAACTCGCAGTAATTGCAGGCAGCTGGATGTTAAATGCTGCCTTAGTATGAGGCATTAGCCTCCTATGCCACTCAAGATAATAATAATAATAATAATAATAATAATAATAATAATAACTAATATTACTACTACTAATAATACCTTAACAGTTCCTAGGTCCTTGGTTAGGACTCGAGCTGCTGAGCTATTAACCGGCCTCAAAGGCTGTGAATCTCACTAAAGATTAACCAATAATAATAATAATAATAATAACCACAAAAAACCACCTTACTCGGAACAACTTATATCCTCCGACGATACCTTAACAGTTCCTAGGTCCTTGGTTAGGACTCAAGCTGCTGAGCTATTAACCAGCCTCAAAGGCTGTGAATCTCACTAAAGATTAACCAATAATAATAATAATGATAATATTTGTTAAAAATATTATTTTAATACAAGTAATGCATACAATGCAAACATATACATACACGTCTAAATACAAAAAAGAAAAAAAAATTCAAATAATACAGTGCTCCCCCACCCCAGGAGACCATTCCCCCCCCCTTATATTTCTTCTTCTATAATAGCTAAAAAATATACAATCTATTCTGAATGTGCCTTTATCTCCTCCAAAACAGCATATATTCTTGAGTAGGTTTATTCCCTTTGCCTTCCACCAACACTGATTTTATAAAATGCCCCCATATAATAATAATTGAATTTTTAATTTTTTAATTGAATTTTAAACTGTTTTAAATTGGATTTTAATTTTATGTCGATTTTGATAGGGAACTATGCATTTTGTCGTTGTGAGCCGCCCTGAGTCCTCGGAGATAGGGCGGCATATAAATTTCATAAAATAAAATAAAATAAATAAAATAAAATAATAACTTTATTGTCATTGTACGTGTATACACAGTATACCCATACAATGAAATTCACTTAACACCCAAAGACCAGGTCCAACACACATAACAATCCCCAAACACACTCCCACCCACAATTCCCCACCCCTAAACCACCCAAACATCCACACAACAGACCAAGTCATGCTGTCCAACAGCTCACTGACGGTGGCCCTTTAGTTCATTGTTGAGTACAATTATAGCTCTGGGATAAAAACTATTCAGAAGACGTGTGGTCCGAGTTTTCATTATTTCATGATTCATATTTCATTATAATTGTTTGCTTTGATCATCCCTTTTTTAAAAATTTAATTTCTGTTGTTAATTTATCATTTGTTGACATCTTCCAAATTTTATTATACCACTCATTTCTTTGAATATCCCAACTTCGTTCCCAGTATTTAGCCTTCACTAATCTAGCTGCCATTATCAAATGTACGATCATTTCTTTTTTTGGCTGTTGTTTCATTTATATCCCGTTGTGTTCCATCAGCAACAATAAAAGAGCCTTGGTGGCGCAGCAGACTAAAGTGCTGTTAAGTAGCACCGGTTGCCTGCAATTACTGCGAGTTCGAATCTCACCAGGCTCAAGTTTGACTCAGCCTTCCATCCTTCCGAGGTAGGTAAAATGAGGACCCGGATTGTGGGGGCAATAAGCTGACTTTGTTTAAAAAAGAACACCGCTTAGAGAGCAGACGAGAGGAGAGGGAAAAAAGGCAATAAGAAACTATTAAGTTAAGATTTAAGGGAATAAGTATAACTGTATTACTTGAAAGACCATTATGAAACAAATGCTTCAAATGATTGATTATTTATAATATATTTTTATGTTTTTGTCATATGTGTTTTATATCTGTTTTAATAAAGTTTATAAATTAAAAAAAAAAAAAAAGAACACCGCTTGGGGGGGGCCGAAAGCCCTACTAAGCAGGTATATACAAAAGTATGAAGGCTGTTGCTTAACGCATTGTAAGCCACCCTGAGTCTCCGGAGAAGGGCGGCATATAAATCGAACCAATAAATAAATAAATAAATAAATAAATAAATAAATAAATAAATAAATAAATAAATAAATAAATAAATAAATAAATAAAGCAATTCTTGGCAGCGTATCCCAATTTACATTCAACAGTGCTCTAATTTCTCTAAACAGCATGTCCCATATTTTTTGTGCCAAGAATAATAATAATAATAATAATAAAAAAGAGGTCGCAATATAAACATTAAAAAAAGAGAGAGAGAGAGAGAGATTGTCTCCTTCTCTTCTTTCTGGTGGTTTTGAGACAGGACGGGCAGGCGCCGAGTCCTGCTTCTCCACTCCCGCCCCCCCCCCCCTTTTAAAAGCTTTTCAAAACAAAATCTCCCTTTCTAGGAAAACCCACCAGGGAAGAGAGAACAGGAAGTTCAGAAGTTAGGACGGCCGAGTTTGTTTATTCAAGGCTCATAAAGTCAGGAGACTTGGGGAAAAGGAGGGGGGAGAGAGACGGAAAAACACATGATGCAACTTATCCCTGGATAGTCAAAACAAAGCGGGGGGGAGGGGGGGAAAGCACCTGGGCAGAGGGAGGATACACACCTGCTTGCTTTCGGCGCCTAGGGGCTGCAAATGCCGAGTGAAGGTGGCAGCCTCTGGAAGATGGACGGGCTAAAAATTTGCCCTGTTTCTGTCCCTCTCCCTCCCCAAAAAATCTCAGTGCAGCTCATTGGCTTCAAACGCCTTCCAGATCACACACACACTTGGGAGTGCAAGAGGCAGGGAAGTCACTTCCAGCCTAGTGACTTCCATTAGAGGAGAGAATTCTGGGATTGTGTGTGTGTGTGTGTGTGTGTGTGTGTGTGTGTGTGTGTAGGGCGTACGCTGAGATTTTCAGAAGACAAGGTTAACACGGGTAGTCCTCGACTTACAACATCTCGTTGTCGGGGTTACCCAAAAACACCCCCAACGAAATAAAACTTGTTTTTATTTAAATAAAACAGACTGACACTCATTTAGTAACCGTTTAAAAGTTACAGCGGTGCTGGAAAAAAAATGCAACTTTTTTTTTTTAATTTGATTTATATGCTGCCCTTCTCCGGAGACTCAGGGCGGCTTACAATGCGCTAAGCAATAGCCTTCATCCTTTTTTGTATATTTTATACAAAGTCATCTTATTGCCCCCACAAACCGGGTCCTCAATTTACCTACCTTAGAAAGGATGGAAGGCTGAGTCAACCTTGAGCCTTGGCGAGATTTGAACCTGCAGTAATTGCAGGCAGCTGGTCTTAATAACAGGGTGCTTTAGACCACTGTACTACCAAGGCCCTTTAGGACCGTTTTGCACAGTTGCGACCTTCCCAGCATTCTCCGTGATCCATGTCATCGAAATTTGGATGCTCAGCAGCTGGTTTACACTTTTATGACCCGTTGCTGTGTCCCAAGGTCTGGGGGTGTGTGTGAAAATGGGCCTGTTTCCGGCCTCCGGAGCCCAGGGGAGCCTCTTTTGGCCCTCCTGGAGGCTCAAGGAAAGCCTCCGGAGCTGGGGAGGAAGAAAATGCCCCCCCGCCACCACCGTGGTGCAGGAAGCTGACTAGGCCATGCCACTATGGCCACACTCACCAAGCAACTGAGCAGAGAACCAGTTGCTAAAATTTTTCAATCCCACCCTTGACGGAATAGAAGGGAAGCAATTCAGAAGGCTTATTTGAGGCTTCGGTTATCTCTGTGGGGGCAGTCACGCAAAAAATGCCACCCTCACCCCCCAAAAAAGGACCCTGATATGACCCCCCTCCAGCACTGGTGTTACAGCCAGGGAGTGAAACCGGCTTGTACTTACCCTCCGCACATCAGGAACTCGCTCGAGGCTCTCCGGCCCACGGTTGCCAGGGGGAGATCGTCTGCAGGGAAAAAGAGACAGATCAAACAACAGCCAAAATTGTGGAAACCTTTTGGGGAAAGTGTATTTTCTAAAACTAGCTAGTAACACCACTTTTTTTTTTGGAGTAGTACCATAAAATTATGTATCAACGGAAAGATAATTGAATCAAGAATGTAATGCAATAAACTTTTAGGAAGGATTTGCTCTTAGAACAGCAGTTACAGCATAAAGAAGAAAAGTGAAACACGTAGAAAAAAGGAGATATGCAAAAATGATCCCAATGTCAGTTAATCCTTAGTTGGGTAACCTTTTAGCATAAATGACGGCCTTACAACGTCTTCCCATGGAGTGAACCCAGTCTTTTAGTTCTGCAGCTGTTCTCATGTGAAACCAAGATGGAATGATGGCTTCTATTAACTGGGTTTTATGGCTGGGTCGCTTCTGACTAACAAGTTTCTTTAGTTGGCTCCATAGATTTTCAATTGGGTGAAGGTCTGGGCTATTCCCTGGCCATTCCAGCAGTGGAATAGGATTATCTTGAATCTCCAAAAAAAAAAAAAAAAAAAAAAAGTGGTGTTTATTAGCCTCAAAAAAAGTAGTGTTTATTATCAAACCTCAAAAATACAACTTTTCCCAAAAGGTTTCCACAATTTTGGCCACTTACTGTAAACAAGTGGCTTGTCCATTTGTGATACCCCAATCAAGGAACTATCAATTCAGAATTTCGGATAAACAAGCTAACAGAAAACGACAGTCTATTCAAGGAACTATTAAGAATAAACCCAACGCTGACAGGGCAAGGCATTAGTTCAGAGGTCTCCATCCTTGGCAACTTTAAACCTGGTGGACTTCAATTCCCAGAATTCTTTGCTGGCTGGGGAATTCTGGGAGTTGAAGTCCACCAGGCTTAAAGTTGCCAAGGTTGGAGAGCCCTGCATTAGTATATAAATAGAAAGCAAACCAAAGTCACCTCTAACACTGAGGATGTTGGGTCACAAAACGTCTGCAAGAAAACTACCCAGCTCAGACAGCATCAAGGACCCCACCGTCTCACTCCTCCTTCCTTTCCTCCTCTTCTTCCAGCCCCTTCCTCCATTCCATAACACCCCCTTCCTTCCAGCACTGATGATGTTACCTAACTGGGCCATGAAACATCTGATAAAACGAAAGACAAAAAAACAATCCGACTCAGAAAACACCAAGGACTCCATAGTCTTCCTCCCCCTCCTTTTCTCTCCTCCCTCTTCTCCTTCTTCTTCTCCTCCTCCGCTCATAACCCCCCTTTCCTTCTAGCACTGATGATGTTACCTAACTGGGTCATGAAACATCTGACAAAAAGAAACAACCCAACTTAGAGAGCACGAAGGACTCCATAGTCCTTCTCTTTCTCTTCCTCCTCCACTCCACAAACCCCACCACCTTCTAACACTGATGACATTATCTAACTGAGCCAGGAAATGTCTGCAAGGAAACCACGAAACTGAGACAGCACCAAGGACATCCATCCTCCATCCATCCATCCCAGCCTAATCGAGGAACTACCAAGAAAAACTCCCACTTAACACTGTCAGGGCAAGCAAGCTATGATAAATGAACAAAGAGCAAACCCCACTGCCTTCTAGCACTGATGATGTTACCTAATTGGGTCATGAAACGTCTGGCAAGAAAACAACCAAGCTCAGAGAGCAACCACCATATCAACTGGGATTGCCTTTGCTAAGTGGGCTGGTCACGTGAGAATTCCTTTAACAACCCTGCTGCTCAGTGATGAGTTGACTCTCTTAATTAGGGTCATTAAGTGAGAACTGCCTGTAGAACAGGGGTGACAAACTCAAGGCCCGCGGGCCGGATCCAGCTCACGGGGGTGCTTAGATCTGGCCCGCAGAGCTGCCCTGGAAACAGCAAAGGATTGGCCTGCAGTGCCTCTGCCACCCCCGAGCTTTAAAATAGAGGTCCGGGGTGGAAGGGTGTCAGCCCCCACCCCCAGGCTCCGTTTTTGCTGGCAATAAGAGCCTTGGTGGCTCAGAAGACTAAAGTGCTACTAAGTAGCACCAGCTGCCTGCAATTACTGCAAATTCAAATCTCCCCAGGCTCAAGGTTGACTCAGCCTTCCATCCTTCCGAGGTAGGTAAAATGAGGACCCGGATTGTGGGGGCAATAAACTGACTTTGTATAAAAAAGAAGACCGCTGGGGGTGTGTGTGTGAAAGCCCTACTAAGCAGGTATATACAAAAGTATGAAGGCTATTGCTTAATGCATTGTAAGCCGCCCTGAGTCTCCGGAGAAGGCCGGCATATAAATCGAACAAACAAACAAACAAATAAATAAATCTAAAAACAAAAGGAGAAATGTTTCCCCTTTTGCATTTATGCATGCAAGGGACAGGAAAGGAGAAAAGGAAAGAGGAAAGAAGGGAAGATGAAAAGAGAACCAGGAAGGAAAAAGAAGGAAAGAGGGGAAGGAAAAAGAATGAAGAATGAAGAGGGAAGGAAAAAGAAGAAAAGGAAGGAAGATTATAATGAGAGTGAGTGAGGGTCTCAGGGAAATCCTGCATTAGCTCTTGGCCACTACAGGTGCCCCCGAGATGACTGACATCGAGCTGGCCACGCCCTCCAAAGTAAAACCCAACCCTGATATGGTCCTCAATGAAAACGAGTTTGACACCCCTGCTGTCGAACAAATGAAGCTATTTTCTTTTTTCCACTGTCCGCAATAAAGCAATTAAAGCCGCACCTAAGTTTGATCCTAAACATTTTTCCCAACTGCAATTCTATACACACCTCTTGCTCTGGTTTTTATAAAAATGTTGATTCTTTGAAGGTTTCCTTCTCTACCGAGAGTTCAGAAAAGGAAAGGGTTAAGAAGGCGAGGAACTCAAAGAGGAATGTATTCCTCTGAACTGGCACTTCTCTCCGGTAGAGAGAAACAAAACATGTTTTTCATTCCGTTGAATGGGAGGTAACTGTGCAAACACAGGTGCCCTGATAAATGAAAAAAATAAAAAAAAATAAAAGAAAGAAAAATAAAATAAAAGCTTGGATATAAAACTTCTCAAATCCTTTACTGATGTCAGGCCTGGAAGCCATCTTTTACAGTTTTTTCCTACTGTGGGAAACTGGGAGGGGGGGATTGTATAGAACATGGGTGATATGTAGTCAAAATAACATTCTTTTCTCAGAGAGTCAAGACCACTGTGCCCTGCAGCTGCCATGAGGGGACTGGGAGGTGCATTGATTGGACCATGTGATGGACATGTGGGTGCTGGGTAGGGACTTGAACTTTCTTTTGGGTGGGGAAAACCTGGAAGCTTTCAGATTTGGGTTTTCCCAGCTGTGCCAATATGACATCTCTAATAAAATGGAACTTTTGAGGAATGCCTAGCCTCGGAGTCTTCTTTCACTGGGGGTATTACTTGGAACCCTGACAACAGGGGAATGATTGAAGTCTGGGAAACTTATTATTATTATTAGTCATATTTCTATGCCGCCCATTCTCCGAGGACTCTGGGCGGCTTACACCAAAGACAGTATACTAAATAGCATATTGCCCCCAACAATCTGGGTCCTCATTTTACCCACCTCGGAAGGATGGAAGGCTGAGTCAACCTTGAGCCTGGTGAGATTTGATCCGCTGATCTGCTGAACTAGCAGTCAGCTGAAGTAGCTGCAGTACTGCACTCTAACTACTGCACCACCTCGGGCCTCTTGCAGTCAAAAGGAGTGCAGCTTATCAGGTACTTTGGAAACGAGGGTTTGGCAGCACAAGGAAACAACAGCCAACGACTTACCGTGTTTCCCCAAAAATCAGATCGGGTCTTATATTATTTTTTGCTCCAAAAGACATTTTGGGCTTATTTTCCAATTAGGTCTTATTTTCGGGGAAATATAGATACTAAATGCATCCATCTGGCTGACAATCTCAACTGGGGCTTATTTTTGGGATAGGGCTTATCTTATGCACATCCTGGAAAAACCATGCTAGGGTTTATTTTCTAGTTAGGTCTTATTTTCGAGGAAATACGGTACTTAAATGCACCAGTGGTGAAATCTAAAATTTGTTACTACCGGTTCTGTGGGCGTGGCTTGGTGGTGGTGGTGGTAATGTGACTGGTTTTTTAAAAAGCCTCTGCCGATCAGGCAACTCAGCTTGGATCGTCGGAGGCATTTAAAAGAAAAAAAGGGTTTTTTTTCTTTTAAAAGGCTCTGACGATCCCAGCTGAGCCGCACGATCATCAGAGGCTTTTTTTTTTTTACTTTTAAAAGCATTTTTTGGCCAAAGTGGTTGTAGAAAAAATGCTTTTAAAAGTAAAAAAAAAAAGCCTCTGATGTTTGTGCGGCTCAGCTGGGCATGGGGGGGGGGCAGGGATTTTTGCTACTGGTTCTCCGAACCACCCACCTCCATCGCTACTGGATCAGGCGATCTGGTCTGAACTGGGAGCATTTCACCCCTGAAATGCACCCATCTAGTTGATGATTTTAACTGGGGCTTATTTTACGAGCATCCTGGAAAAATCATTTTGGGTCTTATTTTGGAGGAAACAAGTTACTAACCAGCCATCAACACCCCAATCAGCATCTAAAAAGCCACACACAGCAGGTACCATGTAAATACCACACACAGAACAGCACACACACTGCTAGAGAGAATTTCTCTTGAAGATGGGCTCCAGAGTCCGAAAGCTTGGAAGACAAAACCTCCGGTCCCGGTGACCGACCCAATTGGATCCTGCAATACGAATCAAACCTGCTACAAAACACACAATCTAACCCTGCCACACTCCTCAGTGGAAGTCAGTTAAAGCGTCAGCAAAGAGAAAACTGAGAATTGTGGGGAACAGCTGGTTATTCATAAAGCGGGAACCTTACACGACTGGTCGGAAGAGATGTTGTGTGGAACCAGGACAAAGTCATCAGTGTCGCAGGAGGAATTCTTGCTACTGGTGCTGGCAGAATCTTTGGACACCTGAAGGTAATTCGGAGGTCCCAAGGGTGGAGAGGACAGGTTGTCTTCTTGGATATGCTGCATATCTGGAAGGGACTGGAGAGAAGATGGAAGAATCTGAGGCAACAGGTTTGCAAAGGCAGGTGGGGAAATTCTACCTATTCTCTCTCGATAGCAGAAGTGTTGGCAACTTGGAAGACCTGTGAACTTCAACTCCCAGAATTCCCTAGCCAGCATGTTGAGACTTTGGAAAAAGTGCAGAGAAGAGCAACTAAGATGATTAAAGAGCTTGGAGACTAAAACACATGAAGAACAGTTGCAGGAGGATATATCTCCGATAACCACCTTATATTTTCAATTTACTCACTGGAACTAGAAACTGTATTGGAGGGAACTTCAAGGCCACCCCAATGATGCCCTTGAAGTGATGTCCTGGTGCCTGGAGGCTGTGCGGATCTGGATGGGGAGGAACAGGCTCAGGCTCAACCCATCCAAGACTGAGTGGCTGTGGTTCCCGGTATCCCAATATAGTCAATTGACTCCATCTCTGACTATTGGAGGCGAGTCGTTGGCCCGCACGGAGAGGGCACACAATTTGGGCATCCTCCTGGATACGCAGCTGTCCTTGGAGGAACATCTGACGGCTGTGGCCAGGGGGACTTTTTATCAGGTTCGCCTGATCCGCCAGTTGCGGCCCTTCCTAGATCGGGATTCCTTGTGCACAGTCACTTATGCCCTCATCACCTCTCACCTGGACTACAGCAACGCTCTCTACATGGGGCTCCCCTTGAAGAGCACCCGGAGACTTCAGCTGGTCCAGAATGCGGCCACGCGGGTAGTGACGGGAGCTGCATGGCACTCCCATGTAACACCGCTCCTGCGTGAGCTGCACTGTCTCCCCGTGGTCTTTCGGGTGTGCTTCAAGATGTTGGTCATTACCTTTAAAGCGCTCCATGGCATAGGACCTGGATACCTTCGAGACTGTCTGCTGCCATCAACAACCTCCCACTGACCAGTCCGCTCCCACAGAGAGGGCTTCCTCAGGGTGCCATCGGCCAAGCAATGTAGACTGGTGGCCCCCAGGGGGAGGGCCTTCTCTGTGGGGGCACCTGCTCTCTGGAATCAACTGCCCCCAGAGATACGAAGAATTCAAGACCTCGGTGCCTTCCGCTGTGCCCTGAAGACCTTCCTTTTTCAGCAAGCCAGGCTGGCTTAATGCTTTTTAAATGTTTTTAATATGTTTTGCTATTGTTTTTTAACTTTGGGACCAAATTTATATATTTCTTTTTAAATTGTTGTTAATGTTTGTATTCATGTTTTTTACTTTGGCTGTACACCGCCCTGAGTCCTTCGGGAGAAGGGCGGTCTATACATTTAATAATAAATAAATAAATAAAAAAAAAAAAAAAAGAAGAAGAGAGGACTTTGAAAGCCCGGGGAAAAAAAGTCATTAAACCAAAGCATTTTTACTTTTGGCCAATGATATGCTTGGACAATGCCAATGCTGTTTCCGGCTACGATTCAGGGCCTCCTGCATGGCTTGTTTTGACCTGAGATATCCCACAAGGAAAACACGTCCTGTTCACTGAGCTGTCACCCTTGCCCTTAAAGTTCACAAGTAAAGAAGTTCTTCGGTCCAGTTCACGCAATATTTTATTTATATATTTACTCCCATTGATGTGGCCGCCCATTTCATCAAAGAAGCGACCTCGGGCGGTATACGACAAAGCTAAAGGAATTAATAAATACCTAAAATCCATTATCAGGATTAAGGATTAAAAAGACACATTAAAACCATAAAAACAAAGGGAGAACAAAGAAAACAGCAGACGAAGGGATGCTACTAAGAATAAAAACAAAGATACTAGTTCACCTGTCCCCGAGGGTCTGAGGCCTACTGGTCTAACCAGATCTTAAGAGCCGTGGTGGCGCAGTGGTAAGAATGCAGCACTGCTGGCTACTTCTGCTGATTGCCAGCAGTTCGATCCTGACCAGCTCAAGGTTGACTCAGCCTTCCAGGGTGGGTAAAACGAGGACCCAGATTGTTGGGGGCAGGAGGCTGACTCTGTAAATACTGTAAAAGGCCCTATGGAGCAGTATGTAAGTCTAAGTGCTATTGCAATGGAAGGAAGGAAGGAAGGAAGGAAGGAAGGAAGGAAGGAAGGAAGGAAGGAAGGAAGGAGGAAGGAAGGAATGCTGGCGCAGTTGTTATAATCCAGTATTTCAGGCTAACTCTGCCCACAGCCCTGAAGTTCAATCCTGTCCAGCTCAAGATTGACTCATCCTTCCATCCTTCCGAGGTGGGTAAAATGAGGACCCAGATTGTTGGGGGCCATCGGCTGACTTTGTAAACCACTTAGAGAGGGCTATAAAGCACTGTGAAGCAGTATATAATCGAAGTGTGATTGCTTTTGCTATCTGAAAGGGGCCTTCAGAGGCTCAGAAAGTCATGAGGCCAACCTGAGCTCTGGAGAGAGAAGATTCCACAATATGAGTGCCCCTCCAGAAAAGATGCCAAATGTAGAAGAGCAACAAAGATGATTAGGGATCTGGAGCCTAAAAGATACGAAAAACGGTTGCGGGAACTTGTCCAAGTCTAACAAAGTGAAGGAGTAGAGGGGATATGACAGGAGTCTTCCAATATTTGAGGGGTGGCCACCAAGAAGAAGAGGTCGACCTCTTCTCCAAAGCACCAGAGGGAAGGACAAGAAGGAACAGATGGGGTAGGGTAAGGGACGGTAAAGTAGGGTAGAGTAGACCAGAACAGAATTAAAGTAGAGTAGAGTACGGTAGAGTGGGCTGGGGTGAGGAGGGGTAGAGTAGAGGAGTAGAGTAGAGTAGAGTAGAGTAGAGTAGAGTAGAGTAGAGTAGAGTAGAGTAGAGCAGAACAGAATTAGACTAGAATAGTGTACGGTAGGGTAGGGTAGGGTAGACCAGAACAGAATTAAAGTAGAGTAGAGTATGGTAGAGTGGGGTGGGGTGAGGAGGGGTAGAGTAGAGGAGTAGAGTAGAGTAGAGTAGAGTAGAGTAGAGTAGAGTAGAGTAGAGTAGAGTAGAGCAGAGCAGAATTAGACTAGAATAGTGTATGGTAGGGTAGGGTAGAGTAGACCAGAACAGAATTAAAGTAGAGTAGAGTACGGTAGAGTGGGGTGGGGTGAGGAGGGGTAGAGTAGAGGAGTAGAGTAGAGTAGAGTAGAGTAGAGTAGAGTAGAGTAGAGTAGAGTAGAGTAAAGTAGAGTAGAGTAGAGTAGAGTAGAGCAGAACAGAATTAGACTAGAATAGTGTATAGTAGGGTAGGGTAGAGTAGACTAGAACAGAATTAAAGTAGAGTAGAGTACGGTAGAGTGGGGTGGGGTGAGGAGGGGTAGAGTAGAGGAGTAGAGTAGAGTAGAGTAGAGTAGAGTAAAGTAGAGTAGAGTAGAGTAGAGTAGAGCAGAACAGAATTAGACTAGAATAGTGTACGGTAGGGTAGGGTAGGGTAGACCAGAACAGAATTAAAGTAGAGTAGAGTATGGTAGAGTGGGGTGGGGTGAGGAGGGGTAGAGTAGAGGAGTAGAGTAGAGTAGAGTAGAGTAGAGTAGAGTAGAGTAGAGTAGAGTAGAGCAGAGCAGAATTAGACTAGAATAGTGTATGGTAGGGTAGGGTAGAGTAGACCAGAACAGAATTAAAGTAGAGTAGAGTACGGTAGAGTGGGGTGGGGTGAGGAGGGGTAGAGTAGAGGAGTAGAGTAGAGTAGAGTAGAGTAGAGTAGAGTAGAGTAGAGTAGAGTAGAGTAGAGCAGAACAGAATTAGACTAGAATAGTGTATAGTAGGGTAGGGTAGAGTAGACTAGAACAGAATTAAAGTAGAGTAGAGTACGGTAGAGTGGGGTGGGGTGAGGAGGGGTAGAGTAGAGGAGTAGAGTAGAGTAGAGTAGAGTAGAGTAAAGTAGAGTAGAGTAGAGTAGAGTAGAGCAGAACAGAATTAGACTAGAATAGTGTACGGTAGGGTAGGGTAGGGTAGACCAGAACAGAATTAAAGTAGAGTAGAGTATGGTAGAGTGGGGTGGGGTGAGGAGGGGTAGAGTAGAGGAGTAGAGTAGAGTAGAGTAGAGTAGAGTAGAGTAGAGTAGAGTAGAGTAGAGCAGAGCAGAATTAGACTAGAATAGTGTATGGTAGGGTAGGGTAGAGTAGACCAGAACAGAATTAAAGTAGAGTAGAGTACGGTAGAGTGGGGTGGGGTGAGGAGGGGTAGAGTAGAGGAGTAGAGTAGAGTAGAGTAGAGTAGAGTAGAGTAGAGTAGAGTAAAGTAGAGTAGAGTAGAGTAGAGTAGAGCAGAACAGAATTAGACTAGAATAGTGTATAGTAGGGTAGGGTAGAGTAGACTAGAACAGAATTAAAGTAGAGTAGAGTACGGTAGAGTGGGGTGGGGTGAGGAGGGGTAGAGTAGAGGAGTAGAGTAGAGTAGAGTAGAGTAGAGTAAAGTAGAGTAGAGTAGAGTAGAGTAGAGCAGAACAGAATTAGACTAGAATAGTGTATGGTAGGGTAGGGTAGAGTAGACCAGAACAGAATTAAAGTAGAGTAGAGTATGGTAGAGTGGGGTGGGGTGAGAAGGGGTAGAGTAGAGGAGTAGAGTAGAGTTGAGTCGAGTCGAGCAGAACAGAATTAGACTAGAATAGCGTATGGTAGGGTAGGGTAGAATACACCAGAACAGAATTAAAGCAGAGTAGAGTATGGTAGAGTGGGGTGGGGTGAGAAGGGGTAGAGTAGAGGAGTAGAGTCGAGTCGAGTCGAGCAGAACAGAATTAGACTAGAATAGTGTACGGTAGGGTAGGGTAGAGTAGACCAGAACAGAATTAAAGTAGAGTAGAGTATGGTAGAGTGGGGTGGGGTGAGAAGGGGTAGAGTAGAGGAGTAGAGTCGAGTCGAGTCGAGCAGAACAGAATTAGACTAGAATAGTGTACGGTAGGGTAGGGTAGAGTAGACCAGAACAGAATTAAAGTAGAGTAGAGTATGGTAGAGTGGAGTGGGGTGAGAAGGGGTAGAGTAGAGGAGTAGAGTCGAGTCGAGTCGAGCAGAACAGAATTAGACTAGAATAGTGTATGGTAGGGTAGGGTAGAGTAGACCAGAACAGAATTAAAGTAGAGTAGAGTATGGTAGAGTGGGGTGGGGTGAGAAGGGGTAGAGTAGAGGAGTAGAGTCGAGTCGAGCAGAACAGAATTAGACTAGAATAGTGTATGGTAGGGTAGGGTAGAGTAGACCAGAACAGAATTAAAGTAGAGTAGAGTATGGTAGAGTGGGGTGGGGTGAGAAGGGGTAGAGTAGAGGAGTAGAGTCGAGTCGAGCAGAACAGAATTAGACTAGAATAGTGTATGGTAGGGTAGGGTAGAGTAGACCAGAACAGAATTAAAGTAGAGTAGAGTATGGTAGAGTGGGGTGGGGTGAGAAGGGGTAGAGTAGAGGAGTAGAGTAGAGTAGAGTAGAGTCGAACAGAACAGAATTAGACTAGAATAGCGTATGGTAGGGTAGGGTAGAGTACACCAGAACAGAATTAAAGTAGAGTAGAGTACGGTAGAGTGGGGTGGGGTGAGAAGGGGTAGAGTAGAGGAGTAGAGTAGAGTAGAGTCGAGTCAAACAGAACAGAATTAGATTAGAATAGCGTATGGTAGGGTAGGGTAGAGTAGACCAGAACAGAATTAAAGTAGAGTAGAGTACGGTAGAGTGGGGTGGGGTGAGGAGGGGTAGAGTAGAGGAGTAGAGTAGAGTAGAGTAGAGTAGAGTAGAGTAGAGTAAAGTAGAGTAGAGTAGAGTAGAGTAGAGTAGAGTAGAGCAGAACAGAATTAGACTAGAATAGTGTATGGTAGGGTAGGGTAGAGTAGACCAGAACAGAATTAAAGTAGAGTAGAGTACGGTAGAGTGGGGTGGGGTGAGGAGGGGTAGAGTAGAGTAGAGTAGAGTAGAGTAGAGTAGAGTAGAGTAGAGCAGAACAGAATTAGACTAGAATAGTGTATGGTAGGGTAGGGTAGAGTAGACCAGAACAGAATTAAAGTAGAGTAGAGTATGGTGGGGTGGGGTGAGAAGGGGTAGAGTAGAGGAGTAGAGTAGAGTTGAGTCGAGTCGAGCAGAACAGAATTAGACTAGAATAGCGTATGGTAGGGTAGGGTAGAATACACCAGAACAGAATTAAAGCAGAGTAGAGTATGGTAGAGTGGGGTGGGGTGAGAAGGGGTAGAGTAGAGGAGTAGAGTCGAGTCGAGTCGAGCAGAACAGAATTAGACTAGAATAGTGTACGGTAGGGTAGGGTAGAGTAGAGTAGAGCAGAACAGAATTAGACTAGAATAGTGTATGGTAGGGTAGGGTAGAGTAGACCAGAACAGAATTAAAGTAGAGTAGAGTACGGTAGAGTGGGGTGGGGTGAGGAGGGGTAGAGTAGAGGAGTAGAGTAGAGTAGAGTAGAGTAGAGTAGAGTAGAGTAGAGCAGAACAGAATTAGACTAGAATAGTGTATGGTAGGGTAGGGTAGAGTAGACCAGAACAGAATTAAAGTAGAGTAGAGTATGGTGGGGTGGGGTGAGAAGGGGTAGAGTAGAGGAGTAGAGTAGAGTTGAGTCGAGTCGAGCAGAACAGAATTAGACTAGAATAGCGTATGGTAGGGTAGGGTAGAATACACCAGAACAGAATTAAAGCAGAGTAGAGTATGGTAGAGTGGGGTGGGGTGAGAAGGGGTAGAGTAGAGGAGTAGAGTCGAGTCGAGTCGAGCAGAACAGAATTAGACTAGAATAGTGTACGGTAGGGTAGGGTAGAGTAGACCAGAACAGAATTAAAGTAGAGTAGAGTATGGTAGAGTGGGGTGGGGTGAGAAGGGGTAGAGTAGAGGAGTAGAGTCGAGTCGAGTCGAGCAGAACAGAATTAGACTAGAATAGTGTATGGTAGGGTAGGGTAGAGTAGACCAGAACAGAATTAAAGTATAGTAGAGTATGGTAGAGTGGGGTGGGGTGAGAAGGGGTAGAGTAGAGGAGTAGAGTCGAGTCGAGCAGAACAGAATTAGACTAGAATAGTGTACGGTAGGGTAGGGTAGAGTAGACCAGAACAGAATTTAAGTAGAGTACGGTATAGTGGGGTGGGGTGAGAAGGGGTAGAGTAGAGGAGTAGAGTAGAGTAGAGTCGAGTCAAACAGAACAGAATTAGATTAGAATAGCGTATGGTAGGGTAGGGTAGAGTAGACCAGAACAGAATTAAAGTAGAGTAGAGTATGGTAGAGTGGGGTGGGGTGAGAAGGGGTAGAGTAGAGTAGAGTAGAGTAGAGTCGAGCAGAACAGAATTAGACTAGAATAGCGTACGGTAGGGTAGGGTAGAGTAGACCAGAACAGAATTTAAGTAGAGTACGGTATAGTGGGGTGGGGTGGGATGAGGAGGGGTAGAGTAGAGGAGTAGAGTAGAGTAGAGCAGAACAGAACAGGAACAAAACAGAATGGAATAGGAATAGAACAGAACAGAACAGATATTCTTTATCAGCCAAGTGTGATTGGACACACAAGGGATTTGCCTCTGGTGCAGAAACTCTCTGTGTACACACACACACAACAACAAAGTGATGTCATAGATCATAAATCATAGTTACAGCCATTCATCATAAGATACAAACAACAAAGTGGTAAGTCGTTAAGATACCAACAGGAGAAGATAGCAGGAAAGAGGAGAAATGAGGGGATAATAGCAATACAGTCCATCCACATGGCTGAATTTCTTAGGCCTATGACAGTGTTATGAGAATTAAAAAATGGAAGCTTAATAAAGAGAGATCCCAACCTAGAATTAAGGAAAAAGTTCCTGTCAGTGAGAACAATTAATCAGTGGTGGGGACATCCTTTGACGCACAGAAAATGCCCATCCACCTGCCCGCCCCCAACACACACACACACACACACACACACACACAATTCAGAAATACAGAGAACCAATTTTCTTTCCAAACCGGAGCAGGACTTACTGGGGGAGAAGCAAACCGGCAGGAGGGAGAGCTACCACAGGATCCGCCAGAGACTGACCCAGCAGGTGCCGGAACAGGTACAGGACAAGCTGAATGGAGGAGAACAAAAACAAAAACAGGCAGAAATGAAACCACAGACAGGTGGGCTGCAAAGAATGAACAATTTCAAAAAGGAGAAGCTTCACTCTTGCAGAGTATCCGGACAGGTGCATGCCTCCAGGGAGCTGCAGTCTAGATGAGGGGTCTCCAAACTTAAAACCACTTTAAAACTTGTGGACTTCAACTCCCAGAATACCCCAGTCAGTCCATTCATCTTAAAAGTTGCCAAGTGCTGGCTGGGGAATTCTGGGAGTTGAAATCCCCAAGTTTTAAAGTGATTAAATTTGGACGGCTGGGGAATCCTGGGAGTTGAAGTCCCCAAGTTTTAAAGTGATTAAATTTGGACGGCTGGGGAATTCTGGGAGCTTAAGTCCACAGGTCTTAAAAATTGCCAAGTGCTGGCTGGGGAATTCTGGGAGTTGAAGTCCCCAAGTTTTAAAGTGATTAAATTTGGACGGCTGGGGAATTCTGGGAGCTGAAGTCCCCAAGTTTTAAAGTGATTAAATTTGGATGGCTGGGGAATTCTGGGAGCTGAAGTCCCCAAGTTTTAAAGTGATTAAATTTGGATGGCTGGGGAATTCTGGGAGCTTAAGTCCACAGGTCTTAAAAATTGCCAAGTGCTGGCTGGGGAATTCTGGGAGTTGAAGTCCCCAAGTTTTAAAGTGATTACATTTGGATGGCTGGGGAATTCTGGGAGTTGAAGTCCCCAAGTCTTAAATGTTGCCAAGTTTGGAGAGCCCAGGTCTAGAGTGTACAAATCCTGAAGCAGATAACAAGACAAGGTAGTCCTTGGTTAACAACCGCTCGTTCAGTGACGGTTCAAAGTTACGACAGAACACGGATGAGGGGGACTTACAACCTTGTAGTTCCAGCCATCCCAGTGGGCCCTGTGGTCATGTCATCACGATCAGGGCAGGTGGGAATTGGCTGGCACTCATGACGGTTGCAAAGTCTTTTGCTGACGTGATTCACTGTTTGTAACATTCCCTGCTGCCTCCCCACAAGCAGGGTCACTGGGGAAGACGGTAGGAAAGACGGTTGTTTGGGGAGGCCTCCCCTACCTGTGCTCTTCCCCCCAGGCCCTCTGGGTTCATGACCTGCCAGCCACTCACACATCCACCCAGCAGCAGCCCTGCCACACGCTCTGGCCACTCAAATACAGGTAGTCCTCGACTTACGACAGTTCATTTAGTGACCGTTCGAAGTGACAACGGCACTGAAAAAAGTGACATAGGACCGTTTTTTCACATTTAACGACCGTTGCAACATCCTCATGGTCGCATGATCAAAAACTCAAGATGCTTGGCCAGTGACTCGTATTGATGACGGTTGTCCTGGGGTCATGTGATCAACTTTTGCGACCCTCTGACAAGCAAAGTCAATGGGGGGGGGGGGGGGGGGAAGCCAGATTCACTGAACCGCCGTGCCAATAACCCAACAACTGCAGTGATTCACTTAACAACGGTGGTCAGAAAGTCGTAAAATGGAGCAAAACTCACTTAACAACTGTCCCACTTAGTAACAGAAATCTGGGGCTCAATTTTGGTCGTAAGTTGAGGATTACCCCTGTAAAAAATAAGCAACCAAACTATTAACCAGGGGTGAAATCTAAAATTTGTTACTACTGGTTCTGTGGGCGTGGCTTGGTTGGGGGGGGTTATGTGACTGGGTGGGCGTGGCCATTTCAAAAAAAAAATTTTAAACCATTTTTTCTACAACCTCTTCAGCGAAGAGGTTGTAAAAAAATGCTTTCAAAAGCCTCTGACGATCCCAGCAGAGCTGCGCGATCATCAGAGGCTTTTCTTTTTTACTTTTAAAAGCATTTTTTTGGCCGAAGAGGTTGTAGAAAAAATGCTTTTAAAAGTTAAAAAAAAAAGCCTTGGATGATTGTGTGGCTCAGCTGGGCATGTGTGTGTGTGTGTGTGTGTGTGTGTGTGTGTGTGTGTGTGTGTGTGTGCGCGGGGGGGGGGGGGGGCGGCAGGGATTTTTGCTACCGGTTCTCCGAACCACCCGCCTCCATCGCTACTGGATCGGTCCGAACCGGGAGCATTTCACCCCTGCTATTAACCCAAAGCAGTAGTCTTGATGATTAAAGAACACACATCAGGTCTAAAAACATTCTACAGATAGTCCTCAACTTACAACAGTTCGCTTAATGACAGTTTGAAATTACAATGGCACTGGAAAAAAAGTGATTTAGGACCATTTTTCACACTTATGACCATTGCAGTGTCCCCATGGTCACATGATTCGGATGCTTGACAACTGACTCATATTTATGACGGTCGCAAATGGGATCCTGTGATCCCATCTGCGACCTTCTGACAACCAAACTCCATGGGGGAAACCAGATTCACTTAACAACCAAGTTACTAATTTTACAACGGCAGTGCTTCGCTTAACCAACGTGGCAAGGAAAGCCGTAAAATGGGGCAAAACGCAACGAATTTCTTGCCGAGCCACCTAAATTTTGGGCTCAAGCGGGGTCGTTAAGTCGAGGGCTACCTGTGTTTGAAATCAATCAAGGTGAAAACAGACAAATGCGTCAACAGGCCTGATTTTATCCTCCCATCTCAGGGGTGGGCAAATGTGGCCCTTTTACAACCTGTCGACTTCAACTCCCAGAATTCCTGAGTTTAGTTTAGTTTACTTTTAGTTTTAGTTTTATTTGATTTGTATACCACCCTACTCCCGAAGGACTCAGGGCGGTGAACAGCCAAAGGATAAAAAACATAAATACAAAATTCAAAACTTGGTAGTACCGTGGTTTAATGCACCCTGTTATTAACACAGCTGCCTGCAAATTCTGCAGGTTCGAATCTTACCAGGCTCAAGGTGGACTCAGCCTTCCATCCTTTCTAAGGTAGGTGAAATGAGGACCCAGTTTGTGGGGGCAATAAGCTGACTTTGTATAAATATACAAAAGTATGAAGGCTATTGCTTAACGCATTGTAAGCCTCCCTGAGTCTCCGGAGAAGGGCGGCATATAAATCAAATAAAATAAAAAAATAAAAAAATAAAAAAACTGAAAATGGAATTAAACAATTTGGCCGAAGACAGATTTAAAACACCCCAATATATTAAAAACGAATTAAAATTTACGTTTTAAAAAGGAAAAAAGGGAAACAGTTAGGCCAAGCCAGCCTGATGGCATAAAAAGGTCTTGAGAGCGTGGCGGAAAGTGTGTAGATCCGGGAGCTGTCTCAGGAATTCTGGGAGTTGAAGTCCACAGGTTGTAAAAGGGCCACATTTGCCCATCCCAAAGGCCTAAAGGAAAGATCTCGGTGTTTCATTCACGTCTTACGGAAAGATCAAAGGGTCAGTCGAGAAGGGCATTTCGGCTTACATTTTTTGACCGTCGAAACCTGATCCAGGAACGGGTGACCGAAGAAAGCTTCTGTAAGAGAAAAAAAAAAAAGGAAAAACACCACAAACTTTGAGTTTAGAAATTGCCTTTACAATCAAAGCCCGCTTGTGGCTAAGAAAGCATTCATACACGGTTAGGGCAAGGTTTCCAAAGGCAGAGACATAAAAACGTAGCCTGGGATTTTAAAAGAGGGCATTGCCCACTCCTTTGGCTTGGCGCAGTGACTGGCCAGTGATATTGAGTGATCTGTGGCAGAGATGGAATCTCATCTGGTGTCTTGTGACTGTCACTTCCCAGCAGGTGGGAGATGCCGTCCCGAAGCATTCAGAGAAGACCAAGCTGGAGAGGTTTCTATTTATTACATCGGTGTTTCCTAATGTCAGCCATTTGCAGATGGGTGGACTTCAACTCCCAGAATACCCCATGCTGGCTGGGGAGTTGAAGTATATCCATCTGATCTGAGGCAGGAAATCCTTAACCCACTTAAAACGCGAATGAGCTTTATAAGAACAAAGGAATAGCGGGATTTAGAATAGAATAGAATAGAATAGAATAGAATAGAATAGAATAGAATAGAATAATAGAGTTGGAAGCAAGGTGGATTTGATTTAAATCGAGTTGATTTAAATCACAATTTAAATCATGATTTAAATCACTAGTAAAAAGGCTTGATTTAAATCAACTCGATTTAAATCATAATTTTTAAAGAGCAACTGTCATCTCGGCTACTCCTTTGACCCGCTGTTGACTCACCGATAGTCCCAGTGTTGCAGAATATACAGCCTCATGCTACATAACTAAGCTCCATTTCATGCAGAATAAACTAAATTATTTATGTATCTTAAATAGAAAACTATCTTACGATAGATTTTTACCCCAAAAGTTTTTTATTAAAATAAATTTGATAAAAAATAAAAAAAAATCCGATTTAAATCAAAAAAATCCAATTTAAATTTTAAAAAAAACTGATTTTTTTTATTTTTTTAAAAAAATCATTGATTTTTATCCACCCTGGTTGGAAGGGATCTTGGAGGTCTTCTAGTCCAACCCCCTGCCCAGGCAGGAAACCCTACACCACTTCAGACAAATGGTTACTCAATCTCTTTTTAAAAACTTTGAGTGTTGGAGTATTCACAACTTCTGGAGGCAAGTAGTTCCACTGATTCATTGTTCTCACTGTCAGGAAATTACAGTCATTTGTTTAGTGACGAATGTTTGAAGTTGCTGAAAAAAGTGACATACAACTGGTCCTCACACTTGCAACGAACGCAAGTCATGTAATCAAAATTTTGGCATGTGTTTACGACGGTGACAGAGTCCCACGATCCCCATTTGCGACCTTCCCGGCCAGCTTCCAGCAAGCCAAGTCAACGCGGATTTGCTTAAGGACTGTATGATTCACTTAACAACTGCAGCAATTCGCTTAACCATGGCAAAAAAGGTTCTAAAATCAGATGCAATTCACTCAACAACGGCAACAGAAATTCTGGTCCCAATAGCAATAGCACTTAGACTTACATACCACTGCATAGGACCTTTTACAGCCCTAAACTGTTTACAGAGTCAGCCTCTTGCCCCCACCAATCTGGGTCCTCATTTTACCCGTCTCGGAAGGCTGGAAGGCTGAGTCAACTTTGAGCCGATCAGAATCGAACTCCTGACTTTGAGCAGTTACCTGCAATACTGCCTTATAACAACTGTGCCACCACAGATTCCTTCCTTCCTTTATTTGTTTATTGGTTCGATTTATATGCCGCCCTTTTCCGGAGACTCAGGGCGGCTTAAAATGTGTTAAGCAACAGCCTTCATACTTTTGTATATACCTGCTTAGTAAGGCTTTTGACCCCCGCCTCAAAGCGATGTTCTTTTTTTATACAAAGTCAGCTTATTGCCCCCACAATCCGGGTCCTACCTCGGAAGGATGGAAGGCTGAGTCAACCTTAAGCCGGTCAGGATCGAACTTCCGGGCTGTGGGCAGAGTTTAGCCTGCAATACGGCCTTCTAATCACTAGAGCCACCATGGCTGTTAAGTCAACAACTACCTGAAACTATGGTGATTTCATTTCAAGGGACCCACCGTCACACGCTGCCTGTCCTGTCCTTAATTTCACGAAGGGCGAATCTGTGCAGAGGCAGCTTTCTTGCCGAGACCGTTTTGCCCCCATTTGAGATGGGGAAGATTATCAACTCTCCTCCCAGAGGACTCTTTGCCCTTCTGAGCTGCTGAAGAAGGGGAATCGGAATCGATCAAGAGGGCATCTGGATTATGGTCAGAAATTGGCAGGCTTTTACCATAGGTGGTACATCCTGAGGCTTTGTGCGACACCCGCCGGCACGCGATTTATTGAGCTTTTCAATCTCCGGTAGGCCAACCATGGATAAATCCATGAAAAGAAAAGTTTCAGAAGAAAGCAGAACATTTAATTTAACTACATGTGCTAGTTTTGTGGCCTCTCAAGAAATAGTCAGGCACGGGAAGGGTTTTGTGGCTCCCGGTATTTTCTTTTCTGTGGGAAACGGGTCCAAATGGCTCTTTGAGTGTTTAAGGTGGCAGACCCCTGGCCTAGGGATTATGGGAGCGACGGGGCGCTCACATATGACACCTCTCCTGCGCGAGCTGCACTGGCTCCCGGTGGTCTTCCGGGTGCGCTTCAAGGTGTTGGTGACCACCTTTAAAGCGCTCCATGGCTTAGGGCTGGGGTATTTGCGAGATCGCCTTCTGCCGCCAATAGCCTCCCACCGACCGGTTCGCTCGCACAGAGAGGGCCCCCTCAGGGTGCCGTCGGCCAGACAGTGCCGGCTGGCGACCCAGAGCCTGCTCTGTGGCAGCACCTGCCCTCTGGAATGACCTACCCCCTGAGATACGCACAATATCAGACCTCCGGACTTTTCGTCGGGCCCTGAAAACACAATTATTCCATCTAGCCGGGCTGGCTTGATCCCATCCTCTCAGTTTTTAATTGAATTCGGTTTTAATTGGGTTGTTTTAAATTTTGGGCCAAAATTATTTAATTGTTTTTTAAACTGTTTTTAAATTTTAGATGCTATGTTTTATCTCGGCTGTACACCGCCCTGAGTCCCGCAGGAGAAGGGCAGTATAGAAATAAAATAAAATAAAATAAAATAAAATAAAATAAAATAAAATAAAATAAAATAAAATAAAATAAAATAAAATAAAATAAAATAAAATAAAATAAAATAAAATAAAATAAAATAAAATAAAATAAAATAAAATAAAATAAAATAAAATAAAATAATAAAATAAAATAAAATAATAAAATAAAATAAATAAAATAAAATAATAAAATAAAATAAAATAAAATAATAAAATAAAATAAAATAAAATAATAATAAAATAATAAAATAAAATAAAATAAAATAAAATAAAATAAAATAATAAAATAAAATAAAATAAAATAAAATAATAAAATAAAATAAAATAAAATAAATAAATAGAGAAAAGGAGGACCGGGGGACAGACGGACATGAAAACAGTATTCCAATATTTGAGGGGCTGCCCCAGAGAGGAGGAGGGGTCAAGCTATTTTCCAAAGCACCTGAAGGCCAGACAAGGAACAATGGATGGAAACTGAACAAGGAGAGATTCCAGTTAGAAATAATGAGAAATTTCCTGACAATGAAAACAATCAACAGTTTGCCACTGGAAGTTGTGGGAGCTTCATGACTGGAAGTAATGACTAGACAGCCATTTCTCAGAAATGGTATAGGGTCTCCTACTTGAGTAGGGGGTTGAACTAGATGACCTACAAGGTCCATGGGTATGTCTAGTTTAATGAAAAGAAGGACTGGGGGGGGGCATGATAGTAGTCTTCCAGTATATGAGGGGCTGCCCCAAAGAAGAGGGGGTCCATCTATTCTCCAAAACACCTGAAGGCAGGACAAGAAGCAACGGATGGAAACTAAACAAGGAGAGTGTCAGCCTTTCAGAAAACCCCCAGCTCCAATTAAAAACTCTGAAGCAAGCATTTTTCAAAGTTCTTATTTACTAGAATAGGTAAACTGGCACATCTGGGAAAACCCGAATCTGCGAGTTCTGGGTTTCCCCTCAGTAAATCAAAACCCCTTGCACTCATCAGTCTGTCATCATCCGTCCCAACTTGAGCCATCCCTGCAACCACTCTTCCTCCAGATGCATAAACACTATGACCTTGACTGAAGGGAAGAATGTTATTATGTCTAACTACATTCACTCTCCTAAATCCCCCCCTTCTACTTTCCCAAGCGCAAGAAGTTGGCAGCATGGAAGCTTCTGGTGCTAATATGGCTTCCAAAGCTGACAAGAGAGAAGCAACCAGAGAGTAGCAACTAAAACATATGAAGAACGGTTGCTGGAACTGGGTATGTCTAGTTTGATGAAAAGAAGGACCAGGGGAGACATGATAGCAGTCTTCCAATATCTCAGGGGCTGCCCCAAAGAAGATTTGGGGGGGCGGGGGTGTCAAGCTGTTCTCCAAAGAACCTGAAGGCAGGACAAGGAATAATGGGTGGAAACTCATCAAGGAGAGAAGCAACCTGGAACTAAGGAGAAATTTCCTGATAGTCAGAACAATTAATCAATGGAACGACTTGCCTTCAGAAGTTGTGAATGCTCCAACACTGGAAGTTTTTAAGAAAAGACTGGACAACCATTTGTCTGAAGTGGTATAGGGTTTCCTGCCTGGTCAGAGGGTTGGACTAGAAGACCTCCAAGGTCCCTTCCAACTCTGTTATTCTATTCTATTCTATTCTATTCTATTCTATTCTATTCTATTCTATTCTATTCTATTCTATTCTATTCTATTCTATTCTTCATTCCACTATTCTATTCCATTCCATTCCATTTTTTATTTATTTATTTAATTTAATTTAATTTTACTTTACTTTACTTTATTTTATTTATATACTGCCCTTCTCCAACAGGACTCAGGGTGGTGAACAGCCAAGATAAAACATAACATATAAAATTTAAAAGCAGTTTAAAAGACATTAAATAATTTTGGCCCTCAATTTAAAACAACCCAGTTAAAACCAATTACAAATTAAAACCGAAGGGATGGGATCAAGAATAGAATAGAAGGTTGACTCAGCCTTCCATCCTTCCAAGGTAGGTAAATTGAGGACCCAGTTGTGGGGGCAATAAGCTGACTTTGTATAAAATATACAAAAGAATGAAGGCTGTTGTTTAACACATTGTAAGCCACCTTGAGTCTCCGGAGAAGGGCGGCATATAAACCGAACCAATAAATTAAATAAATAAATAAATAAAGAGCCTTAGTAGTACAGTGGTCTAAGGCACCCTGTTATTAAGCTGGTTACCAGCTGCCTGCAATTACTGCAGGTTCGAATCTCGCCAAGGCTCAAGGTTGACTCAGCCTTCCATCCTTTCTAAGGTAGGTAAATTGAGGACCCAGTTTGTGGGGGCAATAAGCTGACTTTGTATAAATATACAAAAGGATGAAGGCTATTGCTGAGCACATTGTAAGCCGCCCTGAGTCTTCGGAGAAGGGCGGCATATAAATCAAATTAAAAATAAATAAATAAATACATTAAATTAAATAAATAAGTAAGTAAATAAGTAAATAAATAAATAAAGTGGGGGGCAAAACTCCCTTAAGAAATGTTTAACTTTAGCAACAGAAATTTTGGGCTCGTTTGTCGTCATAAGTCAAGGACTAGCTGTACTCTTTAAGATTCCTTCTGCTGTCAAAACTTTAAAAATGGACAAAGGAAGCTGGTGTTGATTCGAGAGAGTTCCCACCCCCCTGAAAACACCCGCAATCTACAACTGCGTAACTCTTTCATTGGGTGAGGGGTATCCAAAAGGACACAGAAACACCCACGCGCGTGTGGCCGTGTGCAACGTTTTGTTGGTCTTATGTTGGCAACAACTGGCAGTTGGAAAACCTCCCTCCAAGTTCTGCTCTTCAACAAACAAGAAGAGCGTTCACCTGTTAACCTTCCAGGTGGGACGATGAAATCATCCTTTTATTGACAAAAGGTTCCTTGGAACTTCGCAGGAAAAACAGTGTGTGTTTTTGTGTGTGTGTCAATGATTATGGGGCGGATGCTCTCCACACGCCTCCCATAAACCTCCCCCATTTAACAAAAAAAAAAAAAAAAAAAAAAAAAAGCTTTGCGTTTTTCTGCTGCGAATTGTTGGCGGAGGATGATTAAACAAAGCTTAAATCAAGGTGTATTGGCAAAGCAAACAGCAAGGGCTAAAACTCGAGGGCACATCGGCCACCTGGAACATTTCAAATCCCTGGAGGACATCCCTAGGAAGAACAGGTTGTTCTGAAATTCAGACGGAACGGTCTTGAAAAAAAATCTATGCCGGAAAAATACAGCCGCCGTTACCTGGGACGAGAACAGAGTGTCCCGGACGATGAGCTTGCAAGAACCAATGGAGCGATCGCTTTAAAAGGGCTCTAAATATTTCTTATCTTACTGATTAAACTTCCACTGGACCGGTGTCCTTGTATCTCAAGATTGAGCAAGGATTTTTTCCACCTTTGGCTTCCAAATATTGGCTGGTTTTTTTTTTTTCTTTTCAATCTAGCCGCCAACTACTTTAAAATGCGGGCAATCCTCGACTTACGGCCACACTTTCTGTTGCTAAACAAAACCAGCTGTTCAAGAAGAGCTCTGCCTTATTTTTACAAACTTTTCAGGCTACGGTTGTTCAGCGAATCGCTGCGGTTGTTAAATTAAGTCACACGCTTGTTAAAGCGAATCGGGCTTCCCCCGTGGATTCGGTTTGTCAGGAGGTCGCAAAAGGGGATCACGTGACACCCCCTCACCCCTCGGGACACTGCGACCGTCGTAACGATGAATCAGTTGCCAAGCGGTCGAATGGGGGACGACGATGGGGGATGCTGCAATTGTTATAAGTGTAAAAAAATGGTCATAAATCACATTTTTCAGGGCCGTTGTAAACTCTGAATGAATGGTCCACTAAACAAGCTGTACCATCCTGAAGAGCTTTGTTTTTCAGATGATGATCAAGAATGGGGAAGAGGGAAGTGTGTATGGTTAGTTAAAAGGTAAAGGTTCCCCTCGCGCCAATGTGCTAGTCGTTCCTGACTCTAGGGGGCGCTGCTCATCTCTGTTTCTGTTTCAAAGCCGAAGAGCCAGCGCTGTCCGAAGACGTCTCCGTGGTCATGTGGCCGGCATGACTCAACACCAAAGGTGCACGGAACGCTGTTCCCTTCCCACCAAAGGTGGTCCCTATTTTTCTACTTGCGTTTTTTACCTGCTTTCGAACTGCTAGGTTGGCAGAAGCTGGGACAAGTCACGGGAGCTCACCCCGTTACGCGGCGCTAGGGATTCGAACCGCTGAACTGCCGACCTTTCGATTGACAAGCTCAGCGTCTTAGCCACTGAGCCACCACGTCTGGTTTGTTAATGGTGTTCAAAACTAGACAAAAGCTGAGCTAAGCAGTTAATTCTGATTTTCCTACGTTGACTGAATGAGACCGGAAAGGCTCAGGCTGGGGCAGTAGTTTCAGGGAATGCTTTGGGGGAAACGTCTTCCCAGCAGATGTGCTGACGGCAAAAATCTAAATTTAGAAAATGTAGAGCGAGCCAGTTTAGTCCAGTGGTTAAGGCACCAGGCTAGAAAGCAAGAAACTGTGAGTTGAAATCCCACCTTAGTCATGAAAGCCGGCTGGGTGACTTTGGGCCAATCACTAGGAGACGGGGAGTTCTAGTCCCGCCTTAGGCATGGAAGTTGGCTAGGTGACTTTGGGCCAATCACTAGGAGACGGGGAGTTCTAGTCCTGCCTTAGGCATGGAGAGTTGGCTAGGTGACTTTGGGCCAATCTCCAGGAGCCAGGGAATTCTAGTCCCGCGTTAGGCATGGAAACAGGTTGGGTGACTTTGGGCCAAACACCAGGAGACGGGGAATTCTAATCCCGCCTTAGGCATGGAAGTCGACTGGGTGACTTTGGGCCAATCACCAGGAGACAGGGAGTTCTAGTCCCACCTTAGGCATGGAAATTGGCTAGGTGACTTTGGGCTAAACACCAGGAGACGGGGAGTTCTAGTCCCACCTTAGGCATGGAAATTGGCTAGGTGACTTTGGGCTAAACACCAGGAGACGGGGAGTTCTAATCCCGTGTTAGGCACAGAAGTTGGCTAGGTGACTTTGGGCCAATCACTAGGAGACGGGGAGTTCTAGTCCTGCATTAGGCATGGAAGTCGACTGGGTGACTTTGGGCCAATCACCAGGAGATGGGGAGTTCTAGTCCCGCATTAGGCATGGAAGCCGGTTGGGTGACTTTGGCCAAACACCAGGTGAGAGTGAGTTCTAGTCCCGCATTAGGCATGGAAGTCGGCTAGATGACTTTGGGCCAATCACCAGGAGATGGGGAGTTCTAGTCCCGCCTTAGGCATGGAAGTTGGCTAGATGACTTTGGGCAAATCACCAGGAGACAGTGAGTTCTAATCCCCTCTTAGGCATGAAAAAAGAGCCATCACCATTTTTCACACAACTGACTCCGCCTCTCCAGAGCTACGTGATCAAAATTCAAATGCTTGGCAACCGGCTCATGTTTACGATGGTTGCCGTGCCCCGGGGTCATGTGATCCCCTTTTGCGACCTTCTGACAAGCAAAGTTAATGGGGAATCCAGGTTCACTTAACAACCGTGCCCCTAACTTCACTGCAGCAATTCACTTAACGTCTACAGCAAGAAAGGTCACAGAATGGGGCAACACCCCCCCCCGTTAACAACTGTCTCGCTTAGCAACCAAAATCTGGGGCTCCATTGTGGCCGTTAAGTCGAGGACTACCTGCAGGTACAAATGTTTTAATGAAATGCATTCCAATTCCCAAAGGTTGAACAACAAAGGTAAGAGTTCTAAATGCCCTTCTTTTCTCTCTTCCCTCCCCACCCTTCCTCCTTTCTCTGTTGTTTGTTGAGTCACGTCTTTCTGAGAATTTGTTTTCAACCGAGAACAAAGTTTACTCAATTCCAGGCAAAGTGAAATATGGGGAAAAGGAGAAAAAAAAAAAAACAACAAAACAAAACAAGCCCATTCTTCCCCGCAGGCAATTAAAGTCAAATTGGAGCAATTGTTTTCCATCTCCTGGGCATCAGCTGATTGGCGAAGGAACACAACTTGAGTTGGCAACACGACGATGTCGTCAGAAACTTTCCCAGACAACAATTGCAAGAGCCAAGAAAGATGTTAAAGAGACGTCAGCGCTATAAATAACTTGGCAAAGCTATTTTCAGAACTGGTTTTGTTCTAGCAATTTATATCCCCCCCCCCGTTATTATTAATCATTAACGCAACGGGTCTGACTTTACAAGCTGCCTACAGCTTGTTCCTGCTTTAAAGTGTGACTTAAAAAGAAATAAAATGCAGCCTTGGAACGCGGCTGTTCTTCTAAGAAATTCAGGATTATCTAAGCATCTCACACTGTTTACCAGCCACCGTCCTTAACTGGAAGCCTTCCAATCAACCGTCGCCGGGCATGGCTGGGCATTGAACCAACCGCTGAGCCGAAGTGACAAACCCAGGGGGGAAAAATTGCCCATTCTGTGGGTATTGGCTTTTTAATGCCAATGTCTGTCAATTAGAGCTCAAAAAAAAAAAAAGAAAAAAAAAGAAAAGAAAAAAGGAAATGTCATCAGGAAATCAATCCAGATTTAATTGCTGGATTGAAAGAGCCTAGCCCAGATAATAAAACCCCCATCCAGCTAGGTGCAGGGCCAAACAATAGGCTTGGAAGTCACTGAGACTTACTTAAGTCACTACTACTTACTTTTTATAATTGTCCTCTAGTGGATAGAATAGAATAGAATAGAATAGAATAGAATAGAATAGAATAGAATAGAATAGAATAGAATAGAGTAGGTAGGGTAGGGTAGGGTAGGGTAGAATAGAATAGAATAGGGTAGGGCAGGTAGGGTAGAATAGAATAGAATAGGGTAGGGCAGGTAGGGTAGGACACGGTAGAATAGAATAGAGTACGGTAGGGTAGGGTAGGGTAGGGTAGGGTAGAATAGAATAGAATAGAATAAAATAGAATAGAGTAGAGTAAGGTAGGGTAGGGTAGAATAGAATAGAATAGGGTATGGTAGGGTAGGGTAGAATAGAATAGGAGTAGGGTAGGGCAGGGCAGAGTAGAATAGAATAGAATAGGGTAGGGCAGGTAGGGTAGGGCACGGTAGAATAGAATAGAATAGAGTATGGTAGGGTAGGGTAGGGTAGAATAGAATAGGAGTAGGGTAGGGCAGGGCAGGGTAGAATAGAATAGGGTAGGGCAGGTAGGGTAGGGCACGGTAGAATAGAATAGAATAGAGTACGGTAGGGTAGGGTAGGGTAGAATAGAATAGGAGTAGGGTAGGGCACGGTAGAATAGAATAGAATAGAATAGAATAGAATAGAATAGAATAGAATAGAGTAGAGTAGAGTAGGGTAGGGTAGAATAGAATAGGGTAGGGCAGGTAGGGTAGGGCACGGTAGAATAGAATAGAATAGAATAGAATAGAATAGAATAGAATAGAATAGAATAGAATAGAATAGAGTACGGTACGGTAGACTAGAATAGGAGTAGGGTAGGGCAGGGCAGGGTAGAATAGAATAGAATAGGGTAGGGCAGGTAGGGTAAGGTACGGTAGAATAGAATAGAATAGAGTACGATAGGGTAGGGTAGAATAGAATAGGAGTAGGGTAGGGCACGGTAGAATAGAATAGAATAGAATAGAATAGAATAGAATAGAATAGAATAGAATAGAATAGAGTGGGGTGGGGTGGGGTGGGGTAGAGTAGGGTAGGGTAGGGTAGAATAGAAATAGAATAGCTTTGTCACTTTGTACACTAATTGGCATACATCAAAAAAGAAATTTCGTTGCCTACAGCTCTTAATGGGTCCAATTTTACATTACATAAACATGACAAGGAGGCTAAGACATATAAAGAACGGTTGCTGGAACTGGGTAGTCTAACAAAGAGAAGGACTAGGGGGTGACATAATAGCAGTGTCCCAATATCTCAGGGGCTGCCTCATTTGGTGGTCAAGTTATTCTCCAAAGCACCTGAGGGCAGGACAAGAAGCAAAGGGGCGGCGGGGGGGGAGGAAACGAATCAAGGAGAGAAGCAACCTGGAACTAAGGAGGAATTTCCTGCCAGTGAGAAAAATTGATCAGTGGAACAGCTGCCCTCTAGAAGTTGTGAATGCTCCAACGCTTGGAAGTTTTAAATAAGAGATTGGGCAACCGTTTGTATGAAATGGTGTAGGGTTTCCTACCTGAGCAGAGGATTGGACTGGAAGACCTCCAAGGTCCCTTCCAGCTCCATTCTGATTTGATTCTGTTCTCTATTCCTATTCTAATGAGCCCTGGTGGTGCAGTGGTTAGAGTGCAGGCTACTTCTGCTGACTGCCTACAATTTGGCAGTTCAAATCCCACCAGACTCAAGGTTGACTCGGCCTTCCATCCTTCCGAGGTGGGATAAAATGAGGATCCAGATTGTTGGGGGCAAGAGGCTGACTCTGTAAACCGCTTAGAGAGGGCTGTAAAAGCACTATGAAGCAGTATGTAAGTCTAAATCAGGGGTGAAATCCAGCAGGTTCTAACAGGTTCTAGAGAACCGGTATGGAAATTTTGAACTGGCAAATACCACCTTTGGCTGGCTCCAGAGTGGGGTAGGAATGGAAATTTTGCAATATTCTTCCCCCAGGAGGGGAGGGAATGGAGAGTTTGCAGTATTCTTCCCCTGAAGTGGGGTAGGAATGGAGATTTTGCAATATCCTTCCCTTGCCACGCCCACCAAGCCACGCCCACAGAACCGGTAGGGGAAAATTTTGGATTTCACCCCTGGTCCAAATGCTATTGCTATTCTATTCTAATTCTAATAAACTATTCTTTTCTTAAATCAAGCATTGTTTCTATCTAAAGGTTCAACTTGTGGGAAGTCTGACATCCAGGGGTAATCTAATCACTAAGCAAAGTCAAGGGGGAAGCCAGATTCACTTAGCAACCATGTTCCTCACTTAACAACGGCAGTGATTCACTCAACTATGGTGGCAAGGAGGTTCATAAATGGGGAGCCCACCCCCCTGCAAAATTCACCTAACAACTGCCTCCGCCTAGCAACAGAAATGTTGGGCGCCATTGTGGTCGAGGTTTCCCTGAACCAAGTCTATTGTCAGACTTCGATGCTATCTCAAAATAAATGAATTTCCAAACTGCCAATCTTTAAGGAAATTTTCTCTTTATTCGAGTACAGCAACCGGATCATGACTCGTGCGGTCAGGACTGACCTTTGCCCCCCAAACCCTCCCTTTCCGATCCCCAATTCTCTGCTTCTTGTTGGCTATCTTCCAAGTCACTCTCCTGACTTCTTTTCTCATCAGTTCACAGGAATGTTTCCCCCCATCTTCATTTCCAAGGAGACCGAGCTTCAAAGGGATTTAGCAGGCAAAAGTTCAGGCTTTATCTCCCTTTTCTATGTCAGCGCTGAGACGCTGACATCTATAACATGAGGCAGGTGATTTTGCCACTAACGGTAATTATTCTGTTCCAATTTATTTTAATTTTTTAATCCCGGTCTGTCTGGTTGGTTCTGAGCTGACACTGGGGGCGAGGTGGATTGGGGAAGGGCTTACGCTACAAGCTGTTCCGTTTTACTTTGCTCCCTCCCCCATTGTCCTACTTGGGAGGCAGCTGTCGGAAAGCGTCCCCCTTGGGTGTTATGTTTGGGGTAAGCGGAAGGGGCTGCGAAGCGCCAGCCAAGCCTCGGGATGCAATGACCCTGCAGAGAGCTTTAGATCCGATTCCAGAAAGGTCCTTCAAAGCACGAATCGGCATCTGTCTGTAAGTCCTTCAAGCCACAGCAGCTGCGTCAAAGGACGGCCTCGCACAAGCCAGAGAAGGGACACTGTTGCTTTCAGAAGTTGTCGACAGGGGCTAAATTTGTCTCCCGCAACAAGTGCGCAGGGTTGTGACCTAGGCCCAAGTAGGTATTATCAGACGCAATCAGTTCTAAAGAAACAGACTTGATTAGAACAGCTGAGAATTAACTCATTCTCAGCGTAGTCCAAACTAATTCAAAACAAATTCTTCATAACACAATTCTTCAGCCTTATCACCAACCTTGGTCTAATTAGGCAACCTGCCAAAGGCTTCTCTTGGCAACAGTTCAGGAGCAGAAGACGCCGACAAGAAATAAATGCAGCAAGACAAGAAACAAATCTGTCAACGTTGTTTTCCGACAAAGAGCCCAAGAGCCCTTGTTGGTCTTTTAAGCCTTACTGGAGGGGCCAATCATCTCCTGGCCTTACTCCCGAGTCGTCCCTTTTGCTTTAGCTGCTCTTGCCTTCTGGCAGCTCTTCTCATGCATGCACTAGGAACAGGCTCCTCCTGTTCCTCTGCCTCTCTGCTGTCAGCCTCTGGAGGCTCCGGAGTCCGCACATCACTCCCCGATGGCCCTGGCCCCATCTCTGCCTCCGACGCAGAGCCCTCATCCGGGCCTTCCCCAGCCTCCAGGACTGGCCCATGTTCCTCCCCAGCCTCCTCACTGTCCAACTCCACTGCTAGCTCTGCAGGCTGCTGGTGGACCACAACATGCAGTCAGAAGCACCTTTTCTATGGAGATTCTCATTGGTGGGCTGCTGTTGGTTCGTTGTTACATCCTTCGTTAACAACTCCGTTGTTACATCCTCAAACCCTCACAGCTTCAATCTCAAACTGTCCACCGTGGACCTCACCCCATTCCTAAGAGGTCCGTAAAGGGGGCGCGCATAAGCGCACCAGTGGGCCTACCGTCCCTGTCCTACTGCCCCCATTTATTTGTACTCATTTCTTTCATTCATATCCACGTTTATATTTATATCTATCTTGTACATGTTTGACAAACTAATAAATACAAATACAAATAATAACCCCAACAAAGAAGAGCCTGTAGTACAGTGGACTAAAGCATTGTTATTAACACCAGCTGCCTGCAATTACTGCGAATTCAAATCTCACCAGGCTCAAGGTTGACTCAGCCTTCCATCCTTTCTAAGGTAGGTGAAATGAGGACCCAGTTTGTGGGGGCAATAAGCTGACTTTGTATAAATATACAAAAGAATGAAGGCTATTGCTTAACGCATTGTAAGCCGCCCTGAGTCTCCGGAGAAGGGCGGCATATAAATTAAAGCAAAAAACAAAAACAAAAAACAAACAAACAAACAAAAACAGGAAAGGCTGTCTCAAATGCTGGCCAGCTCAAGTTGACCTTTCCAGCAACCAATGAAAACTTTTACAATCCATCAATTTGAGCTTCTTTGTAAAAGTAACACCGCCCTGTTCGTTTGAACGGATCACTGCTCCGATTGCAAACCGGATCGGACACTGGGAGGCGGAGAGCAGGGAGAGAAATCAATTCACTTTCCCTACTGGAAAGAAAGAAAGGAGAAAAGAAAAGAAAAGAAAAGAAAAGAAAAGAAAAGAAAAGAAAAGAAAAGAAAAGAAAAGAAAAGAAAAGAAAAGAAAAGAGCGAGCTTTTTAAAAAGCATCCCAGATCTTTTACTCACCAAAGTCCATTCTGTCTTTCTGGTTTCTCTGAAGCAAGTTCAGAAGCAAATCGGACAAGTAAGCTGAGGTTTCCCTGGGGATGCTAAAAGCAAAGCAAAAAAACAAAACAAAACAAAAAAAGGCAAGAGATTTAGTGTATTTTTCGGAGTATAAAACGCACATTAATTTTGGGGGAGGAAAAAAAGAAAAAAAAAATTCTGCCTCTGCCTACTAGCATCCATCGGTATTCATCTGGCTAGCATCCTTGCAGCAAACAGCCTGGTCAGCTTCAGCATGTTATCACAGCCTGAATTAGCACAAACAGCTGACTGGCGGTTGGATTGGCCTCTCGGAATACCACCAATCAGCTGTTCCAGGCTGCGGGGATCACCAGAGCCTATCGCCGCCTCCTTGCGTCATGTTTTGGCCTACGCGCATCGCGTTTTTGGCCTCTGCACGCCCCAATTTTGGCCTCCACGCATTGCACTTTCAGCCGGTTCCAGGCGGCAGGGATTGCCGCTGATCCCGGCCGCCTGGAATCACTCAAAAATGCGGCGCACGGAGGCCAAAAATGTGACACACGGAGGCAGCGATGTGCTGTGGCGATCCCCACAGCCTGGAAAGGGTCTAAAACAGGGTGTGTGGAGGCCAAAAACATGACGCATGGAGGCTGAAATTGGCGGGTGAGCAGGGGCTGGCGGGTGGGCAGGGCTTCCGTAATATTCGGTGTATAAAACGCACCACAATTTTCACCCATTTTTTGGAAGGGGAAGTGCATTTTATACTCCGAAACGTACGGTATGGTGGCAGCTTCTCCTGAGGTTTGAAGCTATCCAGATGGGCTGGAATACTGTGCCATCCTGCAGCTACCTGGAGGGCACAGCCTGGGGGTAGGGGGGGGGGCAAGGCTAGGACAGACAAAGGCATTGGAACCGGTTCCCACAATTGAGGGGAGGTCAACCTTACCTCGGGATGAGGTTCCTGTTCTTCTCGTAAAACATTCGCAGATCCTGAGGACTATTCGCCTGAAGGAAAAAAAAAAAGAGATTAATTTAGATTATATAGGGCGTTTATTGGCTTCACTCAATACCCGAAACCAGACAGTGGTTTGTTTGGTTCTGATATTGCACAACAGGGCTTAGCAACCACAGTATTTATTTTAGAAAGTTTATGAGGATGATTAGCGGAGTCCTGAAACCAAGGGAGCAGCAAATGGGGAGTCCGTGTCAGGGCAAGCTGCTTGTTTATCAACAGAGAGCAAACCTCACTCCCTACTAGCACTGATGATATTACTTAAGTTGGGTCATGAAACGGCTGCAAGAAAATAATTGCTGCCTGCAATTACTGCAAGTTCAAATCTCACCGGGCTCAAGGTCGACTCAGCCTTCCATCCTTTCTAAGGTAGGTAAAATGAGGACCCGGTTTGTGGGGGCAATAAGCTACAATAGAATACAGTAGAGTAGAGTAGAAATAGAATAGAACAAGAATAGAGAAGAGTAGAGTAGAGTAGAAATAGAGTAGAGTTGGAATAGAATAGAATAGAATAGAATAGAATAGAATAGAATAGAATAGAATAGAATAAAATAGAATAGAGCAGAATAAACACAGTTGGAAGGGACCTTGGAGGTCTTCTAGTCCAACCCCCTGCTTAGTCAGGAAACCCTACACCCCTTCAGACAAATGGTTATCCAATCTCTTCTTAAAAGGGCCTGGTGGCTCAGCAGACTGATAGCATTGTGATTAACACCAGCTGTCTGCAATTACTGTAAGTTCAAATCTCACCAGGCTCAAGGTTGACTCAGCCTTCCATCCTTTCTAAGGTAGGTAAATTGAGGACCCAGTTTGTGGGGGCAATAAGCTGACTTTGTATAAATATACAAAAGGATGAAGGCTATTGCTTAACGCATTGTAAGCCGCCCTGAGTCTCCGGAGAAGGGCGGCATATAAATCAAATTAAAAAAAAAAAAAAAAAAAACAGGCTCAGAAAGAAGAACCCACCATCCATCCATCCACCTCCCACAACAGTTAATGAAGGAACCACCAAGGACACCCTATCAACACTGACAGAGCAAACCAATAGTATATATAAAAAGAGAACAAACCCCACTCCCTTCTAGCACTGAAGATGTTACCTACTTGGATCATGAAACGTCTATAAGAAAAGAAGCAAGCTCAGAGAGCACCAAGGACCCTGCAGTCCTCCTCCTTCTCCACTCTTCAAATCCCATTCCCTTCTAGCTCTGATAATGTTACCTAGTTGGCTCATGAAACGTCTACAGGAAAAGAAGCAAGCTCAGAGAGCACCAAGCACCCTGCAGTCACCCTCCTCCCCCTCCCCTTCCTCCTCCTCCTCTTCTTCATAAACCCCACTCTCTTCTAGCACTGAAGATATTACCTAGTTGGGTCATGAAATGTCTACAAGAAAAGAAGCAAGGTCAGAGAGCACCAAGGCCCCTGCAGTCACCCTCCTCCCGCCCTCCTCTTCTTCATAAACCCAATTCCCTTCTAGCACTGATGATGTTACCTAGTTGGGTCATGAAATGCCTGCTAGAAAACCACCAAGTTCAGAGCACCAAGAACCATCCATCCATCCATCCACAACAGTCTAACCAAGGAACCACCAAAGAAACCCCAACAACACTAGCAGAGCAAACCACGAATATATATGAGAAGAGAGTAAACCCCCTTCCCTTGTAACGCGGATGATGTTACCTAGCTGGGTCTGCAAGAAAACCACCAAATTCAGAGAGAGCCCCCAAGGACCCCCTCTCATTTCAGCCCCGCCCCGCAAATATTCTCCTTTGGTGTTCTCCTCTTCTCTGCGCCTACCTGAAAGGGTGGCTTCCCAACCAGGCACTGGTAGATGACCGTGCCTATACTCCATAGGTCGGCTTTAGCATCGTAGTGTTGGGACATGATCACTTCCGGTGCCTGGAAAATGAAAAGGAGATTGAGTAGCAGAAGGGAGGGAGGGAAAGTGGCAGCTGTGGGAGGGGCCAGCGCTCAGGGGACAGGTGTGTTAAGCTAATGCAGGGCAGGGAGGGAAATATTACACTTCCCACAATCTTAGCAAAACTACCCAATTTGCATCCCCTCCTCCTGCTCATCCACCCCTTCCCAGCAACCAGGGTGGATAAAAATCAATGATTTTTTTTAAAAAAATCAAAAAAAAAAAAAAATAAATCAGATTTTTAAAAATTTAAAATCGATTTTTTTTAATTTAAATCGTATTTTTTTGATTTAAATCAGATTTATTTTAATAAAAAACTTTTGGGGTAAAAAATCTATCGTAAGATAGTTTTCTATTTAAGATACATAAATAATTTAGTTTATTCAGCATGAAATGGAGCTCAGTTATGTAGCAGGAGGCTGTATATTCTGCAACACTGGGACTATTGGTGAGTCAACAGTGGGTCAAAGGAGTAGCAGAGATGACAGTTGCTCTTTAAAAATTATGATTTAAATCGAGTTGATTTAAATCAAGCCTTTTTACTAGTGATTTAAATCATGATTTAAATCGTGATTTAAATCAACTCGATTTAAATCAAATCCACCCTGCCAGCAACCTTATCTAGCTTTCACCAGGTGGGGTTAGAGCAGTGTTCCTCAATCTCAGCGAGTTTAAGACCTGTGGACTTCAACTCCCAGAATTCCCCAGCCGGTTTAGCTCTACCTACAGCCGAAGACTTCACTCACCATATACATCGGGGAGCCGCAGAGGGTGGCTGCCATCATGTTGCTCTGGAGGTAACGGGCGAACCCAAAGTCAGCTGCTTAAAGAAAAACAGACCATAGATGAGCTCTCAACTTCTGTTAATAGCAGAAGAAAAGAGTTGGAAGGGACCTTGGAGGTCATCTAGTCTGACCCCCCCCTCGCTCAAGCAAGAGGACCTAGGCAGGCATAACGCGGCCCAATCTTTCCCAATCTGGGACCTCCAGAGATCCGTGGCTTTGACTCCCACACAATAGGTCAGGAAATAACAGTTGGTATATCCAGCTTTGGATGGAAACCATTTCTGGACTTTGTGCTTGGGACAGAAAAAAACCCGAACTCTTGATGCTGAGTTTTACTGATTAATATAGTTATAGATTTAATATAATTAATATATTTATAGATTATATAAAGCGTTCGGTGCGCCTTTGGCATTTAGTCATGCTGGCCACAAGACCATGGAGACGTCTTCGGACAGCGCTGGCTCTTCGGCTTTGAAACGGAGATCAGCACTGCCCCCTAGAGTCGGGAACGACTAGCACATATGTGCGAGGGGAACCTTTACCTTTACCTATAGTTATAGAAATGGCTTGTTAAGTTGGTGAAGTAAAAAGTTGAGGTTGAAATTATATTTTGTACTTTACTGCTGTAGGAAGTTAGCACCCACCCTTTCCTGGAAGAGTGAAATATTTTAGGAAATATGAAAAAGGCAGAATATTATATTTCCCTGGATGAGAAATATGAGAAGCATATTTTACAGACAAAGCAGCTCCCACCTTCCTGCCCCCCCACCCTTTGTCAATGGGCCATTAAGGCCTGGGCCAGTCTATTCTACATAACAAAGATCTGCCTCCTTCAGGCAGAGCCATAGTAGGAATTGCCAAAGATAGGATTAGCCCTCTACACAATAGCAGCAGAAACTCACCACATGTGACCTGGGAAGCACATGTGACCATCAGCCAGCAAGGCTAGCTAAGACCCCCACCCCCTGGGAGTCTGACAACCAATCAGATTACTCTTTCTGGGCCCCAGGAAGTTCAAAGCCAGAGAGAGCATAAAACCTGAAAAACTCGCTGTATCTGCCCTTTTCTGTTGAGGAACTCAAGCCATGTGATCCTGTCCACCATTAAACCATCTTTCCAAGCAGTCTCCATGTCTCCAGTTTCTTTTTCCTCACTTGGAGCAGAACCTAGAAGGAGATTTCTTCCAACACTGCCTTGAAAATAACTGGAAGTCGATCCTGTTTTTTCTTTTCTCCTGCACCTATACCTCTCTTCCCCCTTTCTTATTTTCCGACCATCTCCATTTTCATCTGCATTTTTTTACATTATGCTAATTTTTAATAAAATCCTTTCAAGAAAGGAAAAGACATTTGGTTAAGATGGATGCCGTAATACCAGGACTTCTTCACTTAATGACTCCTTCCAGCATCTCCCAAGCTGGTGCACTGAGAGCGTAGAATCACTAGAGGTGATTCTCAGCCGGCTATGAATTGCGTGTATGATTGATGGAAGCAGTTCAAGTATGCGAACTTGTTCAAATCCGTCTCAAGGCGAAACATTAATTCTGACCGTGGGGAAACGTCAGCCAACTGCGCAAGCTGCAGGTTGTAGTCAATCAGGGCTAACCTTTAATGCAATGATGGACAACCTTGGAGGCTTGGCGGGCCACAAGTGTTCTGATCTAGGCTTCCCCAAAAAAGGACAAAACAGAATCCTGGTCCCGACAAAACCCCTTTTATTAAACAAACGGTGAATTCCTCTCATTCACCTTCAGCAGTCTTTGAAGGAAGAATTTACAGTCACCGACCTTATCTGGCTTGGAGAGCTGCCAGGCCGATATCTTCAAAACTTGGAGAGTCACAAAACAATTAAGCGAACTAATTGTCTCCTGCAAACTCCACTCCCCTTTCGTTCCTCTTTTATTCCCTCTGGGAGGGGCCCTTCATTGTCCACCTGTGGCCTTACTCCCGAGTCGACCCTTGTTCTTTAGCTGTTCCTTTGGTCTGGCAACTCTGCGCATGCGCACCCTGGGAACAGGTTCCAGCTGTTTTTCTGCCCCACTGATGCCCGACTTCAAAGGCAGATAACTGGCATATGGCCGTGGCCCCCTCTCTGCCTCCGATGCAGAGCCCTCATTAGAGCCTTCCCCAGACTCCAGGACTGGTTCAGGTTCCTCCCCAACCTCCTCACTGTCTGAATCTGCTGCCAGCTCTGCTGGCCGCAGGTGGGCCACAACAAGAAGTTAAGAAAATGACTATCTAGCATGTCACACCCTGTCTACTCCAGGCTTTTCCGAACCTGTCCCCTCTGGAAGTCACGTGACAGTACCCTGCTCTTGTGGGGCCTTGTTGTGGCCCGCCAGCGGCCTGCACGGATTGTGGCCGATCCTGACGATGAGGAGGCTGGTGTGGTGTTGCACCAGCAGCCTGTGTAGCCAGCGCTCGCGTCGGACAGCGAGGAGGCTGAAGAGGATGTGGTGCCAGAGGCAGAGACTCAGCCAGGGCCTTCAGAACCTCCAGTGGCTCCTTCAAGTGGAGAGAGCGAAGTGGAGGAGCCTCTCCTCAATGCTCAAGCACGCAGGGCTGCCAAAAGGCAGAAGTGGCTACTCAGGAGGAGGAGGTCTCCTCGACAGTAAGGTTTGAGGATAATTGGCCACTCCCTTAGCCTATTTAAGTTCGCTCACAGATAGCACACGCAGCTGGAAACAATGTTTAATTACTACTCAGAGCATTTTGAGAGTGAGTTTCTTGTTACATCGTGGTTTCTGGGTCGGACTTTGTTTATTCTCTGTAATCCATAGCAGGCTGATAAGGACATTTGCACTGAAAACCTGCATTTTGAAAGGGGTCAGTTTGTATTAAATGGAGTTTTTGGAGCTTTGTGTGTGTCACACTCCTTGGGATCCGAGCTGGGGCAGAATAGGTCTACAAAATTGTGCAAAAATGCTTGCATAATTTTTGGATGCCTTATTGGTTCTGTGAGAGTAAGGATGTCTTATGTGGTTTCACAAGGATCCAGAGACCTGGGGGTCTAAGACAAGTCACTGAAACCAACTCAACACAGCCAACTTGCCATGGGACCGTTCAACGCTGCATTAATAATTTCATTCAGTTACTTTTATTATTGGCGACCATGTTTTCGTCGAAATTATTGCAGGTCTTGTATTTCGGGATTGACTTTATTATTATTATTGGCCACGGTTCCGTCGAAATGAATTTAACTTTTGTATTTGTTGAATTCTCCCATGACGAGTCAGCCGTGGCAAGTTGTTAAGTTGCTCCAGAGGCAACTAGACTTCCTTGGTTTTCTTTGAAGACGTTTCGCTTCTCATCCAAGGAGCTTCTCCAGTTCTGAGTGGATGGTGGGGAAGGGAAGGATTTTATACTCCTTGCAGACAGCTGGTCATTTGCGTCCTTTTAGAGAGTCGTTGAGGCCACTTGGTGATTCATTTGTGTCCTTAGGGATCACCTGAGTAGTGCAAATGGATGTGGAAGGGGAGGGTGGGAATGCTTGGGGGAAAGCGAAAGCAACCGCTGTATCTCCCTGAGACACTGCTTCAAGGTCACACAGCTGGGAGAAGAAAGCAGGTAGCTTGAAGTGATCATCCTGAAAACAACTTGTTTGAACCTGATTGGTAATGGTGGGTCAGCGATGGGATGCAGTTATGGAAGGGAAAAGTTGAACTTAGGGATTCTGGCACACAATGATCCAATTCCGGCTATGCATTACTACAATACACCTGATTTCTAATAAAATTAAACCTTCCTCAACAAATGGAGCCAAGGATCATTTCTGTTTAGAGATTTAAGTGCTGGCAGGTCTGAGAAGCCCACTGTGGCTTTGCAAAGTAACTTTTGAGGAGGAGCTCCTTATTCATTCTACAGGGAGTCCGTGCCGGGCAATCGGTGGTGACTTGCCTATCTTGACGCGGATGCCGCTGACGTTCGACTTCCTGCGACTGGCGTACGACAGCAGGATGTTCTGTGGCTTCAGGTCCCTGTGGATGATGCCTTTGCCGTGGAGAACGCGCATGGCAGCCGCGATCTGCTGCAGGAAGACCCGGATGGTATCCTCGCTGAGCGTTCCTTTGGCTGGGAGAAGGGGCGGAAAAGAGGGTAAAATTATTTCTTTAACTGCCTTCAGCATTTCCAGCGCTTCCTAAATGCAGGTGGGCTGTTCAGGGAATGATGGGATCTGGACCTCTAAATCAAGAGTTCCTCAATCTTTCTGGGTTGGTGGATGTAGTGGGGTGGTGGATAGGGGATGATTTTGTGGGAGGGGCAAGCGCATGTGTGTGTAAGTGCCATCGTTTGCTGCGAGACTCGTGCGAGTATGGCTGCAAGTGCTTGTGACGAGCCTCATGCAAGTGGGGGCCGTGAGTGGCTGCGATGGGGCTCGCGCGAGTGGGGCTGTGCGCGCGCACGGAGGAACGTGCACTGGCCAGTCACTTACGTGGTCCGGTGGCCATTAGCTTGTGGCCTGATAGTTGGGACACAGCTCACAGATTGGGGAGCCTTGCTCTAAATACGAGCATTTCAAAAGATTGCACTCTGGCTGGATTCTCCTTGATGCAATAGTTTTCGACTTCTGAACGTAACTAACCCCAACATTTATGTTGCTAAGCAAGACAGTCGTAAAGTGAGTTTTGCCCCATTTTAGGGCCATTCCTGCCACACAGTTTAAGTCAATCACTGCAGCTGTTAAATCAGTAACGGGGTTGTGAAGTGAATTTGGCTTCTCCGTTGAATTTGGCTTCTCGACCTTTAGTTGAAAAGATTTCTGCGCAGAGAATTTTAGCAATAAATCAACTTAATTGAACCTTTGTATGTGGACCTGATCTTTCTCGCCTGACGAGGCCATAAAACATGCAGTTTATCAGGCAGCCGTAGCCAAAGATGTCTAGGCTTTGAATGAAGCCCAGCCAGGCACGTCTGGCTCATGTGATGGACTTTGACTTCTATACTGAAATAACAGCAAGGGACAACGAAAATGGGAGTCAAATCCTGTATATCTGGAGAGGAACAGATTTTCTAGAACAATACAGGTCGTATCTCGACTTACGATTACAATTGAGCCCAGGGTGGATAAAAATCAATGATGTTTTAAAAAAAATTAAAAAAATTGGATTTTTATTTAAATCGGATTTTTTTTAATTTAAATCAAATTTTTTTGATTTTTTTTTTTAAATTTGATTTATATGCCGCCCTTCTCCGGAGATTGAAGGTGGCTTACAATGCGTTAAGCATTTTTATCGAATTTATTTTAATAAAAACCTTTGGGGGTAAAAATCTATCGTAAGATAGTTTTCTATTTAAGATACATAAATAATTTAGTTTATTCAGCATGAAATGGAGCTTAGTTACGTAGCAGGAGGCTGTATATTCTGCAACACTGGGACTATCGGTGAGTCAACGGTGGGTCAAAGGAGGAGCAGAGATGACAGTTGCTCTTTAAAAATTATGATTTAAATCGAGTTGAGCCTTTTTACTGGTGATTTAAATCATGATTTAAATTGTGATTTAAATCAACTCGATTGAAATCAAATCCACCCTGATTGAGCCCAAAATTTCTATTGTTCAGTGAGACATTTGTTAAGTGTCTTGTTACGCCCCTTGTTAGGACCTTTCTTGCCACCGTTGTCAAGTGAATCACTGCAGTTCAGTCAATCATCAATCAATCATCAATCAATCAGAACATAGCTGGAAGGGACCCCGTAGGTCTTTTGTCCAGACCCCTAACTCAACTTTTTTAATTTGATTTATATGCTGCCCTTCTCCGGAGACTCAGGGTGGCTTACAATGCGTTAAGCAATAGCCTTCATCCTTTTGTATATTTATACAAAGTCAGCTTATTGCCCCCACAAACTGGGTCCTCATTTCACCTACCTTAGAAAGGATGGAAGGCTGAGTCAACCTTGAGCCTTGGCGAGATTGGAACCAGCAGAAATTGCAGGCAGCTGTGTTAATAACAGGGTGCACTAAACCACTGTACTATCAAGGCTCTTAGGAGACTCTATACCAGGGGTAAAATGCTCCCGGTTTGGGCGAACCGATAGAGATGGCGGCACGAGGCTCCGCCCACCTGCCCACCCGTCGTTACTTCCTGGTTTTAACCAGGAAGTAACCTGTTTTTTACCCTCTGCGCATGCGCAGAAGGGTTTGCTCGTGTGCAGAGGGTCCGCATGTGAAAGTGACGCGTGCACTTCCAAACCGGTTGGGAAGATAAGTAGATTTCACCCCTGCCCTATACCCGTGATGGCGAACCTATGGCACGCATGCCCAAAGTGGCACGCAGAGCCATGTTGCTTGGCACGCATGGCGTTGCCTGTTCCTCTTCCGGGTTTCTGCCGCGCATGAGCACATGACGATCAGCTGGTTTTTGTGCGTGTAACAGTGCCGGAAACCGGCCTTCTGTTTTCTGGTGTGAGAATGCGTGCCGGCCAGCTGATCGTTGCGTGCGCCTGCATGGCAGTAACCGGAAGACTTGCTGGCCGGCTCGCATGAGCACACCGGAAACCGGAAGTACTTTATCCGGTGCGTGCATGCCCCCTGGGCAGCTTCTCTTCCTGGTTGCGTCCCTGACGAGCGCGAGCACGCGTGCGTGCGTGCTCCCTTTTCGGCACCGAAAAGGTTTGCCATCACTGCCCGATACCATTTCATACAGGTGGCTGCCCACACTCTTCTTAAAAGCCTCCAATGTTAGAGCGCCCACAATTTCTGGAGGCAAGCTCTTTCCACCGGTTAACAGTTGTTAAGTTAGGAGCCCGGTTGTTAAGTGAATCTGGCTTCCTCACTGATTTTGCTTGTCAGGTTGCAAAAGGGGATCACATGACCTCAGGACACCGAAACCGTTGTGTCAATATGAGTCAGTTGCCAAGCATCTGAATTTTTTTTTTTTTCACGTGGCCATGGCAATGCTGCAAAGGTCGTAACTGTGAAAAACGGTCATAAGTTTGCAGTGCCACTGAAACTTTGAATGGTCACTAAACGAACGGTTGTAAGTTGAGGACTACCTGTAGACCTAGGTCTAGGACAATAGCAGCACCCCTAGGGTCACCTGATCAAAAATCCAGGTGCCTGGCAACCGACATCCCAGGGTCATGTGATTGTCTTTGCAACCTTCCTAGCCAGCTTCCCATAAGCAAAGTCCGTGTGGGAAGACAAGATTCCCGTAACAACTACAGTGTTTGTTTAACAACTATGGCGAAAGGGGTCGTATAATTGTATTTCTCAGTGGAAGTGGGATGGTCGGTGGGGTTCCCTCTTCCTCCAATTTGGCACTTGGGGTCTGAACTGCATCTCCCCACAACTGGCAAAGGACCCACTTCCCCCTTGGATTCGGATAATGATAGGGTGAGTCACTTCACAAGGGCAGCGATTCGCCTAACAGCCGTGGCAAAAAAGTGAAAACAAAATACTTTCTCTTGGGAACCAAGGACGTTCTCACACCTGGCCAGAGGAAGGAAAAGCGATGTCACCAGACCGAGGGACGCTGCCTTGATCGGGCCATGTGGCTGATTGCTTGGGATTGGGGGAAAAAATTTCCACTTTTAATTAGGTGAAAACCGCGGGAACATTCAGAGTCGGTTTTCACCAGATATGTGCCAATATGATATTTCCAATAAAGCTATTCTTTGAGGAAACTACCAGCTTCGGAGTTTTAGCTTGCAATGGATCTATTACTTGGCACCCTGACACATCCTGCCATCAAAAGAAGGAGGGAGAAGGATGAAAGGGGGAAGAAGGGAGGAAAGATGAAAGGGCAATAAAGCTTTGATGGGCACGCAAGCTCAGCTCCAGCTGATTTTTGGGCCTTCTGGGCCCACTGGAAGTCAGCAAACAGGCCATTTCTGGCCTCCAGAGGGCCTCCTGGGGAGTGGGGAAGGCCGTTTTTGCCCTCCCCAGGCTCCTAGAAAGGCTCTGGAGCCTGGAGATGGCAAAAAACGGGCCTACTGGGCCCACTGTGCCATCGCGTGCCAAAAGCGGGGGAAGTGTGAAGGGGTCGCATACACATGCATGGGGGTGAGGCGCATAGAATTATGCATGTGTGACCCCCCCTGCACTCCCCCCGCTTTTGGCACGCGATGGCAAAAAGGTTAACCATCACTGTGATAGGAAATCATGAGGGGAATGACAGGTGAGAAAGACCAGAGCAGACGGATCCTGTTTGAACCAGCACTCCACGGCCAGGCACCCTGAGAAATACGCAGATTACCCCCAAATATCTCAGAGTTGACAAAATATCTTGACGAGCTCCGCTGGACTGGTCATGGGGAGGTCGGAATGGGCTGGGGGTGGGGGTGTTAAATATACACCTTATTTTTGTATCTAGTAAGCACGGTGATTTCAGAGCTGGCTTGAATTTACTGCAACCAACATCCTTAGCAGGGTGGATAAAAATCAATGATTTTTTTTAAAAAATAAAAAAAATCAGATTTTTTTGATTTAAATCGGATTTTTTTTTTATTTTTATCAAATTTATTTTAATAAAAACCTTTTGGGGTAAAAATCTATCGTAAGATAGTTTTCTATTTAAGATACATAAATAATTTAGTTTCTTCAGCATGAAATGGAGCTTAGTTATGTAGCAGGAGGCTGTATATTCTGCAACACTGGGACTATCGGTGAGTCCACAGTGGGTCAAAGGAGTAGCAGAGATGGCAGTTGCTCTTTAAAAATGATGATTTAAATCGAGTTGATTTAAATCAAGCCTTTTTACTAGTGATTTAAATCATTATTTAAATTGTGATTTAAATCAACTTGATTTAAATCAAATCCACCCTGATCCTTAGTAAAAAGAACCCTTTGCTTTAACCAAATGAAGGTTTTTCTTTCCTAAGGGATCGGACTGCGGCAACTCTGATCACAACTGCCTTGCTTTAGCAATTGAAATTCTGGTTCTTACTGGGCTCATAAGCTGAGGACTACCTGAACTGACTACCTACCTTGAATTAAAAAAAAAAAAAAAAGTTGTACAGGTAGTCCTCGATTTACAACAGTTCGTTTAGTGTCCGTTCAAAGTTACAACGGCACTGTAAAAAAGGAACATGACCAATTTTCACAGTTACAACCTCTGACAAAAAAACCCGTGACAAAAATTCAGACGTTTGGCAACTGGCTCATATTTATGACCTTTGCTATGTCCCAGGATCATTTGATCCCCTCTGACAAAGCAAAGTCAGTCAAGAAGCAGTTTCACTTCACAACGGCAGTGATTCAGTTAACAACTTGAAAGGTCGTAAAACGGGGCAAAATGCAGTTAAGAAATGTTTCCCCTTAGCAACCAGAAATTTTGGGCTCAATGGTGGTCTTAAGTCGAGGATGACCTGTCTTAGGCCAGAAATTTTGTAGCCCGACACCCTGCTTTTTCTCAGTGTCCCAGAAGGCCACGCTGGCTTCTGAAGGGCACACAACATCACTCGCACCTTCCCACAACAGCTGTGCAATGATGCTCAAAGTCCCAAAATAGCTACCTTGAATTTTACAGTTCACTGGACCCTTAAAAAGTATTTCTCCTTAGTCTCCAATTCCTCTTCGGGGGGGGGGGGGGGGGGGATGATTCCTTTCCAAAAGTATGATCCCTCCCGCTCCAGATCATACAACAAATGTCCGGAACCAGGTCTCCGGAAATCAAAACAAAGGCAGCTGTCTATCAGAGCCAATTACAGGTACCGTATTTTCCCAAAAATAAGAACCTGTGTCTTATATTTTTTTGAACCCTAAAATAAGCACTTGGCCTTATTGCCATCTGCTCAAAGGCCCGATTGGGAATTTTTTTTAAAAATTTGATTTATATGCCGCCCTTCTCCGGAGACTCAGGGCGGCTTACAATGTGCTCAGCAATAGCCTTCATCCTTTTGTATATTTATACAAAGTCAGTTTATTGCCCCCACAAACCGGGTCCTCATTTTACCCACCTTAGAAAGGATGGAAGGCTGAGTCAACCTTGAGCCTTGGCGAGATTCGAACTTACAGTAATTGCAGACAGCTGGTCTTAATAATCAGCTTAATAACAGGGTGCCTTAGACCACTGTACTACCAAGGCTCTTATTATCAGGGGATGTCTTATTTTGAGGGAAACAGGGTACTCCTCAATTTACGGCCACAATTGAGACAAAATTTACGGTATTTTTCGCACTTTAACAGTGGTTCTCAACCTTCCTAATGCCGCGACCCTTTAATACAGTTCCTCATGTTGTGGTGACCCCCAACCATAAAATTATTCCTAAAACCACTGAAAATATGTGTTTTCCGAAGGTCTTAGGCGACCCCTGTGAAAGGGTCGTTCGACCCCCAAAGGGGTCGCGACCGACAGGTTGAGAACCACTGCACTATAAGATGCTCTGGATTGTAAGACACACCTAGCTTTTGGGGAGGAAAACAAGAAAAAAAAAATCTGCCTCTGCCTCCCAGCAATTTGCCTCCTTGCAGCAAACAGCAAATAGGCTGGTCAGCTTCAGCACAGTCTGATTTAGCACAAGCAGCTGATTGGCAGTTGGACTGCCTCCCAGAATACTGCCTATCAGCTACTCCAGGCTGCGGAGATCGCCACCGCCCATCGCCGCCCCCACCCATTGCCACCGCCATACACCCCATTTTCAACTTCCGTGCGCCTTATTTTTGGCCCGTTCCAGGGCAATCCCCACCGCCTGGAACGAGCTGAAAACAAGACGCGCAGAAGCCAAAAATGGGGCGCGCAGAGGCGGTAGTGATCATAGCCTGAAGTAGCAGATCAGCGGTATTCAGATGGAGGCTGATCCAACTGCCAATCAGCTGCTTGTGCTAAATCAAGCTGTGCTGAAGCTGACCAGGCAGTTTGCTGTAAGGAGGCAAATTGCTGGGAGGCAGAAGCCAGCTGGTGGGCTTCGGCAACATTCGCTGTATATGGCGCACAGACATTTCCACCCACTTTTTTGGGGAGGGGGGGAAGTGTGTCTTATAGACCGAAAAATACGGTATGTTGCTAAGTGAGAAATTTGTTAAGTGAGCTTTGCCCCCATTTTACAGCTTCCCTACCCCCCAGAGGCCCTCCGGAGGCCAGAAATGGCCCGTTTCCTTACTTCTGGTGGGACTGGAAGGCCCGTTTTTTGCTCTCCCCAGGCTCCAGAGGCTTTCTAGGAGCCTGGGGAGGGCAAAAACAGCGTTCCCCACCCCCCTGGAGGCCCTCTGGAGGACAGATACAGTCCATTTCCCAACTTCCGGTGGGCCCGGAATGCCCAAAAATCAGCTGGCCAGGGCACGTATATGAGCTGGAGCTGAGCTAGGGCAACGCTCATGTGCCCACAGATATGGCTCGGTGTGCCACCTGTGGCATGCGTGCCATAGGTTTGCCATCACGGCCCTATACCATTGCAGACAAACGGTCGTCCAATCCCTTTTTAAAAAAAAACCTGAGCACCCACAACTTCTGGAGGCAAGTCGTTCCCCTGATGAATTATTCTGTCAGGAAATTTCTCCTGACACTTGGTCATTATTGCAGGTAAAGAGCAGGAAATTGTTACCTTGCAAGTAATCTGCTAGGTCTCCACCGTTGCAGTACTGTGAAAGAGAAGAGGAAGGACCAGTATCAGAAGGGATGAAGGCTGTACGCTTGATCTATTTGATCTAAACCCCCTCCGCATGTTCCATAAATTTTAAATTTTATATACTGTTTTTATGTTTTAATATTGTATTGTACATGCCCAGAGTCCTACTGTGAGGGAGATGGGTGGTTGCAAAATATGGTAAATAAAATCAAAATAAAATATACATCTACTGGTTCAGAGTATAGTATAGTATAGTATAGTATAGTATAGTATAGTATAGTATAGTATAGTATAGTATTAGTTTAGTAGTTTAGTTTAGTATTAGTATACTATAGTTTAGTATGGTATAGTATAGTATTAGTATACTATAGTATAGTATTAGTATACTATAGTTTAGTTTAGTATAGTATTAGTTTAGTTTAATTGTTTAGTTTAGTTTAGTTTAGTATAGTATAGTATTAGTATACTATAGTTTAGTATGGTATAGTATAGTATTAGTATTAGTATACTATAGTTTAGTATGGTATAGTATAAGTTTAGTATAGTATAGTATTAGTTTAGTTTAGTATAGTATTAATATACTATAGTTTAGTATGGTATAGTATAGTATTAGTATACTATAGTATGGTATTAGTATAGTATTAGTATACTATAGTATAGTATTAGTTTAGTTTAGTTTAGTTTAATTTAGGTATACTATAGTATACTAGAGTATAGTATACTAGAGTAGAGTAGAGTAGAGTAGAATAGAATAATATAATAACAGAATAGAATATTGTGTTTCCCCGAAAATAAGCCCACCCCAAAAATATTTAAATGCATGCACAGTCTGTCTGCTTAGGGTTAGGGAGACAGAGCTGGAAATCAGGTAAGATGGCAAGAGGAGCCCCCGTCTTGCTCCACGCGCCCCAAAATAATAAGACCTCCCTGAAAATAAGGCCAAGCGCTTATTTCGGGGTACAAAAAAATATAAGACAGGGTCTCATTTTCGGGGAAACACGGTAGAATAGAAGAACAGAATAAAATAGAAGAATAGAAGAATCAAATCAAATTGAAGAATCGAATCGAATAAGAGTCAGAGGGACCTTGGAGGTCTTCAAGTCCACCCTCCCTGCTCAGGTAGGAAACCATATACCATTTCAGACAAGAAGTTCAAGAACACCCAAAGCACCCAGACTGGTTTCCTTGCTTGTCTAAAAATTCTTTTATCTTGATTTTATTTTCAGAATATGGGGGGGGGGGGGGGGGATCTTCTGCTTCTCCCTAGCACTGCATGCTGCATTAACGTGCAACCTTAAATATAAATCATGTTTCTAATCCCAGATATAACCCAGCAAAATGACAAGAGACTCTGGAAATTATAAAAAGAGAACGGGACGCTTGCGTGTCAGGGGGTTCGATACGCCCGGCTGCTTCTCCAGGCAATGGGACTGCAGTCTTACATCCCACAGTTGACGATTTCACAATCCAGAAAAAAAATTAAAAAAAGAAGCGTTTGCCAATGGAAACGCTGTGTGCATTTTTATTTATTTATTTTGCACAATTATTCACACCCACTGCAGATACAGTGTGGAGAGAATCATAAATATTTTTGATGCTTTTATTTAACGGAACTCGCCGAGTACCGAAGGTTTAATAGTAAGAGAGAAATCAGCAGCCTAGCTTTTTAGTTACCAGAAAGAGTCAGTTGGGTTAGAGACCGGGATATGTAGCTGAGCCACACACAAAAACTATATTTATCTCTTGGCGAATTGATGGGACTTAAAAAGTGTTCCTCAGAAAGAACAGAGAAAGAAAAAAAAAGAAAGAAAAGCAGGTTAAACAATAAGCCACCAAAAAAAAAAACCCAGAAGGTATAAGGTTTATTTTAGGTGTGGATTCTAGCTAATTAGCTCATTGATGAGGACTTCTAAGTCTGAAATAATTAGAAATAGTGGAAATAATTCTGGAAAAATATTCGGTAGCCATTCCCCCCCACCCCCAGCCCCAACTAGCTAATATCCACACCCCAAAACAAACCCAATGCCTTTCTTCCTTTTGCCTGATGCATCTGAATGCACCGGACTGTCACCTGTATAGATGCACAATTTTGCAACGCACCGCACTGCACCAGCTCAATTGGCCGATACCGATGGCAAGCTTAAAAAAAGCAATCTTTTTTTCCAAGGGCTGAAATTTAACAAGGCTGCCAGGTGTGCAGACTTTTTTAAAAAAAGGAGCAGCATGATGAAAATCTGATTTTCTTTCCTGGGCTATTTAAACCTCTGACCGTTCTCCTTCTCGGGCTATTGCTAGTTGGACCCCCATTTCTTATTTCCTTCACACACACACACTCATTATATATATTTTTCCATTTGAGAGCAGGCATCAGAATTTCATTTTAATGTGCACAATTGTGTACACAGGAAAAATGACAATAAAGATTATTTTAGCTTTTCTCTAAATTCTGGCATGACATGCTGTCCCCCTCTCCTTTAATCCACAGGCACACATTTCTTCTGTGGGGTCTTTGATGCTCCTGAGCTGGGATTTTTCTCTCTCTCTCTTGCAGACGTTTCATCGCCCAGCTAAGTAATATCATCAATACTAGGAGGGAGTGGGGTATGCTCTCTGTTTACGACTTGTTGGTGTCGGTGGGTGTATTCTTGGGGGTTGATTCATTAGGCTGTGGTTTACTGTGAGCTTGCTTACCTGAGTTGGTAGTTCCTTGATTGGGGTATTGCCCCGACACTTGTATATACCATATTTTTCGGACTATAAGACACATTTTTTTGTCTCCCAAAAGGGAGTGAAAATGTCTGTGCATTTTAGACTGAATATTGCCGAAGCCCCTTTTTCAGGCCCATTTTTGGGACTTTTTTCAGCTTGTTTTTGAGGCTTTTTTTGGCCCATTTTCAAGGCTTTTTTTGGACCATTTTTGAGTCTTTTTTGGCCCAATTTTGAGGCTTTTTTGGCCAATTTGTTTGGGAAAAAATGGCCAAAAAAAAAAAAAAAAAAAAGAAAAGCCTCGAAAATGGGCAGAAAAAAGCCTCGAAAAGAAGCTGAAAAAAGTCTTGAAAACTGGCCCCCCAAAAAGGCCTAGAAAACGGACAGAAAAAAGGCTGAAAAATGGGCCGAAAAAAGGCTGGAAAAGGCCCGAAAATGGGGGTGGGGGGTGGGGGTGGGGGGCGTGGAGGCCAAAAATGTTTTTTGTCGATTTCCTCTTCTAAATTTCGGTGTGTCTTATAGTCCGAAAAATACGGTAAACAGAGAGCTAACCCCACTCCCTTCTAGTCCTGATAATGTTACCCAGTCGGGTTATGAAACGTCTGTTTGTTTGAGTTGGTATTTCCTTAACTGAGGTGTTGTTTAAAGGCTTGTTGTTGGTCTACTGTTAATCTTGGTGATCATTTTGGCTTCTCTGGGTATTGATTGCTGGAGGTGTTTTAGTCCAAGTAAACAATGTTTATGTCAGCCCTTTGATGGCCGAGCTGAGGCCATTTTCTTTTTCTGCTTCAGTGCTGACACACACTGGAGCTGTGGATAGGAAGGAGAGGGGAGTAGATATAGCTGGGGTGCTGTAGCCAAAATAAAGACTGCTTTTCCATGGGAGCCAAGGACATTCCAGCAGGGGTTCAGGAGGAGGAGACTGAGATCACCTAGCAACAGTACTGTCAGTGTTGCAACGCTGGCATAGAGAGAGAGCAGAGGACAGCGAAAGATAAACTCTGAAACTTTTGCCTGCAAAATCTCTTTGAAGCTTGGTTGTCGTGGAGATCAGGGGAGGGGGGCACATTCCTGAGAAATGACGGGGAAAAGAAGTATGAAGAATGACTTGGAAGACAGCCAATGAGAAGCAGAGACTTGGGGGTCGGAAAGGGAGGGATTGGAAGGCAAAATGTCAGTCTTGTCCACGCGGAGTCATGATCCAGTGGCTGAGCTCAATTAAAGAAAGATTTCCTTAAAGATTGGCAGTTTGGAGATTCACTTAATTTTGAGACAGTACCGCAGTCTGACAAGTACTGTATGCTGATTGGACAACGTGACTGTTTTGGGAAAGTGGCAAACTTTCACTTTTAATAAGGTGAAAATTGAGGGAACTTTAGTGTCGGTTTTCACCAGCTTTGTGCCAATATATATATATCCTAATAAAATGAGGAACTTTCCTGCCTCTCTGCTATGGATGTATTACTTGGAACCCTGACAGTTTATTGTAAACATACCTTAATCAAGGAACCACCAACTCAGACAAACAAATAATATATAAAAGCCTAATCAAGAACACTCCCACCAACACTGACAGGTCAAGCCACTGGTACATAAGCAGAGAAGAAACCCCACTTCCTTCTAGCACTGATAATGCTACCTAGCTGGGTAATGAAACGTTTGCAAGAAAACAACCAAGTTCAGAGAGCACCAAGGACCCCACAGTTCAACCCTGAATATTCTCTTTTACTGATAGCACATTTCCTTAGCTGTTCTAGGTTTTGCAAGGCAATGTATGGGTGAATGAAAAAAAAAAGAGGACTTTTAATAATTACTTCTGTAAATATAGAACATCAAATATTAACCCATATATATTTTATAGCATAAATCACATAACACTATGCATTGGAACCCAAATCTTGTGGATCAGAAATATTTTGAGGTGGATTTTCTTTGGTAGTGTACATACAGTAGTGGCCAAATTTGTGGAAACCTTTTGGGGAAAAGTGTATTTTCTAGCCGCCCTGAGTCTTGGGAGTGGGGCAGCATACAAATTGAATAAATAAATAAATAATAAATAAAACTAGATAATAACACCATTTTTTTCAATGTAGTACGATAAAATTATGTATCAATGGAAAGATAATTTAATCAAGAATGTAACACAATTAACTTTTAGGAAGGATTTGCTATTAGAATAACAGTTACAATATAAAGAAGAAAAGTGAAACACATAGTAAAAATGAGATATACAAAAATGATCCCCATGTCAGTTAATACTTAGTTGGGTAACCTTTAGCATGAATGACGGCCTTACAACGTCTTCCCATGGAGTGAACCAAGTCTTTTACTTCTGCAGCTGTTATGTGAAATCAAGATTGAAGGATTGTTTCTATTAACTGGGGTTTATTGCTGGGTGCTTCTGATTAACTAGTTTCTTTAGTCGGATCCATAGATTTTCAATTGGGTTTTAAGAAGGTCTGGGCTATTCCCAGGCCATTCCAGCAGTGGAATAGGATTATCTTGAAACTCCAAAAAACAAGTGGTGTTATTAGCCATCAAAACTCAAAAATACACTTTCCCCAAAAGGTTTCCATAATTTTGGCCACTACTGTAGGTACTAAATTTAGAACAATTCAGGGGATCCCTAACTGGTTTTGGGGAAGCTGGGGAGACTTTATGATGACAAAAGGAAAAATAACTCAAATTTAGCCACAAAGAAATTCAAATCATAAATATACACACCTCCATTACGAGAAAGACAGAGTTGGGCATTTCCTGAAAGAAAGGAAAAAAAGAAACATCTCATTAAAGAAGAATTATGGAAGCCTTCTTACAATAAATAATTCCTTTTCACCCACCCGCCATTGATCTATGTTGGAGATATTTACGGCATTGACCACAAAAAGACTGAAATTTATTGTTCGGAGATAATCAGTTTTGATTTTGAAATTGGCACGATGCTCAGCTTTCAAATACAGCTTTAAAAAAGACAAGCGTAGACAGTCATAGATGTGGATTTTGCATTACAAACCACCAAAGAAACAATTATAATTGGATACAGAGTAGTGGCATCCCTCCCTCCCTCTCCTTCCTTCTTTTCTTTCTTTCTTCCTTCCTTCCTTCCTTCCCTCCCTCACTCTCCTTCCTTCCTTCCTTCCCTCCCTCCCTCCCTGTGGTTAGAATGCTGTATTGCAGGCTGATTCTGCCCACCCGCCAGGAGTTCGATCCTGAGCTGCTCAAGATTGCTTCAGCTTTCTGTACTTCCGAGGTGGGTAAAATGAGGACCCAGATTGTTGGGGGCAAGAGGCTGACTCTGTCAACCGCTTAGAGAGGGCTGTAAAAGCACTGTGAAGCGGTATATAAATTCAAGTGCTATTACTATATAATTTTATATCTGGCAGGATTGTGCAGTTCTTTGGATCTATGGTGCTTTGGAATAACTGAAGGCGATTTCATACCAATTTTTTTTTTTTTTTTTTGCAAGTCCGTAACCCAAATTCATTTTTTTCTTCCCGGGACTGTGCTACAATTGTAGTGGGCATTTACACAACTCCAGGAAAAGACAACATAGCTACTTTAAGAAGTTGGAAGCTAGGCAGTGGAAGAGGGTAGAGGTGGGAGAAATATCTAGATAGAAAAGCCAAGAAGTAGATAGAGATAAAGATCCAAGAAAGGAATATAGGAGGCAAGTCAAAAAAAAAAAAAGCATAGCAATTAAAAGTATTGAAGCGGGCAAGAGACGATGGATAGATGATTTCTCCTTTTTGTTGTTGTTCTGACTTGCTTTTATTTTTCTCTCCTTCTTTGATTTTTTTAGGTAGGTGACATGATTAGAAGTTAGGTAGGATAGAAAGAAAATGTTTTTTTTAATAAAGAGTGGCATTTATTTATTTATTTTATTTAGCATATGGCTGGTCACACACAATATTAAAACACCTCATTTTTACAGGTTAAAACAATTAAAACAATTTTTAAAAAAAGCAGTAAGAAAAAACCTAAGAGGAAAATAGAAATAACATTTCAGAGTTTAATGTCGAGTTCGGAGATCCAGTCAGTAGCTGTCGTTGTTACGCAGAAGAAGTCCCTAAAATCTCCTGGATACCTTCTGTTAGAGCATTCCCTCACTATAATGTTGGATAGTCTGTCGAGGGCCCCCACAATCGCATTATGCTGAAGGCATCTTTCCCCATTTATACAAGGAGTCGGCACACACCCCATGAGTCATTCTAATTCTATTGTATGTCACCCATATGTGTCGGGGTAGATTAATATGCTCAGAAATAGAAGCAGAAGAACTGTTGTGGCTCCGACCCCCGAGCCCGTCTTATCGGAGGAAGAAGGCTCTGAAAGGGAAGGAGAGGAGTTGGCCGGGCCTCCCTCTCCAGGACCCTCCTCTCTGGCAATGCCTCAGGTGTCTCCCGACGGAGAAGAGATTGGCCAGGAGCCAGGTATCCCCGAGCAGTTGCAGTCGGACAGTGACGGAGAGGAGTCTTGGCTGGATCCACGCCAGCGTCGGAGAGATAAGCGCACGCAAGAAAAAGAGGCGTGCCAGAGATTAGGCTGAGTCACTGGACCACACGCCACAGGATATAAAAGGGAGCGTGGTGGCCAGTCAAGCCTTGTGACGAACAAAGCTGAAAGCTTCCACGCCATTCTGCATTGCCGGACTTTTTGCTATAGACTTTGCTGGATTATCTCTGGACTTGATTGACTCTGTAATTATTGAACATTTTACTTTGATGTACCAGAAGCGGAGAGAAGTTCTCTCCTCTCTTCGTAAGTAAAAGACTCTTGGCAGGCAGCCACTAGGTTGCTGCCAAGTTCCGTTATCAAAAGGGAGTTTTTTGTCGGCTGGTTTGGTTTTTAACTCTTGGACATCTGTTGGTGTGCGTGTGTGGGACGGGGACAGAACAAGAACACCAAGACTGACGCTGAAGATGTTACCTAGCCTGGTAGCGAAACGTTTGGGAACCAAACCCACAAGCTTGGAGGAGGAACCTTCACCTTCATCCTACACTCGAGCTACAGATATTTGCCACTTTTGCAAAAAAAGAAAAAAGAAAAAAAAGAAGCTTCCTTAAGGCAGAGAAAGTTTCTTCTATAGCAGGGAGTGTCAAACTCAAGGCCCGTGGGCTGGATCCGGGCCCGGGAGGTGCTTAGATCTGCAGCAGCACCGACCACAAGGATGCCGTGACGGTCGTAAGTGTGAAAAACGGACCCAAGTCCCATTTCTCTGTGCTGTGGTAACTTCCAATGGTCACGAAACGAATGGTTGTTAAGCCGAGGACTTCCTGTATTAACTTTGGAGTAAGGGATCAAAACCCACCGGGGGCCTTGAGATGTCATGTGGCTGTTATGTACTATCCCCTGCCTCCCGGTTATTCACTGATAAAAAGTAAACAGCCAGTGGGAAGGCTGCTGGGACGGCCTTCAGCTCTCCCACTGGCAAATGGGGCTCCCCCAGTAATGACACAACTCTTAAGTTAGCTGGAAACCCCCCCCCCGAGGGGGCGGGATTTTTTGCATGGAAACACACATCCTTTTTCACCGAGTTATGGTCCTCGCTTTGCAAACACAGCCCTTGGACTTAAGTGTCCTCACACGTCCTATTCTGAATTTCATCATCATCAGCCAAATTATTTAATTCGTTTTATTCTATTTTAAATTTTGTATTTATATGTTTTGTTCTATGGCTGTTCACTGCCCTGAGTCCTTCGGGAGTAGGGCGGTATACAAATTCAATAAAATAATAAAAAAAATCGTTTTAAGCCATGGTTTACCCACCGCAGGCTGAAGGCCGCTTCCGCCCGTTTCCAATCCATACAGGTAGTCCTTGACTTACTCAATTGTGGTCATTAAGCCGAGGACTACCTGTACAGTCAGGTAGTCAACTGGGCCCCAACTGGGCCCGCCCAATGAAACAAACAAAACATTCAAAAGTTAATATATTTACAACAGTGGTGGGTTTCAAATTTTTTTGCTACCGGTTGTGTGGGTGTGGCATGGCATGGTGGGCGTGGCAGGGAAAGGATACTGTAAAATCTCCATTCCTTCCCCACTCCAGGGGAAGGTTACTGCAAAATCCCCATTTCCTCCCAATCAGCTGGGACTCAGGAGGCAGAGAATAGATGGGGGCGGAGCTAGTCAGAGGCGGTATTTACCGGTTCTCCGAACTACTCAAAATTTCCACTACCGGTTCTCCAAAACTGGTCAGAACCTGCTGAAGCCCACCTCTGATTTACGGTATGTAATACCAAGCACATCTAAATTATATTAAAGTAACGAAAATGCATTTACAATCATTTACAACTGAGCAACCCCTAAGGTTTGGGAATTGAAAGTTGAAAAATTTGACATTCCCTAGCCCACCATTCTCTGTCTTGTTTTAGGTCTCTTTCGTGGACGCTATGGATCCAGTGGGATCCATTCTGTGACCATTTTATCCAGTGCGCAGAATGGATTCTGAATTTATTGGCTGAAAAAGATGCTATTTGCTTTTCACCAAATGCTTGACTGAGTACTGCAGATTTAGAATAGAATAGAATAGAATAGAATAGAATAGAATAGAATAGAATAGAATTTTTTATTGGCCAAGTGTGATTGGACACACAAGGAATTTGTCTTTGGTGCATACGCCCTCAGTGTACATAAAAGAAAAGCTACGTTCGTCAAGAATCATAAGGTACAACACTTAGTGATAGTCATAGGGAACAAATAAGTAGTCAAATCATATTAGGAAACAGTCAATATAAATCGTAAGGATACCAGCAACAAGGTTACAGTCATACCAGTGGTAGGTTGCCCCCGGTTCTATAGAACTGGTAGTAAAACCGGCGGGAGGCTCCGCCCACCGACCCTGACATCACCATAACGCTTCTGTGCATGCGCAGAAAAGCGCACACGTGTGGCCCCGCTGCAAACCAGTAGTAAAAGTAAGTAGACCCCTGAGTCATACAGTCATAAGTCGGAGGAGATGGGTGGTGGGAACGATGAGAAGATTAATAGTAGTGCAGACTTAGTGAATAGTTTGACAGTGTTGAGGGAATTGTTTGTTTAGCAGAGTGATGGCGTTCGGGGGGAAAAACTGTCCTTGTGTCTAGTTGTTCTGGTGTGCAGTGCTCTATAGCGTCGTTTTGAGAGTAGGAGTTGAAACAATTTATGTCCAGGATATGAGGGGTCTGTAGATATTTTCACAACCCTCTTTTTGACTCGTGCAGTATGTAGGTCCTCCATGGAAGGCAGGTTGGTAGCTATTGTTTTTTCTGCAGTTCTAATTCTCCTCTGAAGTCTCTGTCTGTCTTGTTGGGTTGCAGAGCCAAACCAGACAGTTATGGAGGTGCAGATGACAGACTCAACAATTCCTCTGTAGAACTGGATCAGCAGCTCCTTGGGCAGTTTGAGCTTCCTGAGTTGGCGCAGGAAGAACATTCTTTGTTGTGCTTTTTTGATGACGTTTTTGATGTTAGCTGTCCATTTTAGACCTTGCGATATGGTAGAACCTAGAAATTTGAAATTTGAAGGTCTCTACTGTATTTCTGGACCACTGTTCTTATCTTTGGCCAGGCTGCTCCGGAGTGACTGTTTTAAAAAAGGTAGTTCTCGACTTACAACCCAATTCATTTAGTGACTGAAGTCAGAACGGCACTTAAAAAAAAACAAAAAACTGTCTTATGAGCATTTTTTTTTCACATGTAGGACCATTGCAGCATCCCCCGTGGTCGCGTGATCAAAATTCAGAACGCTTGGCAACTGGCTTGTATTTATTTATTATTTATTTATTTTGTCGCATTTCTAGGCCGCCCAACTCCCAAGGGACTCTGTATTTATGACAGCTGCAGTGTCCCAAAGTCACGCGATCCCTTTTTGCAACCTTCTGACGAGCAAAGTCAATGGGAAAAACCCAGATTCACTTAATAATTGCGTGACTAACTTAACAACCGAAGCGATTCACTTAACAGCTGTGGCAAGAAAGGTCGTAAAAGGAGGCAAAACTCACTTAACTCTTCTTGCTGAGCAAATAGCAATTTGGGGCTCAATTGTGGGTCGTAAGTCGAGGACTAACCTGTAGGCCAAAGAATCTAGAAAACGTCCACAACCTATTCTTCTAGTTAAACATCAATAGGTAGGTAAATTATATATAAACCTATATATCTACGGGACCGCCTGCTACCACCAATAGCCTCCCACCGGCCAGTACGCTCCCATAGAGAGGGGCTCCTCCGGGTGCTGTCGGCCAAACAATGTTGACTGGCAGCCCCCAGGGGGAGAGCCTTCTCTGTGGGGGCACCTACTATCTGGAACGAGCTCCCCCCAGAGATACGGAGGATCCTGGATCTGTGCACCTTCCATCGCGCGCTCAAGACTTTCTTATTTCATCAAGCTGGCCTGGCCTAAATCTTTCCCCCTTTTAAATGTAAATTTTAATTTGTTTTTAAATTATTGGGTATTTTAAATTTGTCTCAGCCAAATTATTCAATTCCTTTTTATTCTATTTTAAATTTTTGCATTTATGTGTTTTATTCTGTGGCTGTTCACCGCCCTGAGTCCTTCGGGAGTAGGGCAGTATATAAATCCAATAAAACAAAAAATAAAATAAATAAATGAATAAATAAACCTGTCTGGAGTTGCGCCATGCATTTCTCTAAAAATAAACCACTCTGCCCCTAAAGCGAAGCAGAAACAAAGGGCCCAATAACCAGGCATAATCTGAATTGCAAGGTCTAAAAAGAAGAGAAACAGCTTACATAAGTGTTCTGAATAATACCACTCACTACAGAGCCCCATAAGAGAATACAAGCTCCGGAGTTTTATTTCTAATGAGGCCTCTGGCTTTACTCTCCTTTATTGGAAAAGAAAAATTAAAAAAAGAGATGAGACTCAGCAGAGAAAAGAAGGCAGAGAAGGGAGGCCACTGCAGGCTGCAGCTGAGGCCAGCAAAATGCATGTATAGGCAGCTGACAAAGGAACAATACAAGCATGCACAGGGGTGGGGGGTGGGGGCACAGGATCAGTGGTTAATTCCAGGGGATGATGGAAGGAACGTGGTGGCCCGCCCTGGGATGAGGCTCAAAAGGGTCTCCTAAACGGGAGGCCCAGCCATCAGCTGCTCATGACAGGAAGGGTCCAGTGAGAGCATTTAGACCACTCTATTCCCTTTCCTGAACATCCCGGCATACTAGTCTGCAGTGTCCCTTCATGACCGACAATTTATGTATTTATTTGTATCCTGTCCTTATTATTTCTTAGAAATAACCCATATCCACCACGCCTTTCTCCTATTTTCCCCAAAACAACAAACCTGTGAGATGGGTTGGGCTTAGAGTGTGTAACTGGGCCAAAGTCACCCAGCCAGCTTTCATGCCTAATGGCGGGACTAGAACTCACTGTCTCCCGGTGATTGGCCCAAAGTCATTCAGAGACTTTCATGCCTAAGGCAGGACTAGAACTCACATTCTCCTAGAGATTGGTCCAAAGTCACCCAGTCGGCTTTCATCCCTAAAGTGAGACTAGAACTCACTATCTCCTGGTGATTGGCCCAAAGTCTCCCAGCCAGCATTCATGCCTAAGGTGGCACTAGAACTCACTGTCTCCTGATGATTGGCCAAAGTCATTCAGAGACTTTCATGCCTAAGGTGGCACTAGAACTCACTATCTCCCGGTGATTGGCCCAAAGTCATTCAGATGACTTTCATGCCTAAAGCAGGACTAGAGCTCACTTTCTCCTAATGATTGGCCCAAAGTCACCCAGCCGGCTTTCATGCCTAAAGTGAGACTAGAACTCACTATCTCCTGGTGATTGGCCCAAAGTCTCCCAGCCAGCATTCATGACTAAGGTGGCACTAGAACTCACTGTCTCCCGGTGATTGGCCCAAAGTCATTCAGAGACTTTCATGCCTAAAGTGAGACTAGAACTCACTATCTCCTGGTGATTGGCCCAAAGTCACCCTGCCGGCTTTCATGCCTAAAGTGAGACTAGAACTCACTATCTCCTGGTGATTGGCCCAAAGTCTCCCAGCCAGCATTCATGCCTAAGGTGGCACTAGAACTCACTGTCTCCCGGTGATTGGCCCAAAGTCATTCAGAGACTTTCATGCCTAAGGCAGGACTAGAACTCACATTCTCCTAGAGATTGGTCCAAAGTCACCCAGTCGGCTTTCATCCCTAAAGTGAGACTAGAACTCACTATCTCCTGGTGATTGGCCCAAAGTCTCCCAGCCAGCATTCATGCCTAAGGTGGCACTAGAACTCACTGTCTCCCGGTGATTGGCCCAAAGTCATTCAGAGACTTTCATGCCTAAGGCAGGACTAGAACTCACATTCTCCTAGAGATTGGTCCAAAGTCACCCAGTCGGCTTTCATCCCTAAAGTGAGACTAGAACTCACTATCTCCTGGTGATTGGCCCAAAGTCTCCCAGCCAGCATTCATGCCTAAGGTGGCACTAGAACTCACTGTCTCCTGATGATTGGCCAAAGTCATTCAGAGACTTTCATGCCTAAGGTGGCACTAGAACTCACTATCTCCCGGTGATTGGCCCAAAGTCATTCAGATGACTTTCATGCCCAAGGCAGGACCAGAACTCACATTCTCCTGGTGGTTGGCCCAAAGTCACCCAGCTGGCTTTCATGCCTAAATTGGGACTAGGACTCACCATCTCCTGGCAACTAGTTCAAAATCACCCAGCTGGCTTTCATGCCTAAGGCGGGACTAGAACTCACAGTCTCCTGGTCTCCATCCTAGTGCCTTAAACACTAGACCAAGCTGGCTTTCTCTGCCTCCTGAACTGCCTGAAAAGTCAATATCTGAATAGAGCTGGAAGGGACTTTGGAGATCATCTAGTGCTCAAGCAGTGGCCTATACAAATATTCAGACGAGACAAATAATAATAGACACATGGTCCGAATAGTTGGGATCAAACTGAGAAAAAAAAGAAAAAAAGCCAGAAGAAAAAGGACTCAAATCCAAACCTTAGAGGCAGGCCCAGAGTTCAAAGCTGAGCGGCCAGCCAGAGAACATCAAAAAAGACCTGGAGTTGTGCAGCGACACCAGGCCTCCCACACAGATGTCCTCAAGATGCCCTGCATGCTATCTTTATTATTACTATGGGGGCAGCAGTAAAAACTTTGAAAGGGAGCCAATGGGATTAAAAAAATCCCACACGCTGTATGGAGGAGGATGCCTGTAACCTGACCAGTAACTGACTCAGTGGAGACTAATGCTGTATTTGTTTATTTAGTCATGATTATGTAGGGTATATTGGAGATGGTGACTTTTTGAGAGCTGTAGGCAACGGAATTTCATTTTAATGTATGCCGATTAGTGTACATTCAAAGTGACAATAAAGCGGTGGCTCAGGGGCTAAGACGCTGAGCTTGTCGATTGAAAGGTCGGCAGTTCAGCGGTTCGAATCCCGAGTGCCGCGTAACAGGGTGAGCTCCTGTGACTCGTCCCAGCTTCTGCCAACCTAGCAGTTCGAAAGCACGTTAAAAAAAAGCAAAAATAGGGACCCCCTTTGGTGGGAAGGGAACAGCGTTTCGTGCACCTTTGGCATTGAGTCATGCCGGCCACATGACCACAGAGATGTCTTCGGACAGCGCTGGCTCTTCGGCTTAGAAATGGAGATGAGCACCGACCCCTTGAGTTGGGAACGACTGGCACATATGTGCAAGGAAAACCTTTACCTCTATTCTATTCTATTCTATTCTATTCTATTCTATTCTATTCTATTCTATTCTATTCTATTCTATTCTATTCTATTCTATTCTATTCTATTCTCCCTTCTCATTGCTATTCTACTCTACTCTACTCCACTGTAAAACAAAAGGGCCCCCATTAGTCCAGGAAAGCAAAATAAAGCAGCCACAGCAGAATTAATCTTACAGGCACAGTCAGTCCTTAGCTTACGACCACAACTGAGCCCAACATTTATGTTGTTGAATGAGAAATTTGGTGAGTGAGTTTGTCCCATTTCACACCACATTGGTTAAGGGAATCACCGTAGTTCTTAAATTAGTAACAAGGTTGTTAAGTGAATCTGGTTTCCCCCCTTGACTTGGCTTGTCAGGAGGTTGCAAAAGGGGATCATGTGACCCCAGGACACTGCAACTGTCATAAATATGAGACAGTTGCCAAGTGCTGAATTTTGATCATGGGGGATGCTGCAATGGCCCTAAGTCACTTTTTTTCAGTGTTGCTATAACTTTGAACCAGGGGTGAAATGCTCCCGGTTTGGACCGGATCGCCTAATCCAGTAGCGATGGTGCGGGTGGTTCGGAGAACCAGTAGCAAAAATCCCTGCCCCCCCCATGCCCAGCTGAGCCGCGCGATCATCAGAGGCTTTTTTAAAAAAAACCTTTAAAAGCATTTTTTCTACAACCTCTTCGGCCAAAAAAACTGCTTTTAAAAGTTAAAAAAACAAAAGAAGCCTCTGACGATCGCGCAGCTCAGCTGGGATCGTCAGAGGCTTTTAAAAGCATTTTTTAAACAACCTCTTTGGCCAAAAAAATGCTTTTAAAAGGTAGAAAAAAGCATCTGACGATCGTGCGGCACAGCTGGGATCGTCAGAACCTTTTAAAAGCATTTTTTAACAACCTCTTCAGAGATTATAGAAAAAATGCTTTTAAAAGGTAAAAAAAAAGCCTCTGACGATCCCAGCTGAGTTGCCTGATCGTCAGAGGCTTTTAAAAGCATTTTTTCACCTCTTCAGCCATTTTAAAAAGGGTTTTAAAAGTTAAAAAAAAAAAAGTTGGCCACACCCACCAAGTCACATTACCCCCACCACTACCAAGCCACGCCCACAGAACTGGTAGTAACCAATTTTACATTTCACCACTGCTTTGAACGGTCACTAAATGAAGGGTCGTAAATCCAGGACTACCTTTATCAGCAAAAGAAATGTGGCATGATTTGCTCAACGGGCACCTCTTCTTTCTTTTAAGCACGGTGCATCTTGACAAAAGTGCTCTTTCTATTTGCTGATGGGCTGCCATCAGCTCTGTGGGAAAACCAGCTTCCTCACTGAACGCTTGGTAACAGCAATCACTCCTGACTCAATCAATCAATCAATCAATCAATCAATCAATCAATCAATCAATCAACCACTGGTTAATTGTTTTCACTGTTAAGAAGTTTCTCCTTAATTCTAAGTTGCTTCTCTCCTTGATCAGTTTCCATCTGTTGCTTCTTGTCCTGCCTTCTGGTTCTTTGGAGAATAAGCTGACCCCCTTGTCAGGTTTCGATGTCATCTCAAATAAATTGCACTCCCAAGCAATTAATCTTTGCTGAAATATTCCATTTATTGAGTACAACAGATCTGGCCCCGACTTTGTCGTAGCCGATACTAACCCTCTGATCCCCAAACCCTTCCCTTTCCGTTCCCCAATTCTCATCTTCTCATTGGCCATCTTCTAAGTCAGTCTCCCCAGCTTCTGACCTCACCCCACAGGAATGTCCCCCCTCCCATCCCATCTCCTAGGGGATATTATCTACAGAGAAAATAAGTAGGTGAAAAGTCAAGCCTCGTCTTTTTATGGCAGCATCAGAATGCTGATACCCCTCCTCTTTGGGGCAGCCCCTCAAATATTGGAATACTGCTAACATGCCCCCCCCCCCCAGTCCTTCTTTTCTCTAAACTAGCCAAACCCAAATCCTGCAACCGTTCTTCATATATTTTTGTCTCCAGGCCTTTAATCATCTTAGTTGCTCTTCTCTGCACTTTTTCCAAAATCTCTACACCTTTTTTGTAGCGTGGTGAGCAAAACTGGATGTGATATTCCGGGTGTGGCCTTCCTAAGGATTACTAAGGACTCGGTTTTTATTTCGGCCGATTGTCAAAATTATTGCAGCTCAGAATCGGTCACTTAACTTTGCCTGCACCTCTTTCCTCCCAAGGCCAGCCTCTTTTCATGTTAGGATTTAACAGTTTTCAAAAAGAGGAACTGTCTTATTATTGATCCAATCTGCGCTGAGAGAGTTTGTTTTAGAGCGATTCCCCCGCCCCCCCAAGCAGCAGAAGAGAGTAAAACCGCAGTGAATATTTATATAACACGGTTCTTAAAATATTTTTGAATCCAAAGTCCTGAGAATCGGGACGTTAAAACATGTTGTTCTAAAGCAGTGGCATCTCTCACACTTTCCTTTGCCAAGGATTTTTTTTAAAAAAAATCCATAAAAACTACTGGGTGTATTTTTTGGCCCAAGCTAAATGCTAGCCACAGATGGATTCTTAACGACCAAAAACTGCCTCAGTTGTGGATGCTTTAATGAATATGCAAAGATGATTGACATGTGGAGACAGTTCATAACTGCCTGTTACTAGAGCATATCTTATTTATTTTTTATCCCACTTTTATTATTTTGTAGGTAGCTCCAACTGGGGTGAGCATACATAATGCTCCTTCCTCCTCCTATTTTCCCCACACAACAACCCTGTGAGGTGGATTGGGTTGAGAGTGTGTGACTGGCCCGTAATCACCTAACTGGCTTTTACAGGTAAGGTGGGACTAGAACTCACAGTCTCCTGGTGATTGGCCCAAGGTCACCTAACTGGCTTTTGTGCCTAAGGCGGGACTAGAACTCACAGTCTCCTGGTGATTGGCCCAAGGTCATCCAACTGGCTTTCATGCCTAAGGTGGGACTAGAACACACAGTCTCCTGGTGATTGGCCCAGAGTCACCCAGCTGGCTTTTGTGCCTAAGGCGGGACTAGAACTCACAGTCTCCTGGTGATTGGCCCAAGGTCACCCAGCTGGCTTTCATGTTTAAGGCAGGACTAGAACTCAAAAGTCTCCTGGTGACTGGTCCAAAGTCACCCAGCCAACGTTCATACTTAATGCGGAACTATAACTCACCGTCTCCTGGTGATCGGCCCTAAATCAAGCAGCCGGATTTTACACCTAAGGTGGAACTATAACTCATAGTCTTGTGGTGATTGGCCCAAAGTGACTCAGCCAGCTTTTACACCTAAGCTGGGACTGGAACCTTAACACTTGTATTGGTATGACACCAACCGATTCACCGATTAGACATTACAGGTGGCAATTTTTCTTATTTTGTTGCCTGTATTATTGTGGGCACTTCTAAAAATGAGGAACTGAAAGGAAGTCATGGCTGCTAGCCAGGACCACAGTGTAGAATCACCTCAGCATCCTGTTTTGCCCGTTTCAGGTATCAAGAAGTGTTGTGGTCTGTCTGTCCGTCCGTCCATTCTCTATATCATTAATTTACCTCCCTACCTATCCTCTCTATCTATCTATCTATCTATCTATCTATCTATCTATCTATCTATCTATCTATTTACCTACCTACCCTCTATATCCATGATGGCGAACCTATGGCACGTGTGCCATCTGTGGCACGCAGAGTCATATCAGTGGGCACCCAAGCATTGCCCTAGCTCAGCTCCAGCAGGAGGGCACCTGGGGGTGGGGGGGAAAAGCCTGTTTTTCACTCTCCCCAAGCTCCAGAGGCTTTCTAGGAGCCTGGGGAGGGCAAAAACAACCTTCCCCACCCACCGGAGGCCCCCCTGGAGGCTGGAAATGGCCCATTTGCTGACTTCCAGTGGGATCAGAAGGCCCGTTTTTTGCTCTCCCCAGGCTCCATAGGCTTTCCCCCCACCCCCAGAGGCCCTCTTGAGGCCAGAAATGGCACTTTTCCTGACTTCCGGTCTCCACCCCCAAGAAAGCCTCTGGAGCCTGGGGAGGGTGAAAACCGGATCTACCAGGCCCCCTGTGCCATTGTGTGCAAAAGCAGGCAGAGCACGGGGGAGTCGCACTCGCATGAGCGAGGTGCACTGAATTATGGGTGTGGTCACGTGCGCGCATGATCCCCCCGCGCTCCCCCCGCTTTTGGCACATGACAGCAAAAAGGTTAGCCATCACTGCTCTATATCAATCATCTACCCACCCATTCTCTATATTCCTCCCTCCCTCTATAGACCCCTCGCATCCTGGACATCAACTGTTTCAACTCCTACCCTCAAAACGACGCTATAGAGTACTGCACACCAGAACTACTAGACACAAGGACAGTTTTTTCCCGAATGCCATCACTCTGCTAAACAACTAATTCCCTCAACACTGTCAAACTAGTTACTAAGTCTGCATTTCTATTACTATTAATCTTCTACTATTAATCGTCTGCATTTCTATCACCCATCTCCTCCCACTTATGACTGTATGACTGTAACCTTGTTGCTGGTATCCTTACGATTTATATTGACTGTTTCCCAATATGATTTGATTGCTTATTTGTACCCTATGACCATCATTAAGTATTATATCTTATGATTCTTGACGAACGTATCTTTTCTTTTTATGTACACTGAGAGCGTATGCACCAAAGACAAATTCCTTGTGTGTCCAATCACACTTGGCCAATAAAGAATTCTAATCTAATCTAATCTAATCTAATCTAATCTAATCTAATCTATTCTGTATTCTATTCTATTCTATTCTATTCTATTCTATTCTATTCTATTCTATTCTATTCCTTTCTATTCCTCCCTCCCTCTAATCTATCTATGACTTTCCTTACTTTATTAAAGCATTAACTACAACCCATTCCTACTTTCCCAGGATGAGAGCCAAAAGGGGGAAAACACTTACTGTTCCAAATTATAACCCTGTAAGTTGTCCTTGACTCCTTTTTCAAAAGGAGTTCACTGTCCTGACAATTTATTTTGTCTATCCGAGGTTGAAATTAACCCACTTTTGCTGAAGTTGGCCAGTGGGGTTTGAGTTAATTATTCTAGCAAGGCCAACCGCAGACTTTGGGGCAGTTGACGATTCTGTGCCAATATTTACAGATGTGCAGATTTTTGACTGGACTACAGTCCGGCTTACGATGAACAGCTGACTTTTAACATTGGATGCCAAGGGTTCAAAACAGGAGCTTCTCAATCTACAAGTAATCCTCAATTTATGACAACTGAGCCCAAAATTTCTGCTGAACAGAACAAGATTGAAACATTTGTTAAGTAAGTTTTGCTCCATTTTACCACTTTTCTTGCCACAGTTGTTAAGTTGAATCACTGCAGTTGGTAAATCAGTCATCTGGTTGTTAAGTGAATCCGGCTTCCCCATTGACTTTGCTTGTGAGAAGATCGCAAACGGGGATCACGTGATCTTGGGACATAGCAATGGTCATAAGTATGAAACAGTTGCCAAGCACTTGATAACATGATCATGGGGATTGCTGCAATGGTCTTAAGTATGAGGAATTTTTCCAATGCAGTGGGAACTTTGGTCACTAAATGAAATGTTGTAAGTAAGGACTACCTCTATTTAAAGTCCTGTAATTTACAACTGTATTCTTCTCAAGGAGCCCTTTACAGGATTCAGCAGAATATCTTTCTAGAATCAGGTGCCTTCCAGGTCTGTTGGGGTGACTACAGGTAGTCCTCGACCATTTTTCACACTTACGACCATTGCAGCATCTCCATGGTCACGTGATCAAGATAAGAGAGCCTTTTCTGCCATGGCCTCTGCTCTTTGGAACATCGTGCACCTTGATGAAAGGTGATTCTGGGACAATCACCAGGAGACGGTGAGTTCTAGTCCTGCCTTAAGCATGAAAGCCAGCTGGGTGATCTTGGGCCAATCACCAGGAGATGGTGAGTTCTAATCCCGCTTTAAGCATGAAAGCCAGCTGGGTGACCTTGGGAAATCACCAGGTGATGGTGAGTTCTAGTCCTGCCTTAAGCATGAAAGCCAGCTGGGTGACTTTGGGCCAATCACCAGGAGATGGTGAGTTCTAGTCCTGCCTTATTAAGCATGAAAGCCAGCTGGGTGACTTTGGGCCAATCACCAGGTGGTGGTGAGTTCTAGTCCTGCCTTAAGCATGAAAGCCAGCTGGGTGATCTTGGGCCAATCACCAGGAGATGGTGAGTTCTAGTCCTGCCTTAAGCATGAAAGCCAGCTGGGTGATCTTGGGCCAATCACCAGGTGATGGTGAGTTCTAGTTCTGCCTTAAGCATGAAAGCCAGCTGGGTGACTTTGGGCCAATCACCAGGTGGTGGTGAGTTCTAGTCCTGCCTTAAGCATGAAAGCCAGCTGGGTGATCTTGGGCCAATCACCAGGAGATGGTGAGTTCTAGTCCTGCCTTAAGCATGAAAGCCAGCTGGGTGACTTTGGGCCAATCACCAGGAGATGGTGAGTTCTAGTCCTGCCTTATTAAGCATGAAAGCCAGCTGGGTGACTTTGGGCCAATCACCAGGTGGTGGTGAGTTCTAGTCCTGCCTTAAGCATGAAAGCCAGCTGGGTGATCTTGGGCCAATCACCAGGAGATGGTGAGTTCTAGTCCTGCCTTAAGCATGAAAGCCAGCTGGGTGATCTTGGGCCAATCACCAGGTGATGGTGAGTTCTAGTTCTGCCTTAAGCATGAAAGCCAGTTGGGTGACTTTGGGCCAATCACCAGGTGGTGGTGAGTTCTAGTCCTGCCTTAAGCATGAAAGCCAGCTGGGTGATCTTGGGCCAATCACCAGGAGATGGTGAGTTCTAGTCTCGCCTGGCCATGCAAGACTCTTAAGTGTCTCCTTCAGGAAGTTGACCAGAAGAATGAAGCAGGAAGGTCTCTGAGAGACAAACAGGGTGAGGGTGGGGACTCTTGCTGACACAACCCACAAACGAGGGACAAAATCATACCACTGAAACTCATCACACCTCAGTTTTGATGACACAATCTCAACCCACAGAGAGATTGGGAGTTGAGGGGCTGGAGGGGGAATGGGAATGATTGGCCTCTAGTTCCTGCTCCCAGCCTTTTCAAAAAAGAAAAGTAAAAACACACCATCAGCCGTTCTGACAGCCTTTGTGCTCCCACGGAAGGCCAACCCAGCTGGAGATTACACACACCTCGGCTGACAAGTGAATTCATCCCAGAGAGGAAATATCAATTTCTGCACACAGTTTCTTTCCAACCCACACATTCTCCCGGGCAAACGTCCTTTAAATTTGACTTTAGCGATTGTCATCAGCAAGGGCGGGCGTGCAAAACGAAAACTTTATTCCCCTTAAAATGCTAATTAGAAACTTAGGGGCACTTGGGAAAATAGAGAAGCCTCCTTTTCCATTCCCTCTCCCATCCTTCCCGATTATTTCAGCATTTTATATATCGATCTTTCCACTAGTAGTAGCACGGAGCCTCCTAAAACACAAACATTACGGAATCTGTTGAAGAAATAATAATTTAATATGTTTTTCAGTGTTGTACGCTGCCCAGAGGAGTTAGGAATTTGACAAACAAGGCCTTTACAGCGATGTTTCTTCACCTTAGCAACTCCTTTAAGACGTGTGGACTTCAACTCCCAGAATTCCCCAGCCAGCTCGCGCTGGCTGGGGAATTCTGGAAGTTGAAGTCCACACGTCTTAAAGGAGTTGCTAAGGCAGAGAAAAACTTGCTCTATAGGGTGACGTCACTAAGTTTGTGCTGTGTAAACACAGCTGACCGGCAAAAAGGGAGGCCAGCCTTGGCGGGAATCCTGTTTTAATCGTTTTAGCAGACGTTTGGTACAATGGATGGTACGTTCGGCAGCTCAATTTTTCATGGGATTTTCTCTCTTTCTTTTGGTAATTTATCATCTCAAGAAACGGCGTAAATCTCTGCACTGTCTATTTTGTAATTCAACACGTTTCCCCACTCCAGTCCATTATAGCACCTCTGTAACAGGCTGTGTCTGTCTGTCTATCCGTCCATCCCTATCTAATCACCTACCCACCTAATTTATCTTCTGTATCTATATACCCATCTGTCTATCTCTTATCTACCTGTATCTATTTATCTCTCTCTTCTCTGTTTCTCTATCTACCTACTGTTTATCTATATTTATACCTGTCTATTTATATCTTTCTCTCTTCTGTCTGTCTGTCTCCTCTGTCTATCTATTCATCCATATCTATCTATCCATCCATCCATATCTATCCATCCATCCATATCTATCTATCCATCCATCCATATCTATCTATCTATCTATCCATCCATATCTATCTATCTATCTATCTATCTATCTATCTATCTATCTATCTATCTATCTATCTATCTAATCATCCTATTCTACCTATCCTTATTCTATCCATCCATCTCTAATCCTTATTCTATCTATCCTTATTCTCTCTCTCTCTCCTTTTACTTTTACATAGTAGTATAAAGTAGCCATTTCTATCTCAACTAATCAATCTAATCGGTAAAACCCAAAATCAAAATTTCATATTTTTTTTTTCCACCTCGTGCACAAAGTCCAGGAATGGTTTCCAAGCAGAAACAAAATTGCATTTTTCTCTTTAATCAAAACAGTCCATTTAGTCATCTCTGCTAACGTCATCAACTTTAGCAGCCATTCGTCCATGGTGGGGGCTCAAAGAGTCCTCCCATTTTTGTGCATAAAGTAATCTTGCTGCCCTCAATATATATAACATCAAAGTCCCAATTTACTTTCCCCCCCCAAGTAGGGATTTACTGGCATTTAATTAATCTGAAGAAAAAGACAGAAGTGACACAGAGATGTGGGCCCTTAAGGGCAGCTTCTTACAGGAAAAAGGGAAAAGGAATCATGTCCCCTAATTAGATTTGGAAGGAAACATGATTTCTTTTCCTGGGGATCTGCAGGTGTCAACTTTATAATTAAAGGTGAAAAAGAAACAAGGAAGAAGGAAGGCGCTTTGTAGTCCAGGATTAAAAGTAGAAAATTTTATATGGTGCACTCGAATACAAAACACTGCTGGACCGGTTTTTCAAATTAATTGGTGCTTAGTCTTCCTATGCCCTATTTCTCAAACTATAACAAGGATATTGTGAAACACCCTCAAAAAAGGAGACTAAATAGGAGCACACAAAACTCCATGAGAAATGAATGGATTTAAATGGATAAAAAGCAAGTTTATTAAAACTTGGGGGGAGGGGCTTTTTAGTAAACAGGGTGGATAAAAAATGATTTTTTTAAAAAAATAAAAAAAAATCAGATTTTTTTAATTTAAATCGGATTTATTTTAATAAACTTTTGGGGTAAAAATCTATCATAAGATAGTTTTCTATTTAAGATACATAAATAATTTAGTTTATTCAGCATGAAAATGGAGCTTAGTTATGTAGCATGAGGCTGTATATTCTGCAACACTGGGACTATCGGTGAGTCAACAGCGGGTCAAAGGAGTAGCAGAGATGACAGTTGCTCTTTAACAATTATGATTTAAATCGAGTTGATTTAAATCAAGCCTTTTTACTAGGGATTTAAATCATGATTTAAATTGTGATTTAAATCAACTCGATTTAAATCAAATCCACTCTGTTAGTAAAGTTTAATAATAATGAATAACAGAGTTGGAAGGGACCTTGGAGGTCTTCTAGATCAACCCCCTGCTTAGGCAGGAAACACTACACAGCTTCAGACAAATGGTTGTCCAATCTCTTCTTAAAAACCTCCAGTGATGGAGCATCCACAACTTCTGGAGGCAAGCAGTTCCACTGATGAATTGTCAGGAAGTTTCTCCTTCCTTCCAGGTTGCTTCTCTCCTTGATCAGCTTCCATCCTTTGCTTCTTGTCCTGCCTTCAGGGGCTTTGGAGAATAGGTTGACCCCCTTCTTCCAGAATAGGTTTTCAATGAGTGTCTATTTTATTACCCTGTTGTCCAACTGTTCGTGACATTTTTGAGAAGGTAGAGAAACACTGCTTTGGCCTCTTTCCTTGACCCTAAACACACAACAAACACACACGTTTAGGGTCAAGGAAAGAGGATAAAGGATGCTGCATCCAGTTTTGGTCGATGCAAGAGTGCAGAGAAGAGCAACAACAATGAAGAGGAGGCTAAAACATATGAAGAACGGTTGCAGGAACTGGGCATGGCTAGTTTGATGAAAAGAAGGACTAGGGGAGACATGATAGCAGTGTTCCAGTATCTCAGGGGCTGCCCCAAAGAAGAGGGAGTCAAGCTATTCTCCAAAGCACCAGAAGGCAGGACAAGAAGCAATGGGTGGAAACTCATCAAGGAGAGAAGCAATTCAGAGCTAAGGAGAAATTTCCTAACAGTGAGAACAATTAACCAGTGGAAATACTTGCTTCCAAAAGTTGTGAATGCTCCAACACTGGAAGCTTTTAAGAAGACATTGGACAACCATTTGTCTGAAGTGGTATAGGGTTTCCTGCCTAAGCAGGGGGTTGGATTAGAAGACCTCCAAGGTCCCTTCCAACTCTGTTATTCTATTCTATTCTATTCTATTCTATTCTATTCTATTCTATTCTATTCTATTCTATTCTATTCTATTCTATTCTATTCTATTCTACTCTACTCCTATCTCTATCTAGCTGTATCTATGTATATATGTGTATCTATCTATCATCTATCTATCTATCTATCTATCTATCTATCTATCTATCATCCATCTATCATCTATCTATCTATCTATCTATCTATCTATCTATCATCCATCTATCAATCATCCATCCATCCATCTATCTATCTATCTATCTATCTATCTATCTACCTACCCACCCACCCACCCACCCACCCTCCCTCCCTCCCTCCCTCCCTCCATCATTTTAGTAGTGGTCAGAACACAACCGCCATTAAATTGGAGAAAGTGGAGACAGCCAGCTTGCTGGATGGGGAATTCTGGGAGCTGAAGTCCACAGGCCTTCAAGTTGCCAAGGCTGAGAAACCCTGGGGTAAAGCGAAGCTAAATTGGAATTTAGAAACGACACTTGGAAAAGCGAGACGCCAAGGCCAAGTGTTAGCACTCCTATTCCTACCCCAAGAAATGCCATAGATAGCAAAGAAAACCAGCGTGGATGCTCAGCAATTCAGGGAGGGGCATTTAAAAGAAGAAAAAACAAAGGATTTGAGGGATTCGGCTCTTAAAAGATTCGCCTCTGCTTTGCGGACTACGTATTTGTTTATATTTATTCGATTTCCACGGCTGCCAATCTGGACAAATGAGCGTGGGCGGGGTACGTCATAAATATTAGCCCCGTGTTGTCAAGTATCTCAACATGGAAAAGTCATTCAGCCGTATTTTTGTCGACTGCGCGATACCAAATGATTTATACTACTGTACGTTCAAACCGCCTGCCAAGTCTCGTATTTTATTACAGGCATGGCAGAGCTCTGACGCTCGCACACATCCTTTCCGCTGAAAAAAAAAAGCTATTCATTAAGTCAAGAGCTGGAAAGGTTGACCAAACCTCCAATTCTTGTTGGCATGGTCACCAAACAGGAAAAGCTTCACGGCAAAACCGTTTGCCGTGCCAGCACACCTTTTCAACGATCCAGGAACGAGACAGGGGCAAGTCGCATTTCCAAAGTAGAAACTGCGGTTCTTCCTTCCTTATTAGAAGTTCATGCAGAACTGGGAGGAGGAAGAAGAAAATCCTTGGGCTAAAGGAGGAAACACATTTTTGAGCAAACGTTGAGAAGAATCAGTGACAGGATAACAGGGTTGGAAGCAGGGTGGATAAAAATCAATGTTTTTTTTTAAAAAAAAAACAGATTTTTTTTTATTTAAATCGATTTTTTTTATTTTTATTGAATTTATTTTAATAAAAAAACTTTTGGGGTAAAAATCTATCGTAAGATAGTTTTCTATTTAAGATACATAAATAATTTAGTTTATTCAGCATGAAATGGAGCTCAGTTACATGGCATGAGGCTGTATATTCTGCAACACTGGGACTATCGGTGAGTCCACAGTGGGTCAAAGGAGGAGCAGAGATGACAGTTGCTCTTTAAAAATTATGATTTAAATCGAGTTGATTTAAATCAAGCCTTTTTACTAGTGATTTAAATCATGATTTAAATTGTGATTTAAATCATGATTTAAATTGTGATTTAAATCAACTCGATTTAAATCAAATCCACCCTGGTTGGAAGGGATCTCGGAGATCTTCTAGTTGTGTGATGGCAAACCTATGGCAGAGCCATATTGTTGGGCACGCGAGCGTTCCCCTAGCTCAGCCCCAATGCGCCGGCCAGCTGATTTTCGGGCCTTCCAGTCCCACCGGAAGTTGGCAAACAGGCTGTTTCCGGCCTCTGCCCTCCATGGGGGTGGGGAAGGCCGTTTTCGCCCTTCCCAGGCTCCTAGAAAGGCTCTGGAGCAGGGATGAAATGTAAAATTTGTTACTACCGGTTCTGTGGGAGTGGCTTGGGGTGTGTGTGTTAATGTGACAGTGGGCGTGGCCAACTTTTTTTTTTTTAAAAAAAACTTTTCAAAGCATTTTTTCTAATGCTTTGAAAAGCCTCTCTGACGATCAGGCAACTCAGCTGGGATCGTCAGAGACTTTTCAAAGCATTTTTTTTTACCACCTCTTCGGCCAAGAGGTTGCAGAAAAAAATGCTTTGAAAAGCCTCGGAGGATCCCAGCTGAGCTGCGGGATCGTCAGAGGCTTTTTTTTTTTTTTAACTTTTAAAAGCATTTTTTTGGCCAAAGAGGTTATAGAAAAAAATGCTTTTAAATGTAAAAAAGAAAAAAAAAAGCCTCTGATGATCGTGCGGCTCAGCTGGGCATGGTGTGTGTGTATGGAGGGGGGACAACGCTGGGATTTTTGCTGGTTCTCCGAACCACCCGCATCCATAGCTACCGGATCGGGTGATCCGGTCCAAACCGGGAGCATTTCACCCCTGCTCTGGAGCCTGGGGAGGGCGAAAAATGGGCCTACCAGGCCCACCGTGCCATCGCAGTCCAAAAGCGTGGGGAGTGGGGAGGGGAGGTCGTGCGCACATGCGCGGGGCACACTGAATTATGGGTATGGGCCAGTGTGTGTGCAACCCCCTCATGCTCCCGCTGCTTTTGGCCTGTGATGGCAGAAAGGTTAGCCATCACTGTTCTATCTAGTCCGACCCCCTGCTCAAGCAAGAAACACTATACCAGTGATGGTGAACCTTTTAGGCACAGAGTGCCCAAACCGGAAGGCCGTGTGCGTGCCAGAGCGCTGGAAACATGACAACCAGCTGTCTGAGCTGGGGCAACAGCACGTGTCCACAGAGAGGGCTCTGCATGCCACTTCTGGCACGTGTGCCATAGATTCGCCATCACGGCACTATACCATTCCAGATGAACGGTTGTCCAATCCCTTCTTAAAAAGCCTCCAGTATTGGAGCATCCACAAGTCATTCCACTGATCAATTTGTTCTAAAGCAACCAGCCCACCCGTACAAATGTTGTATCAAGGGGCACAATCCAAGTCTCCACTTAAGGGCCATGGCAAGAAAGGTCGTAAAACGGGGCAAAATTCACCTAACAAAGGTCTCACTTAGCAACAGAAATTTCAGTCTCCCTTGTGGTCATAAGCTGAGTCCTACCTATAGTTCTAGACCTACGGCCACAATGGAGCTCAAAATTCCCGCTGCTAAGCCAAGGCAGTTGTGAAGTTATTTATCCTCAGTTTACGACCTTCCTTGCCACCGTTGTTAAGTGAATCACTCCAGCTGTTAAGTTAAAAACACGGTTGTAAACTGACTCTGGCCTCCCCATGGACTTTGCTGGTCAGAAGGCCGCAAAAGGGGATCACGTAACTCCTGGACACTGCAACCGTCACAAATATGAGCCAGTTGTCAAGCATCCACTTAGAATAGAATAGAATAGAATAACAGAGTTGGAAGGGACCTTGGAGGTCTTCTAGTCCAACCCCGTCTAGGCAGGAAACCCTACACGACTTCAGACAAATGGTTGTTCAATCTCTTCCCAAAGACTTCCAGTGTTGGAGCATTCACAACTTCTGCAGGCAAGTTGTTCCATTGGTCAATTGTTCTAACTGTCAGGAAATTTCTCCTTAGTTCCAGGTTGCTTCTCTCCTTGATTAGTTTCCATCCGTTGCTTCTTGTCCTGCCTTCAGGTGCTTTGGAGGATAGCTTGACTCCCTCTTCTTTGGGGCAGCCCCTAAGATATTGGAAGACTGCTATCATGTCTGCCCTAGTCCTTCTTCTCATTAAAGTAGACCTACCCAGTTCCAGCAACCGTTCTTCATATGTTTCATCCTCCAGTCCCTTAATCCTCTTTGTTGCTCTTCTCTGCACTCTTTCTAGAGTCTCAACATCTTTTTTACATTGTGGCGACCACAACTGGATCCATGTATTCCAAGTGTGGCCTTACCAAGGCCTTATAAAGCGGTATCAACACTTCATGTGATCTTGATTCTATCCCTCTGTTGATGCAGCCCAGAACTGTGTTGGCTTTTTTTTTTTTGGCAGTTGCCAAAAAAAAAAAATCCAAATGCAAATCACGTGACCATGGGGACGCCGCAATGTTGTGGAATCGCGAAAGGGGATCACGTGACCTGGGGGACATTCAAACTGTCCTAAATTATGAGCCAGTTGACAAAGCGTCCGAATTTTGATCACGTGACTGTGGAGATGCTGCAACGGTCGTTTTAAGCATGAAAAAAAAACCGCCCATAAGTCACTTTTGGGGTACTGTTGTTAACTCTGAACGGTCACTGAATGGATGGTTGTAAGTCGAGGACTACCTGCGTTATGGACCTTACCTCATTTTTTTTTTTTTTGGCCTTTCCTTTGTTCTAAATTCCCCACATCTCAAGGGACTTGTTGGGAAAGGGGAGCCTGTGTGCCCATTATGGGCAGACTGATCAAAACAGATCCAGAACTGATCAAAACTGATCCAGAACAGCAGAAGCAGCTGTGAAGGGTTCATACAGATAGTCCTCGACTTACAACCATTTGTTTAGCAACCGTTCCAGTTTACGACAGCCCTGAAAAAAAAAAGTGGCTTATGACCAGCCTTTGCACCTGTGATTGTCGCAACATCCCCAAAAGCAATTGAGCAAAACTTGGGTATTTGGCAACTGGCCTATATTTACAATGGTTGCAGCCACCTGAGGTCACCGTCTGCGATCCCTTCCCTGACAGCTTCTGACAGGCAAAATCAATAGGGTCAACTAGCTTCGGTTTCACTTAGCAGCCATGGGATTCGCTTAATAACGGCAGTGAAGGAGAAATTTCCTAACGGTGAGTGAGAGCAATAAACCAGTTGGGACTGCTTGCCTCCAGAAGTTGTGAGTGCTCCATCACTGGAGGTTTTTAAGGAGAGATTGGACAGACATTTGTCTGAAATGGTTTAGGGCAGGGGTCAGCAACCCCCAGCTCTGGAGCCGTATGTGGCTCTTTCATCCCTCTGCTGCGGCTCCCTGTCGCTCAAAATATGCGTCACAACTGCCAATGTGCGATACCTACAGAAGCGCAATTTATTAAGCTTTTCAATCCCTGGTAGGCCAACCATGGATAAATCCAAGAAAAGAAAAGTTTCAGAAGAAAACAGAATATTTAATTCAACTATATATGTTAGTTTTGTGGCCGCTCAGGAAATAGTCAGGCACGGGAAGGGTTTTGTGGCTCCTGGTGTTTTCTTTTCTGTGGGAAACGGGTCCAAATGGCTCTCTGAGTGTTTAAGGTTGCTGACTCCTGGTATAGGGTCTTCTGCACGAGTAGGTGGTTGGACTAGAAGACCTCTGAGGTCCCTTACAGCCCTATAATTCTGGAGGGGAGGGAGGGGGGGAGGGAAGAAAGGAAGGAAGGAATTCTAATGTTCTATGATTTACTTAACACCCATGTCAAAAAGGTAATAACGTTGGGCCAGAGTCACTTAATGATTGCTTTACTTAGCAATGAAAACTGTGGCCCCAACTTTGGTCATAAATCAAGGGCTACCTGTGTCTAAGCAGCCTGTGGGTCAGAAAACAGCAAAGCACCCTTAGACAGTCACAATGTTTTACATCCTATGTTTTTGGGAGAGGACATGTATAAATGAAATTAAAACACCGTCATAAAGATTGCAGCAATTTCCTCAGGAATGGAGGTTCCAGCTTGGGGGAGGGCGGCAGGATCAGACACGCAAACCACAATAAATGCAGATGGGGGGGCAGAATCGGTTAATCTGGATTTCAGGGCAAATGCTGTGTCTTTCCCGAGACAAACTGCATTGCAGCTGTGAGGTTCTGCCTCTTTCCTCCAGTTTATGCTGGTGGTAGGAAAAACTAGTAAGAGATTCAAAAATAAATAAAAAAAAATATTGGACTTCTGCCCTAACTTTCCCCAGGGGAAACATACCCGAGAAGATGCAGGCAAGGAAGCATTTTTGCATCCAGAAACACAAAGTTGGACTGGCAAAGTTGGGTGGGCCCAAAACTGTGGGATGAGTAGCAAATTCACTGCCAGGTCTGTATAAAAGACACAGCAGCTGCTAAAAGATCAAGGCAGATCCGAGGCACCAGCATATTAGCAGCCTCATCTTGTTTCCATAGGTGGGGGAATCTCCTAAAATTTGAAATCAAATTCAAGCAGTGGAAACGTCCCAAAGGTGGAGCATTTTTCAGGAGGCAACTGGACTTCGTTTTTTTTCTTTTGAAGACGTTTCACTTCTCATCCAAGAAGCTTCTTCGGCTCTGACCAGATGGTGGGGGAAATGGAAGGATTTATATTCCTTGCAGGCAGCTGGTCATTTGCATCCTTTTAGAGGGTCCTTGAAGCACTTGGGAGTCTGACTTTTAGCCATACAATTTGGGATGAACACCTTTTGAATGGGGTGGGAGTAAAGTAGGACGTAAAGTGAAATTTGGATATAAGAGTGAAATAATACGGGGTTGGCTTGGATGATCTCTGAAGGATCCCTTGACCTGTTATTGTAAGAGACAGTTGCCGAGTTCAAAAAGTCAAACCGCAGAGTTAGCTAAATGTCTCCTTCCATGTCAAAATGCAGAACTAAAAACCACATAGATAAGTACGAATCAGCTTTCCTGCCTAAGCAATAAGGGGGCCTAGCCATTAAGACTAATTTCACATATTTCCTGTTTTTGCTACTACTGAAGAGTATAAGAATGTGTGTTTTTAACAGAATGTTGTTCAGATGTTAGATGAATGTATTTCTGTCTGAACCTTATCTTGGCCAAAATAAAAGCTTTTCTTGATTTCGAAATCCGACTCCTTTAATTTTCTGCAACAGGAATAGGAATGGATTTCCAGAGGAAAAAAATTGCAGACTACAGGAACCGTTTTAGAATAGAATAGAATTCTTTATTGGCCAAGTGTGATTGGACACACAAGGAATTTGTCTTGGTGCATACACTCTCGGTGTACATATAAGATGCATTCGCCGAGAACCATAAGGTACAACCCTTAATGATAGTCATAAGATACAAATAAGCAATCAAATCATACTAGGAAACAGTCAATAGAAATCTTAAGGATACCAGCAACAAGGTTATAGTCATACAGTCGTAAGTGGGAGGAGATGGGTTTTGCACCACTCAGGTGACTCTTGAGGACACAGAGAAAACTCCAAGTGGCCTGAAAGACTCTCTAAAAAGGATGCAAATGACCAGCTGTCTGCAAGGAATATAAATCCTTCCATTCCCCACCATCCAGTCAGAGCTGAAGAAGCTTCTTGGATGAGAAGCGAAACGTCTTCAAAAGAAAAAAGAAAAAAAAACCAAGAAAGTCCAATTGCCTCCTGAAAAAAGCAGCTTTGGGACAACCATGACTTGGATGACTGAGAATCTCTACAGACTCTAAGCCAGTGTTTCTCAACCTTGGAAGCTTGAAGATGGGTGGATATCAACTCCCAGAATCCCCCAGCCAGCACTGCTAGCTAGGGGATTCTGGGAGTCGAAGTCCACCCATCTTCAAGCTACCAAGGTTGAGAAACACTGCTCTAAGCAGTGGAAATCAAATTCAGATTTTTTATTAGAGCCCCGAGGCTGGATCCAAGCAAGGTACTGAATAAAAGGAGGATTGCATCCTTCAATATATATGTAAATGAGTACAGGAGGAAAACAATAAGTGTAATGGAGTCTAAAAATAATTAACACTATGTGGAGATTCGCAATCATCCAGCTCATGGTTGTCCCAAAGGTGTTTTTTCCAGAAGGCAACTGTATTTTCCTGGGGTTTTTTTCCTTTGAAAATGTTTTGCTTCTCATTTGCTTCTTCAGTTCTTCCCTGAAAAAAGCTTCGTGGATGAGAAGCAAAATGTTTTCAGAGTTTAAAAAAAATAAATAATAATCAAGAAAATTCAGTTGCCTTCTGGAAAAAAACACCTCTGGGACAATTAAGAACAGAGTTACCAAAATAAATCCAACTAAAAGCCTTGGTGGTGCAGTGGACTAAACTGCTGTTAAAGTAGTATTTAGCTGCCAGCTGCTTGCAATTACTGCGAGTTCAAATCTCACCAGGCTCAAGGTTGACTCAGCCTTCCATCCTTCCGAGGTAGGTAAAATGAGGACCCGGATTGTGGGGGCAATAAGCTGACTTTGTATAAAAAAGAACACCGCTTGGGGTGGGGGTGGGAAGCCCTACTAAGCAGGTATGTACAAAAGTATGAAGGCTATTGCTTGAAAAGCATTGTAAGCCGCCCTGAGTCTCCAGAGAAGGGCGGCATATAAATCGAACCGATAGATAGATAGATAGATAGATAGATAGATAGATAGATATTATACAAAGTCCTAATCCTATATACAGGTAGTCCTCGACTTACGACCAGCATCGGGCGCAAAATTTCCCTTGCTAAAGGAGACATTTGTTGTGAATTTTGCCCCATTTTATGACTTTTCTTGCCACAGTCGTTAAGTGAATCTCTGCAGTTGTTAAGTTAGTAATATGGCTGTAAAGTGAATCTGGGCTTCCCCTCTTGACTTTTCTGACTTTTGTCAGAAGGTCGCAAAAGGGGGATCGCGTGACCCCGGGACACTGCAACCGTTGTTAAGTACATGCCAGTTGCCAAATGTCTGAATTTTGATCACATCAAAACCATGGAGATGTTGCGACGGTCATAAGTGTTAAAAACGCTCATCGCCCCCCCTTTTTTTCCAGTACCGCTGTAATTTTGAACGGTGACCAAATGCACAGTTGGAAGTAATAATAATAACAACAACAGTAACAGAGTTGGAAGGGACCTTGGAGGTCATCTAGTCCAACCCCCTCCTCATGCAGGAGACCTGTACTAGGGATTCGAACCGCTGAACTGCCAAGCTTTCTGATCGACAAGCTCAGCGTCTTAGCCACTGAGCCACCTAGCCAGGCTTAGTTAGTTAGGACTACCTGGATCTCTTCACTACAGAGGGGATCAGGAAACCCCTATAACTGTGACGGCGAACCTATGGCACGCGTGCCACAGGTGACACGTGGAGCCATATCGGTGGGCACGCGAGCTCAGCTCTGGTGCGCATGTGCGTGCTGGCCAGCTGATTTTCAGGCCTTCTGGACCCACCAGAAGTCGGGAAACGAGCCGTTTCCAGCCTCCGGGGGGTGGGAAAGGCCGTTTTCAGCCTCCCCAGGCTCCTAGAAAGTCCCTGGAGCCTGGGGAGGGTGAAAAACGGGCCTACCGGGCCATCACTTGCCAAAACTGGGGGGAGCGCAGGTGTGTCATGAGCGCATGCGCGGGGATTGGGGCGCATAGAATTATGGGTGTGGGCACGCACACTGGCGACCCCCCCACGCGCTTTTTTTTTTTTAAAAAAAATTGATTTATATGCCGCCCTTCTCCGGAGACTCAGGGCGGCTTACAATGTGCTCAGCAATAGCCTTCATCCTTTTGTATATTTATACAAAGTCAGCTTATTGCCCCCACAAACTGGGTCCTCAATTTACCTACCTTAGAAAGGATGGAAGGCTGAATCGATCTTGAGCCTGGCGAGATTCGAACCTGCAGTAATTGCAGGCAGCTGGTCTTAATAACAGGGTGCTTTAGACCATTGTACTACCAAGGCCCTTCACTCACTTTTGGCACGCAATGGCAAAAAGGTTAGCTATCACTGCCCCATAACATCCGTCCCTTCTTATTATGTCTGCTATGAAGATTCTTCAGTCATCCAGGTCAGAGCTGAAGAAGCTTCTCAGATGGGAAGCGAAACGTCCTCAAAGAAAAACAGGGAAGTCCAGTTGCCTTTTGACAAAGCACCTTTGAGATCCCTCCTTCGTCACATTCTCCCCCTCCTACGCTTTCTAAGCGCTATCTGCTTCCCTACCCACATGAGAGTAAGTACCAGAGAAGTAAGACCTTATTTCTAGGTTAGAATATTATTAATTTTGATAACAATGTAAATTAAAATGAATATTTTATTGTTCGTGATTAGGTAGGGAATTAGAGAGATATTTCCGGAAATGAGGGAAGAATGTAAACAACTGGAGTGATTGTAATAGAGAAGAAGCACAAGGCGTAAAGTGATGTTATTTAAAAATAAAACTGAACAGGATAAAAAATGATGGAAAGAAAATAATGTCAGCACTCCAAACTACATTCGTTCCAGTGTTGACATGAGGAGGAGAAGAGGGGGCAGCTGGCAAGAGGACGCTTGACTCTTCACCTACTTATTTTCCCTGAAGATAATATCCCGTAGATGAGATGGGAGGGGGGACATTCCTGGGAGCTGAAGTAGTAGATATGGGGAGAGTGATTTAGAAGAGGGCCAATAAAACGCAGAGAATTGGGGAACGGAAAGGGAAGGTTTAGGGTCAGGAAGTCAGTGTTGGCTACCATATGATCGGGGACAGATTGTAGTGCTTAATAAATGAAAGATTTCATCAAAGACTATTTGTTTGGAAATGCAATTTATTTTGAGATGACACTGAAACCTGACAAATAATATGGCAGAAGTTTAAATAAGAAGAGATGGAGAAAAGATGATAAATTTGTGATAAAGGATGTATAAAAGAGATAAATAATAGAAAAAAAGAGAAGATTAAGATATATTATAATGATGGTTTGGATTAAGATGTATGAGAGGTGATCTGGTCACACTCTGTTCATAAAATATGCATGATGGAAAGAAACGTTCTTGTTAGGAATTTTTACAAAACCATATTCCAAAGAAATAAAATATTTGATGCTACACATCTTGACAGCAGCACGAATAGTATATGCAAAAAACTGGAAACAGGAAAGAACTCCAACTGAGGAAGAATTGATAGATAAGATTTTAGAATGCGCTGAGATGGACAGATTAACTAAAGAAATTAAGGAAAAAGAAGAGACAGACTATTATAGAAAATGGAATAAATGGTATAATTGGCTTAAGACTAGAAATAAAGAATAGTAATTATAAGGAGAGAAGATTAGAAGTACAAAATATATATATAACAAATGTATGGAGTGGAATAAAAATGTATAAAACATGAATGTAGAAATGTATAATATTAAAGATATAATTAAAATATATAGATCTCTATAGGGGGGAGGGGGAAAAAGATAATGGGGGGAAAAAGAAGAAGTAAAAAATGAAGACATAGGGGAAGAAAAACAAAGTAACAGATGGAAGACCACGATGAAACAATGCTTAAAAATGATAAGATATCTATATGTTGTATGTTGTGTAAATGTCATATATGTGTTATAATAAAATTACAAATTTTATAAAAAAAAGAAAAGAAAAGAAAAGAAAAGAACAATTTTTCAATAAAACTTGTCTAAAAAAAAAAAAGATCTTATTTCTAGGTTGAATCTCTCCCTGATCAGTTTCCACCCATTATTCCTTGTCTGGCCTTGGAAAATAGCTTGACCCCCACAGAGAGGAGGGGGTCAACCTGTTTTCCAAAGCACCCACTTTTTTTTTTAATTTGATTTATATGCCGCCCTTCTCCGGAGACTCAGGGCGGTTTACAATGCGTTAAACAATAGCCTTCATAATTTTGTATATTTATACAAAGTCAGCTTATTGCCACCACAATCTGGGTCCTCATTTCACCTACCTTAGAAAGGATGGAAGGCTGAGTCAACCTTTTGCCTCCTAGAGAGGCTCTGGAGCCTGGGGAGGACGAAAACAGCCTTCCCCACTCCGCCTAGAGAGGCTCTGGAGCCTGGGGAGAACAAAAACCGCGCCTTCCACACACACACACACACACACACACACCCCTGCAGGCCCTCTGGAGGCAGGAAACAGCCTGTTTCCCTACTTCTGGTGGGCCCAGAAGGCCTGAAAATCAGCTGGCCGGTGCACGCATGCGCACTGGAGCTGAGCTCTAATGCCCACCGATCTGGCTCCATGTGCCACCTGTGGCACGCGTGCCATAAGTTTGCCATCACGGATGTAGGGTCTCCTTCTTGGGCAGGGGGTTGGACTAGATGACCTACAAGATCCCTTTCCAATTCTGTTAAAAAACCAGAACGAACACAATTTGCTCCCACCAGAAAAACAGGGGAAGGCAATTTGCTCACCACAGGATAAAGCTGTGATTTCATAAATACGACGGCATCCAAGCATCACCGGGAGACGCCGTTCGCTGCCTCTTAAGAAGCAGATTATCTGTCCTCAAGCACATTACGCTAATAATCTTTTCACCTTGAATGAGGCGCCGAGGGTGCGAGGCAGAGAAAGGGAGGAGAAAAATCCATGAAGCGAAGCACGGCTTGACTGCTTAATTTTTATTTTTCAATTTCACCAGCCTTTTAAAAGGGCCGTAAAGCCACAAAGCTCGACTGGCCAATTTGCGGGCAGTTGGAACTTCGGCCTCGTTAAGTTTACAGTTTAGGATATATGGGCAGTCCTCAACTTACGACCACAACCGAGCCCAATTTCGGTTGCTAAGTGAATTTCCTGGCACCGTCGTTAAGTGAATCACCGCAGTGGTTAAAGTTAGTAAGTAAGTAAAAGTTTGTTGAAGTGAATCTGGTTTCTTCCCCCATTGACTTTGCTGGTCTCAAGGTTGCAAAACGATCACATGACTCCGGGGACACAGCGACCGTCATAAATACGAGTCAGTTGCCAAGCGTCTGATATTTGGATGATGTGACTGTGGGCAGGGAGCAAAGGTGGTGAAAAATGGTCGCAAGTCCCTTTTTCCAGTCACATTGTAACTCTGAATGGTCACTAACTGAACTGTTGTAAATCGAGGACTACTGGTAATCCTTTAAAAAACTTCGGTGTCAGGTTTCGAGGTCTTCTCAAATAAATTGCATTTCAAACAAAGCCTTTGAAGAAAAACTCCTATTTATTAAGCACAACATTCTAAATCCGACTCCATCGAAGCAAACACTGACTTCCAGACTCAAAACCCTCCCTTTCCGCTCCCCACTCCCCTGCACTCATTGGCCATCTTCCAAGTCACTCTACCCCTAATCTACTGCTCCAGCTCAAAGGAATTTCCCCCCTCCCATCCCATCTCCTAGGGGAGATTATCTCCAGGGAAAATAAGTAGGTGAAAAGTCAAACGTCCCTTTCCAGACGCCTTCCCTTCTCCTTCTTATGTCAGCACTAGAGTAAATGCAGCTTGAAGTGCTGACACTCGGCACTTTGCCATTAAGCTATCTATCATCACTTCACCAATGTCCATTTGCGTAAGTCTATTTATCACCGATCCTGGGCAGAATGTGTGCGATTGGGAAGTATCAATACCGAACTTAAGAAAAAAAATGAATGAATTAATTAATAAAAATATTAATCAACTTGATGGCACAGAATTGACCGATCGTAAACCGAAGAATACCAACTGAGTTCCTACTGCAGGCACCTGCCAAGTCAATCTGTCACTTGAGACCTCTCCAATAGAAACAGCCAGCCTTTATTTTGAAAGCAACCCAACCTACACAGGTAGTCCTCGACTTACGATCACAATTGAGCCCCAAATTTCTGTTACCATGTGAGACATGTGTTAAGTAAATTTTGCCCCATTCTACGACCTTTCTTGCCACAGTTGTTAAGTGAATCCCTGCCGTTGTTAAATAACCTGTGTTTGTTAGGATATGGTATAAATCTAACAACTTGTCCAGGCAATATATGTGTTCTATCACTTTAAATGTATTCTGTAACTTTAAATGTAATGCTGAGTCATTGTAATGACTAATGACTGCTGACTAAGTGCTGACTGCAATTATCATAATTGTACTGAGTCATTGCACTGCTGACTTCACTTATCTTAAGTGGATAATTACTAGTGTAAACTGTATATAAGGAGAGAGCCGACCTATAGTCATTGTTGGACTTGCTCTCATCATTGCTTGACTTGCTGCTTGACTGGAACTGTTGATTGGAACTGTTACTGTCGTGTGTGAAGATGTGGATGGATATGCTACCATCGTGATTTGTTACCAGCATGAATTACTGCTGTAAGTAAGAAGATATCTGTAACTTCGGAGTGATTTGAATGGTTAAAGACTTGGATTGATTAAAAGACTATGCAATTGTTTTTCACTACAAAGTAAAAGCTTTGTTAAACCAGTTTGTATGTATTGTATTCATTGCTCTCAGTACCGTTTCTCTGTGTACTTACTCTGCTGGTTGGTAACACAACAATATCCTTAACAGTGTTCCCCCGAAAATAAGACCCTGTCTTATATATATTTTTTGTCACCAAAAATGGCACCAGGTCTTATTTTCGGGAGGGGGGGGAGAGAAAGAGATATTGTCAACTGATTCACTTCACTTGCACGCATCGCCCCCAGCCTCCTTTTTGCTGTCAGAAGCCTTCAGGAACTTCTACAGCCAGCAAGGATTTCCTGAAGGCCTCTGTAGTCAGTAACAAACCTCTGGATCGATCCGGAGCTCTGTTATCGGCTGCAGAGGCCTTCAGGAAAGACTTACCAGCTGCAGAACAAATGGGGTGGTAAGGCAGGTGTCGGGGTGTGCGAGGCCTGACTGCAACTATTCGAAGGTAAGTAGTAGGGTAGCGCCAACCCCTCCATCCCCACCCTAGCTTAATTTTTACCTGTGCACCCTGGAGTGGACGGAAGTCTTAATTAGGGCTTATTTGGGGGGGGCTTATATTGGGCACACGTGTGAAAATCAAGCTAGGACTTACATTTGGGGTAGGTCGCATTTTCAGGGAAACACGGTAATAACACGGTTAAGTGAATCTGGCTTTACTGTTAACTTGCAAAAGCTGATCCCAGGATGCTGGGACACTGCAACGGTCATAAATGTGAGCCAGCTCCCAAGTGTTTTGAATTTTGATCACGTGACCACAGGGATGCTGCGACGGTCGTAAGTGTGAACAATGCTGATAAGTCACTTTTTTTCCCAGTGCCGTTGTAACTTTGAACGGTCACTAAATGCATTCTTTTAAGTCAAGGACAACCTGTATCTTTTTAGTCAGATTCAAAGCAGTGGTTCTCCCACAACTGTGTGTGTTTGTCAACTAAAAAAGCGTTTTCCCCTCCCCAGCTTCACAATAAAAAGATTTCTTATGCTTTGGCGGAATGCACATTGTCACAGGTGTTAACGCCGATACCAAAACACTACTGTTAAAAAGAGGATGTTCGGGGCAACAAATAAAACAGGTGAGAGCCAAGGAGACACTGTATAGTGACACAGGTTCATTAAAAAAATATGCAATGGACGACTCAGAAACACAAACTTACCTGGACGTCGTACAGGGCCACAATGTTTTCATGCTGCAGTTCCTGGAAAATAAAAGACAGATAGTTCAGAGAGAAACCTGACCAAGCCAGTCCTCTACAGGTATGTTGTGGACAACCAGCAGCCTGCGGAAGCTGGCAGAGGAGTCGGACAGTGAGGAGGCTGGGGAGGACCATGGGCCAGTCCTGGAGGCTGGGGAAGGCCCGGACGAGGGCTCTGCGTCGAAGGCAGAGATGAGGCCAGGGCCATCTGGGAGCGATGCACGGACTCCGGAGCCTCCAGAGTCGGACAGCAGAGAGGAAAAGGAACAGGGGGAGCCTGTTCCTAGTGCATGCATGTGCAGAGCTGCCAGGAGGCAAGAGCAGCTAAAGCAAAAGGGACGACTCAGGAGTAAGGACAGGAGATGATTAGCTCCTTCCAGAAGGCTTAAAAGAGCAGCAAAGGCTCTTGGGCTCTTTGTAGGAAAGCAACATTGCTAAATCTGTTTCCAGTCGGCATCTCTTGTTTCTGAACTTCGTGGGGCTTTGCCAAGAAAGGCCTTTGGCAGGGTGCTAAAGAAGATAAAGGTTTGTGATAAGCCCGAAGGACTTTTTCTGAAGGACTTGTTTTGCAATTAATTTGGACTAAGCTGGGAATGAAGTAATTCTCAGCTGTTGTAATAAAATAATTTTGTTGGGGACTAATTGTGTCTTGTAATGACTAAGTGAGCCTAGGTCACAACAAGGTAGTCCTCAAACTACGACCGCAAATGAGCCCACCATTTCTGTTGTTCAGTGAGATATTGGTTAAGTGAGCTTTACCCCATTTTACCACCTTTCTTGCCACCATCGTTAAGTGAATACCTGCAGTTGACAAGTTAGTAACATGGTTGTTAAGTGAGTCTGGCTTTCCCATTGACTCTGCTTGTCAGAAGGTCGCAAAAGGGGATCCCATGACTTTGGGACAGAGCAATGGTTGTAAGTATGAAGCGGTTGCCAAGCATCTGAATTTTGATCACATGACCATGGGGATGCTACAGAAGGTTATAACTGTGAAAAAATAGTCAGAAGTCCCTTTTTTCAGGGCCCTTGTAACTTTGGTCACTAAACGAACTGTTGTAAGTCGAGGACTACCTGTAGATGCTGCTATCAAAATTATTTCCAGTTTCTTTCCGAGAATCAAATAAGTGATGGCCACCGAAGTTATAATCTATAAGTTTAACTGCACCAGTGGTGCCACTGCTAAGGAAGTCCCTAAAAAAGGATGACCTCAGGTGACCCTAGAATGTGAGGAAGTTCCACTGGGACATCTTCCACCTTGGAACTAAGAGGTCTTCTAGTCCAACCCCCTGCTCAGGCAGAAGACCCTATACCAGGGGTGTCAAACTTGATTTCACTGAGGGCCGCATCAGGGTTGTGTTTGAGCTCGGGGGCTGGGGTGTGTGTGTGGCTAGGAGGCATGGCCAGTTTGATGTCCGTTTTCAGCCGCGATGGCCTCCTGCAGCCCTCTGCCAGCGAAAACAGAGCTCGGGGGGGGGGCACGCGGCCCTCTTGAGCACCATTTTTTACTGGCAGAGGGCTGCAGGAGGCCGTCGTAATCGAAAACAGGCCCTCCCTAGCTCTGTTTTCACCAACAGAGGCACTGCGGGCTGGTCCTTGGCCGTTTCCAGGGTGGTCCTGTGGGTGTGATCTGAGCACCCTGCCTTGAGTTTGACACCCTTGCCCTATACCCGTGATGGCGAACCTAAGGCATGCATGCCACAATGGCACATGGAGCTATATCTGTGGGCACGTTACCCTAGCTCAGCGCCAGCGTGCAAGCGTGCACCAGCCAGCTGATTTTCGGGCCTTCCGGGCCCACCGAAAGACAGGAAACAGGCTATTTCCAGCCTCTGGGGGCAGGCGGGGAAGGTAGGTCCATTATTCGCCCTCCCCAGGCTCCTAGAGCTTCTGGAGCCTGGGGAGGGCGACAAACGGGCCTACCTGGCCCACTGTGCCAAAAGTGGGGGGAGCATAGGGGGGCACTGAATTATGGGTTTGGGCACGTGTGCTACTCCCCCCGCACCCGCCCTGCTTTTGGCACGCGACGGCAAAAAGGTTGCTCTATACCAGCGGTTCTCAACCTGGGGGTCGCGACCCCTTTGGGGGTCGAACGGCCATTTCCCAGGGGTCGCCAAAGCCCTCTCTCGCCCCCCCCTTCACTCCCCCTCCGCCTCTGCTGGATCGCCCGGTCGCCGTTCGCTTACCCCGCCCACTCCCAATCTATTGCTGCCTCCGAGTCCCAGCTGGTGGCTAGAGGGAAAAAAAAACTTTAAATTCTTGCCGCGGGGCTTCAAAGAGCTAGCTGCAAAGAGGTAAATTCCTGGAGTAATTTTTTTCCCCCCTAGCTATGCTGAAACCGAAATTGAAACTAAAGAAGGGTCTTTGTTGCAACGTGACAAAATGAGGCAGAGAGATTTCTTTTTCTTTTTTCTCACCAAAAAAGGTAAGTGCAAAACTGCAAACAATGGGAAATTTAGGGCAAGAGGAGGTTCAAGATTTTAAAATACAAAAGAAAAAAAGCTCTATTTAACTAGGGAATTGTAATAATTGAGATACTATTAATTGTATATTGTGTTGAAAGCAGAAATGGTTGTGGTTTGGAGGAATATATGGGGGAAATTATTTGGTTTATTATTATTGGTAAATATAATTAATTGATTTGTAAGAAATTGGATTGCATGGAAATAATTGGAATATTCATGTTCATATTAACATACAAAAAAGATAGTTATATAACTAATTGATTTATATTAAAATGTTGAATTTGTATTAAACAACTGTATTACATAATTAACCAATGTGAGGATGGATATAAAATAGATGACAATGCAAAGGGGTATAATATAGAATAGAAGGGAAAAATTGAATTTGATTAAGATTAGAGATGAGGATGAAGGGTAATATTGGTTTTTTTAAAAAACAGATGAGGAATAAATATGGTAAAAAGGAAATATAGAAATTGTAAATTTAATTGGAATGACTAAATACTGTGTTGGAAGAAATATCCTTCTGGGTTCTGTTCCAAAAAGTGGGGGAAAAGACACTGGAAACATGGAGACTGCTTGGAAAGATGGTTTAATGGTGGACAGGATCACATGGCTTGATGGGGCCCATTGTGTTAGTTTCTGTTGCTATTGTGTTGCAAATGTCCTTTGACACAGGATTGACTTTCTGCCTCTGGCCCATTAACAAAGGGTGGGGGGCAGGAAGGTGGGAGCTGCTTCGTCTGTAAAATATGCTTCTCCATTTCTCATCCAGGGAAATATAATATTCTGCCTTTTTAATATTTCCCAAAATATTTCATTCTGCTAGGAAAGGGGTGGGTGCTAACCTCCTACAACTGTTTAAATTTGTGAACCGGCCAAATACTCTGTTCAAAGAAAATACGTTGTATGTTTGTATGTGTGTTTCTAATTATTGCTATTTATTTCTCTTTGTTCTCTTTTATTCTTTAAAGTTTAACAATTCATTCTTTATCTTAATATCTTTATATTTGTTTAGGGTTGGCTTTCTTCCCTTTCATCTTTTTTATTGTACAGCAATCTTTCTCCTCAAACCTACCACCTCTGTCTTTTCTTTCCTTCTTACTTTCTCTTCCCCCCTTCTTCTTCTTCTCCCTACTTCCTCTTTCTCCTTCTCCTCCTCTCTTCCTCCCTCTCTTACCCTCACTCCTACTCTAATTTCCCTTCCCTTCCTTCATCCCTCTCTATTGCTGTATCCTTTTATGCACAGGGACTACTCAGAGGGCTGAAAAAGTTATTTTTGACTGATCCTCGCACTTTTGACCAGTCCTCGAACTTACGACTGTCCTCACAATTTATGTTTTTGCCCTATCTTGTCACCATGGTGAAGAGAAGCAGTTGTGAAATGAGTGACACAGTTGTTAAGAATGGTACAATGGGCATAAATGATGACCAGTCATAACTGCGAAGACCGGTCAAAAGTGCGAGGACCTGTCAGAAACCACATTTTTCAGCCCTCTGGGTAGTCCTTTTGTGCACAGGGACTACTCAGAGGGCTGAAAAAGTTATTTTTGACTGGTCCTCGCACTTTTGACCAATCCTCGAATTTACGACTGTCCTCACATTTTACGTTTTTTGCCCTATCTTATACCATGTTGAAGAGAAGCAGTTGTGAAATGAGTGACATGGTTGTTAAGAATGCTGCACAGGCATAAATGTGAGGATGGTCGTAAGTGTGAGGACCAGTCAAAAGTGCGAGGACCTGTCAGAAATGACTTTTTCCAGCCCTCTGAGTAGTCCCTATACACATAGCCATGGCCATCCTGTCACATGACCAGCTAGCCACGCCCACCCAGTCACATGACCTCCAAGCCATGCCCACAAAATAAGCCACGCCCACAGAACCAGTAGTAAAAAAAATTTAGAACCCACCCCTGGTTGGGGGTCACCACAACATGAGGAACTGTATTAAAGGGTCGCGGCATTAGGAAGGTTGAGAACCACTGCTCTATACCATTTCAGACAAATGGTTATCTAATCTCTTCTTAAAAACCTCCAGTGTTGGAGCATTCACAGCATCTGGTGGCAAGCTGTTCCACTGGTTAATTGTCCTCACTGTCAGGAAATTCCTCCTTAATTCCAGGTTGCTTCTCTCCTTGATGAGTTCCCAGCCAAGGGAACTAATGAGCCAAGGGAGAGTGGTTGCCAAGTTTTCAATCAACCCAGCCTTCAGATGCCTTCGAAACCCATCCCATGTTAACCAGGCTCAGGAATGCTTTCTCAGAAACAGGCAAACGGGTTTCTTGGAAACGTTGACTCACCAAAGCCAAGGAAGGGCTCTAGGCTACGTCCAAGAAAGATACTTTTACAGATGTCCAGTTTCCTTCCTGGGTTTTTGTAAACAAAGAGAGCAAAAAAAATTTTTAGGTCACCGACGCCCTTTTGATCTTTTCTGAGGAGATGGTTGGCTTCAGGTTTTATTATCCTGGCAAAGGCAGGCTCTGAAATAAGAAACCGGGGTAGTCTTTCCTTACTTTGGGTTGACTTTGGGTATGAGCCATCCGTGTGCAGCAGCTGCCAAAAAAGCCAACACAGTTCTAGGCTGCGTAAACAGAGGGATAGAATCGAGATCACGTGAAGTGATGATTTATAAGGCCTTTATAAGGCCACCCTTGGAATGTTTCCATCCTGTTTTGGTCGCCACGATGTAAAAAAGAGGTGGAGACTCTAGAAAGAGTGCAGAGAAGAGCAACCAAGAGGATGAGGGGACTGGAAGCTAAAACATATAAAGAACCGTTGCTGGAACTGGGTATGTCTAGTTTAATGAAGAGAAGGACTAGGGGAGACATGATAGCAATGTTCCAATATCTCAGGGGCTGCCCCAAAGAAGAGGGAGTCAAGCTATTCTCCAAAGCACCTGAGGGCAGGACAAGAAGCAACGGGTGGAAACTAATTGTTGGATGCTTATCCTACGGTTGGGTAGATAATATATAGAAAACTATGTTCTGTACCTTTAACTGCTACAAAGATGACTAATTGGCTGTGCTAAGCAGACATAAAAGAAGGCAGGAAGTTCATTCACTTCTGCTCCTGCTATGAGAAGGTTGAACTGCTGAAAGGAACTGTGTCTGGGTTACTGAAGAGAACTGGAATTGTAAGCAAACTATGTTTTGTGCTGAACCGTGATTAGTTGAAGAAGTGTTCTCTTTGTTTTGAGAAGCCAAGTTTGGTATTTTTACTACAAGTAAAGACTGTTTATTTTTCTATCAACGTTCAGAGTCTGTGAGTATCTGTGTATTTTTGCTAAGCAACGTATCTATTCGCTGTCTGGTCCGTCGCACCACTTTGCAGAGGGCAGTTTTACCCTCAACACTAATCAAGGAGAGAAGCAACTTAGAACTAAGGAGAAATTTCCTGACAGTGAGAACAATTAATCAGTGGAACTACTTGCCTCCAGAAGTTGTGAATGCTCCAACACTGGAAGTTTTTAAGAAGAGGTTGGATAACCATTGGTCTGAAGTGGTGTAGGGTTTCCTGCCTGGGCAGGGGGTTGGACTAGAAGACCTCCAAGATCCCTTCCAACTCTGTTATTCTATTCCATTCTTGACTTAAACCTTCCCCAACTCAAAATAGCTGGAGGAGAGGAAGGAGCCAAAGCCAACGGGCTGATCAGTGGAAGAATCCAAACTAAAGCAGCCATGACTGATTATCCTTGGCTTGAAGTAAAAGGAAAACTTGATATTTCTAATGGCTTTTTTGAACGTTAGGGACTAGAAACTCAGCCAGCCCTGGCATCAAAATCACAGCCAGGCAACCATTTGAGTCCAATGTTTTGAATTTAGCACAGAGGCCTGATCCCTATCCACAAAATCTGTTTTTCCCCAATCATCTAGAGCTAAGCGATCTGAAGAATCTATTACAGGTAGTCCTTGACTTACAACAGTTCATTTAGTGACCGTTTGAAGTTACAACGGCGCTGAAACAAAGTGACTTACTGTCACTTTTCAACAAAGTGAAAAACTGTTGTTTTTCACACAACAGTTGCAGCCTCCCTGTAGTCACGTGAGCAAAATCCAGACGCTGGATTGACTCATATTTATGGCAACTGACTCATATTTATGACGGTTGAAGTGTCCCAGGGTCAGGTGATGACTTTTTGTGACCTTCTCACAGGCAAATTCAACGGGGGAGCCAGATTCACTTAACAACCGTGTTACTAACTTAACAACTGCAGTGATGCACTTAACAACGGTGACAAGAAAGGTCGCAACATGGGACAAAACTCAATAAATGTCTCACTTAGCAACAGAAGGACTCAATTGCGGTCGGAAATCAAGGACTACCTGTATTTTAAGCAATTACTAGAAATGAGACACAGCCTTCCTTTGCTCCTTCTCAAGAGATTTTCTCCAAATTTACCTTTACCTCACTGTTGTTAGGTTTAATTTTAATGTTTTTAATGCTTTTTACATCGATGCTTTTACATTACTGTGAGCCGCCCAAGAGTTATTCGAAACAGTGAGATGGGCAACATATAAATTTAATAAAACAAAACGGTTGATTCTGCAGAACAGACATTGCCCCTGCCTGACAACACTTCCACATTTGATTGATGGGTGGGAACCAAGTGACTGGTTGTGGCTTTTATTAAGCTTGACGCTGCAAGAAGATCTGAATGTCAAACAGGATGTTGTCACATGTTCACTCTAGCATAAAATACTTATTTTTTTTTTTAAAAAAATTGCTTATGCTCAGACCACAACTTTCTGCAAGAAAAAAAAATGGGGAGTGCTTGTTTAAATAAACAATAAGCTGAATAAAAAGTTGAGAACACCTGTGCTCCTAAGATTAAGGATGGGGAACCATGGCCCTTTTAAGACTTGTGGACTTCAAGTCCCAGAATTCCTGAGCCAGCTGTGCTAAGGAATTCTGGGACTTGAAGTCCACAAGTCTTAAAAGGGCCATGGTTCCCACCCCTATAAAGACAAGGAATCAACTAATAATTAGCTAGCTCGGGGCCTTCCTCAATCTTGGGCCCCCAGTTTGGGCTTCAATGCTCATATTCGCCAGCCTGGGTGGGAGTCAAGGAGCCACCGCATCTGGAAGGCATCACATTGGGCAAATTTGAGGGAGGGGGTCCACGCAGATTGCAGCAAAGGTTCAGTGTAGTAACCTAAGAGGCCACCGGAAGGGTGTGGGTTAGAAAGGGGCCAAAGGAACAATTCCTGCACGCCAAGTTTGAGAGCATCAGAGACAGTATGAGCTAAGTCAGAGAAGCTGTTTGGTCTAGTGGTTAAGGTGCTGGCCTAAACCAGGAGACTGGGAGTTCTAGTTCTGTCTTAGGTAAAGAAAGCTGGTTGGGTGACTTTGGGCCAATCACCAGGAGACTGGGAGTTCTAGTCCCGCCTTAGGCCCAAAAGTCGGCTGGGTGACTTTGGGCCAATCACCAGGAGTCTGAGAGTTCTAGTTTTGCTTTAAATATAAAAGTCAGCTGGGTGACTTTCGGCCAATCACCAGGAGACTGGGAGTTTTAGTCCCGCCTTAGGCACAAAAGTCACCTGGGTGACTTTGGGCCAAATCACCAGAAGATTAACAAACAATTGTAAGAAAGGTGGTAAAATGGGGCAAAAGTCACTTAGCAACTGTCTTGCTTAGCAACAGAAACTTGGGGGTCATAAGTCAAGGACTACCTGAACCCCCTTCCTGCGAAAAACATGTTTCTGGAATTTGGCTATTTTACTGCCACATTTTGGCAATATTCTCTTGGGATGCTCTGAACAGGTTCCTGGAGGCTGCAGGCGGTCTTGCTCACCTTGGCCATAACCTAGGGTTTATAAAACCACAATTACTGGTTTAACCAAACATATAATGCCATGATTTTGGCAAAAAAAAAACAAAAACAAAAAACAAAAAAACAACCCAACACAAACTCAGAATGCACACATTGTAAAGGTAGTCCTCAATTTACGACCACAACTGAGCCCAAAATTTCTGTGGTTAAGCGATACATTTGTTAAGTGAGTTTTGCCGTTTTATGATCTTTCTTGCCTCAGTTGTTAAGTGAATCACTGCTGCTGCTAAGTTAGTAACTGGGTTGCTAAGTGAATCTGGCTTCCCCATTGATTTTGCCTGTCAGAAGGTCGCAAAAGGGGATCGCGTGACCTTGGGATACAGTAACGGTCGTAAGTATGAACCAGTTGCCAAGCGTCTGAATTTTGATCACACGATCATGGGGTACAAAGGTTGTAACTGGGAAAAATGGCCATGGGTCTCTTTTTCTTCAGTGCCGTTATAACTTTGAATGGTCACTAAATGAACTGGTGTAAATCAGGGTGGATAAAAATCAATGATTTTTTTTAAAAAAATCAGATTTTTTTTATTTAAATCGGATTTTTTTTATTTTTATCGAATTTATTTTAATAAAAACTCTTGAGGTAAAAATCTATCGTAAGATAGTTTTCTATTTAAGATACATAAATAATTTAGTTTCTTCAGCATGAAATGGAGCTTAGTTATGTAGCACGAGGCTGTATATTCTGCAACACTGGGACTATCGGTGAGTCCACAGTGGATCAAAGGAGTAGCAGAGATGGCAGTTGCTCTTTAACAATTATGATTTAAATCGAGTTGATTTAAATCAAGCCTTTTTACTAGTGATTTAAATCATGATTTAAATCGTGATTTAAATCAACTCGATTTAAATCAAATCCACCCTGGTGTAAATCAAGGACTACCTGCGATTGGTCACCTAATGACCATTCAACGTTATGACGCATCCCCCAAAAAGTACATGAGATTCTGAAATTCTGTCTGACACACTCCCAGGTCACATGACCTCATTTCAGGTGCTCAGCAACCAGCCTGTATTTACAACCGTTTGCAGCCTCCCACGATCAATGACCACGATTTAAAGTTTTTTTTTTTTTTTTTGGCAAGAACAAGTGTTTTACTTCCAGTTTGGGGCAAAAATGCCCCTTAACAATGGGTTCACTTATCGACCGTAGATTTACTTAAAAGACCATGACAATTTGCTTAAGGATCACTGCCAAAAAAAAAAAAAAAAAAAAAAAAAAAAAAAAAAATCCCTAAAAGGCCATGAAATTGGATTGGTCATGTGGTGTCTCACTTTACGACTATTACAGACAGGCTCCATGACGGTCATAAGTCAAGGACTTCCTGTACACTTATCCCAGGATAGAAAGCAAGAAAAAGAAGGCTCTAACAACGAACAAGATGCTACTCCCATCAGGAGCTCTTAAAAGCCTTGGGGCCAGTGCAGAAGCGAGTACAGGACAACTCAAAATTCCTGCAACCGTTCCATACAAAAATTCATTTTTTCATCCCTGCAACTGTTTTAGCCTCCAGCCCCCTCGTCGCCTTTGTTGCTTCTCCTCTAGACTCTTTCTATATTCTCAACATCTTTTTTTTGGTATCCGGTTTCGGTCACCACAATAAGGATGTTGAGACTTGCAGAGAAAAGCAGCAAAGATTATTAGGGGACTAAACATGAGAGCCTCGATGGCGCAGCAGACTAAAGCACTGTTAAGTAACACCAGCTGCCTGCAATTACTGTGAGTTCGAATCTCACCAGGCTCAAGATTGACTCAGCCTTCCATCCTTCCGAGGTGGGTAAAATGAGGACCCGGATTGTGGAGGCAATAAGCTGACTTTGTATAAAAAAAGAACACTGCTTAGGGGGCCCCGAAAGCCCTACTAAGCAGGTATATACAAAAGTATGAAGGCTATTGCTTAGCGCATTGTAAGCCTCCCTGAGTCTCCGGAGAAGGGCGGCATATAAATCGAACCAATAAATAAATAAACAATAAATAAACATGTGAAGAACAATTGTAGGAATTGGGTTTGTCTAGTCTAGAGAAGAGGAGGACCGGGTGGGACATGATAGCATCTTTATTTTTATTTTTATTTTTAATTTTTGATTTATATGCCGCCCTTCTCCGGAGACTCAGGGCGGCTTACAATGCGTTAAGCAATAGCCTTCATCCTTTTGTATATTTATACAAAGTCAGCTTCCAATATTTGAGGGGCTGCCACAAAGAAAGAGGGAGTCAAGCTATTCTCCAAAGCACCCGAAGGCAGGACAGTGTACAATGGGTGGAAACTAGCCAAGGAGAGATTTTTCAAAATGGGATTTTAAATTTGGGGTTTTAAATTGACCCTATCATTTAATAATTTTAATTATTTTTTTTATTTTTTTCCATCTTTGTGCTTTTAATCAGGCTGTACACCACCCTGAGTCCTTCGGGAGAAGGGCGGTATAGAAATAAAATAAAATAAAAAAAAAAATAAAATAAAATAATAAAAAAAAAATAAAAAAAAATAAAAAAATAAAACAAACCTAGAACCAAGGAGAAAATTCCTGATCGTGAGAACAATTAATCAGCAGAATTTGTGGATGTTTCATCATTGGAGGTTTTAAAGAAGAGATTGGACAACCGTTTGTCCAGAATGGTATAGGGCTGTGATGGCGAACCTGTGGCACGCCGAGCCCTCTCTGCAGCCACACCATCGGCCCAGCCCAGCTCCACCACGCATGCATGCCTCCAACTGACCAACTGGGTCTCTGCTGCGCAAGCGGAAAGGAGGGGGGGGGGCGCTCGCATTGCATTTTGGGGGTTTGCATGGGTGCGCGTGCCCCCTGTGCCCCATTTTGGGCGTGGAAGGCCTGCACCAACCTGGAAGCCAAAATGGGGTGCGAGAGAGCTGTACCCCGTTTTGGGCCTGGAGAGCCTCCTGCACCAACCTGGAAGCCAAAAATGGGCAAGGGGGGAAGGCAGGGTGTATGTGTGGGGGGCTGGGCGCATGCACGGGGGGGCCACTCGCACTGCATTTTGGGGGGTTCCAGCCAGGGTGGATTTGATTTAAATCGAGTTGATTTAAATCACAATTTAAATCCCTCGTAAAAAGGCTTGATTTCAATCAACTCAATTTAAATCATAATTTTTAAAGAGCAACTGTCATCTCTGCTCCTTTGACCCACCGTTGACTCACCGATAGTCCCAGGGTTGCACAATATACAGCCTCCTGCTACATAACTGAGCTCCATTTCATGCAGAATAAACTAAATTATTTATGTATCTTAAATCCGGGTCTTCCGGGTCTTCCGGGTGCGCTTCAAGGTGCTGGTTATCACCTTTAAAGCGCTCCATGGCATCGGGCCTAGCTATCTTCGAGACCACCTACTGCCACCGACGACCTCCCATCGACCCGTGCGCTCCCACAGAGAGGGCCTCCTCGGGGTGCCATCAGCCAAACAGTGTAGGCTGGTGACCCCCAGGGGGAGGGCCTTCTCTGTGGGGGCACCTACCCTCTGGAATCAGTTGACCCCAAAGATAAGGAGAATCCAGGACCTCAGTGCCTTCCGTCGTTCCCTGAAAACCCATCTTTTTCAGCAAGCCGGGTTGGCTTAAGAAGAAATTTTTAAATGTTTTTAAATGTTTTAATTGGTAGTGAGTTTCAATTGGGCCAAATTTATATATCTTTTAATTGTTTTTAATATTTGTTCTACATGTTTTTTTTTAATTCTGGCTGTACACCGCCCTGAGTCCCCAGGGAGAAGGGCGGTATAGAAATTCAAAATAAAATAAAAAAATAAAATAAATAAATAAAAAATAGAAAACTATTTTATGATAGATTTTTTTACCCCCAAAGTTTTTTATTAAAATAAATTCGATAAAAATAAAAAAAAAAAAGAATCCGATTTAAATTTTAAAAAATCTGATTTTTTTAAAAAAAATCATTATTGATTTTTATCTACCCTGGTTCCACCATGCACACACACATTCACGCACGCTTTGGGCACCAAAAAGGTTAACCATCACTGGTATAGGGGTTTCCTGCCTGAGCAAGGGGTTGGACTAGAACAGTGGTGGCGAACCTTTTACTCAACCGAGTGCCGAACAGATATGAGCTTTATTGCGCGGCTCCTCCTCCCTGCCCTGCGCACACCACCACACCATCGGCGCAGGTTTCACGTGGCTCCCCCCATGCGCTGTGAACGCAATTGCACCGTCTGCCGCACGCACGCGGTTTTCATGTGTGCAATACACACAGGCGAACGCCGCCTCTCGCACGAATGTGCAAACGAGCGTACATGCGCAGGAGAGCTCCGAAGGCCAGTTGGGTCCCCCCCCCCAAATTGCGTGCATGTGCACCAGAGGCCCAAACACCAGCTGGGGGAGCATGCGCATGGACGAATGCAGGTGAGTGGGGCGACAGCTCGCGTGCCCAGAAAGATGGCTCTTTGTGCCACCTCGGGCATGCGTACCATAGGTTCACCATCACGGGACTAGAAGATTGCCGAGGTCTCTTTCAATCGTTATTCTCTTAAAACGTCAACCTCTTCTTTCTATCCTTGTGCTCCATGAATACTCAGAAAAACTGAAGTCCCGTCTACCATTTATTTTTATTTTTATTTTATTTTGAATTTATATACCGCCCTTCTCCCTGAGGACTCAGGGCGGTGAACAGCCACATAAAAACATCAAATACAAATATTAAAATACAGTTAGAAATATATATAAATTTGGCCCCATTAATTAAAACGATAAACAAAACAATTAAAAACACTTAAAAAGAATTAGGCCAGCCCGGCTTGTTGGAAAAAGAAGGTTTTAAGGGCTCGGCGGAAGGCACTGAGGTCATGGATTCTCTTTATCTCTGGGGGCAACTGATTCCAGAGGGTGGGAGCCCCCACAGAGAAGGCCCTCCCCCTGGGGGTCACCAGCCTGCACTGTTTGGCTGACGGCACCCTGAGGAGGCCCTCTCTGTGGGAGCGCACGGGTCGATGGGAGGTCGTCGGTGGCAGTAGGTGGTCTCGAAGATAGCTAGGCCCGATGCCATGGAGCGCTTTGAAGGTGATAACCAACACCTTGAAGCGCACCCGGAAGACCACCGGGAGCCAGTGCAGCTCACGCAGGAGCGGTGTTACATGGGAGCGCCACGCTGCTCCCGTCACTATCCGCGCTGCTGCTACCATCACAAACCTTTTTCCAATCTAAGTAGAAATGGCGTTTGGCGTCAATTGATCTGCAACGAGGGTATTTCCATTCTCTTGAACCCTGATTTTTTTTTTTTCACTGTAGAGGCAAGGGGCTAAACCCGGAATTTCCCTTTATGCAAAATGCATCCTTTACTACCGAACTGCGCACATTCCTACTATCTTGTCTGTGGAGTTTGCGAGGATTCTGCACCCTCCGGAATAAATTAAAAGCATTGTCCGCAGGCAAAGGTGGTTTGTGCCATCAGCCTCTACACAGCTGCCAGATTGCTGTCATCAGCCAAGCATCTCTAATTCAGAAATTTCCAACACATAACTCAGGTTGTTCCTTTTGCCTCGCTTAGCATTTTGCTTGGAACAAAAAAAAAAAAAAAGGAAAAGCTAGGGCAACAGAATTATGAATGTTCGGCACCATTCCGGAAGTCCTCATCTATCTATTCCAAACCAAATTGAAAAGAGAAGAGAGTAAAAGGGAAAAAGCAAAACAAAAGGCCCTCAAATGAAGGTTAAGTCTATGTACACAGGTAGTCCTTGACTTACAACCGCAACTGAGCTGAGTATGTGTTGCTAAGCAAAGCGTTGGTTCAGTGAATTTTGCCCCATTTTACAAGCTTCCTTGCCACAGTTAAGGGAATCGCTGAAATGATTAAGTTAGTGACACGGTTGTTAAGTGAATCCGGCTTCTCCCTTTTGCTTTTGTCAGGAGGTCGCAAAAGGGGATCATGTAACCCTGGGTTTCTACAACCTGTCATAAATACGAGCCAGTTGCCAAGCATCCAAATTTTGATCACGTGAATATAAATATGAGCAGTCATAAGCCACTTTTTTTCAATGCTGTTATAACTTCGAACTGGACACTAAACGGACTGTTGTAAGTCGAGGACTACCTGCACAGTCAATATAAATAAATGTCACAGGCCTTGTGAAATCTAAAACTAGGGAAAAAAAGACACTGATTTTTTCCCAGACTAGGCAAGCTCTGTTAGGTATCAACACAGGCTGAGGGGATTATTAATGCTTCCTTAAGTGAGGGTGTCTTCCCTGCCGCCTTGAAGGAGGCGGTGGTGAGGCCTCTCCTCAAGAAGCCTTCCCTGGACCCGGCAGTGTTGGCAAATTATCGTCCAGTCTCCAACCTTCGCTTTGTTGCGAAGGTTGTTGAGAGTGTGGTGGCACGACAGTTTCCCCAGTACCTGGATGAATCGGCTTATCTAGATCCGTTCCAGTCGGGCTTCAGGCCTGGATACAGCACGGAAACGGCATTGGTCGCATTGGTAGATGATCTCTGGAGGGCTCGGGACAGGGGTTGCTCCTCTGTCCTGGTCCTATTAGACCTCTCAGCGGCTTTTGATACCATCGACCATGGTATCATGCTGCACCGGCTAGAGGAGTTGTGGGTGGGGGGCACCGTCCTACGGTGGTTCTCCTCCTTTCTCTCTGATCGGTCGCAGTCTGTGTTGACAGGGGGGCAGAGGTCGACCCCGAGGCCCCTTGTATGTGGGGTGCCACAGGGGTCGGTCCTCTCGCCCCTTCTGTTCAACATTTATGTGAAGCTGCTGGGTGAGATCATCCGTGGTTTCGGGGTGAAGTACCACCAGTACGCTGATGATACTCAGCTGTACATCTCCACCCCAGACCACCCCAATGATGCCCTTGAAGTGATGTCCCGGTGCCTGGAGGCCGTGCGGATCTGGATGGGGAGAAACAAACTCAGGCTCAACCCATCCAAGACCGAGTGGCTGTGGTTTCTGACATCCCGATATAGTCAGTTAGTGCCATCACTGACTATTGGGAGCGAATCATTGGCCCCCACGGAGAGGGTTCGCAACTTGGGTGTCCTCCTGGACTCACGGCTGTCTTTAGAAGAGCACATGACGGCCGTGGCCAGGGGGACTTTTTATCAGGTCCCCCTGATTCGCCAGTTGCGTCCCTTTCTGGATCGGGACTCATTAAACACGGTCACTCATGCTCTTGTTACTTCCTGCTTGGACTACTGCAATGCTCTCTACATGGGGCTCCCCTTGAGGAGCACCCGGAGGCTCCAGCTGGTCCAGAATGCGGCCGCGCGGGTGGTTATGGGAGCGACGTGGCGCTCCCATGTGACCCCCCTCCTGTGCGAGCTGCACTGGCTCCCGGTGGTCTTCCAGGTGCGCTTCAAGGTTTTGGTTACCACCTTTAGAGCGCTCCATGGCATCGGACCGGGGTATCTACGAGACCGCCTTCTGCTACCAATAGCCTCTCACCGACCAGTACGCTCCCATAGAGAGGGGCTCCTCAGGGTGCCATCGGCCAAACAGTGTCGACTGGCGGCCCCCAGGGGGAGAGCCTTCTCTGTGGGGGCACCTACCATCTGGAACGAGCTCCCCCCAGAGATACGGAGGATCCCGGACCTGCGCACATTTCGCCATGCTCTCAAAACTTTTCTATTTCAGCCAGCTGGCCTGGCCTAACTCCCCTCTTTTAAATTTTTAAATTTTTAATTTTTTTTAATTCGTGATTTTATAAATTGGGTGTTTTAATCTGTGTTTCGGCCGAAATATTTAATAATTTTAAGGGATTTTTAATATTTGTATTATCTGTATTTTATCTTGGCTGTTCACCGCCCTGAGTCCTTCGGGAGTAGGGCGGTATAGAAATTTGATTAATAAATAAATAAATAAATAAACACAATGCTAGGTTTGCTGTGATTGTCGGAGCTCCTCATTTTGTGAGTTCCACAACAGCATTAAGGAGGGGGGTTTTTTTGGAAGAAAACAGCCTTCAAAATACAATACCTTCAAAATTTTTATCTCCTTCCCAAGCAGGAGCTGCGACTTGGACAAGTTCTTTTTGTTAATGCTCTTTATAGCCACTTCCCAGTCCGTTTTCTGGAAAAGAGGATGGAGAAAATGTTTTAAGTACAAGCACATTTTCTTATTTTGTAAACAGTCACGAGAAGCAAGCAGATCTGGTCTCTCATCCTCCCCTCCTTTTCTTAAAAGCTTTAAGATGTTTAAGATTCCTGGAAGAAGCACGGAGTCCTCTTTTTTTCCACCTAGTCTAACAGCTTTCCCAATTCCTAATTACAACTACCAACACTTCCCCCCTTAGGACAGTTTAAAGTAGCTAGGGAATTCTGGGAGTTGAAGTCTACAAGTCTTAAAGTTGCCAAGGTTGGACACCCCTAGTCTAAAGCCTTAGGAGAATATGTCAAGTTGCAAACAGCTGGTATAAAGAGGACAATTTACAATCAGGACCCACAGGACCAAACCCTTTCAGTGTGCAACTTAAGCAGATTTTACATGTTCCAAAGACAAGAATGGGGGGGGGGGCACAATAACAACCCCCTTAATAACAACTCACCAATAACCCCCCCAATAACAACTCACAATTTTCTCCTTCTAGCCTTGCCCTTTTTAGGGTCAAGGCAATCAGCTTCAGCACACTCTAGGTCAGAGTTTCTCAACCTTGGTAGCTTGAAGATGGGTGGACTTCAACTCCCAGAATCCCCTAGCCAGCACTGCTGGCTGGGGGATTCTGGGAGTTGAAGTCCACCCATCTTCAAGCTACCAAGGTTGAGAAACACTGCTCTAGGTTCAATTGATTAACAGGCAAGATCAGGGACCTCCTACTGTGTTAGATCAGTCAAGCAATAGTACCTTTTAAGAGACCTCCAGACCATTCCCTTATCTTGAACAGAGGGCCCCAGAAGCTCCCTGTCCCAGTAAGATTGCAGGTGCCCAAAAGGAATCACACACACACACACATACACACACAGAGGGAGAGGGAGGGAGGGAGGGGGGAGAGAGAGAGAGAGGGAGGGAGAGAAATCCCAAGTTGTTCAAAGTTATCCAACAAAAAAAGACATTTGTGAAGATCCAAAAATATCTGTTAAGTCAAGCTAGTAAATTCAAATTGAATTTACTAAATCGACTTAATTATTATCTATTGCTTCTATTCACATTTTATATATATATGTTTATTTTGACTGTTCACCGCCCTGAGTCCCTCGGGAGAAGGGTGGAATAAAAAATAAATAAATAAATAAATAAATAAATAAATTCACAGAAAGATCTCTGAGGGATAGATAGCTTGGCCCCTGCAGTTAGTTTGGTTAAATTTGCCAATCTTGCCATGGGGCTGCTCCAGGCAGCTTACAATAATAATAAAGAAAGGAATGTAAACAGAATAGAAGTAAAATAGAACCATAAAATAAACAATGAAAAAGGGACACAAGGAGAACACACATCAACACGATAACCAAGAGTGGAGGTCAACACTTAAAACAAAACACACCCAACACCGAGAGCTTCTTGCAAAAGAAGGCAAGAAAAGAAGGAATCCTCGTCAGAATTCGAGGACCCATTTGAAATCAGGCAATCGGATGGCTCCCTGGATCCTGGCAGGAAAAGCAACTCAAGAAAAAGGAGATTGTGTTTGTGGGGGTTTGCTCCCCCTCCCCTCCAACCACAAATAAAATAGCTACCATCTATTTACACAAGCTGGAAACTTCATTCAAACCTTTGGACAGAAGGTTGGGCAGCCCGCTGGCAAAACCCACGACTCCCGACTACAAAGCCCACGATCCTGTAAACCCCCAGCCTCCTTTTTTTTTAATTAAAAGAGGGCAGGTTTGCCATTGGGGTGGACGAGAGAGGAGAAAAGGTTGGGAGGAAACAGGCAATCCGAGGCTGACATCATCCCATCCTGGGTCTGCTGGGGGAAGGAAAACAAGGTTGGCAAGCCCAGCGGCGGGCAGCGGTGCCCACCCACCCCCCAAAAAAACAGGGAAGGGGGGGGAGAGGGGAAGGAAAACCAACAATTTTGGTGATAATACACCCAGCTTTTAAAAATATACACCACTTTCCGGTCCAGGGGTTTACCAAACCTCAGAAATCTAGAGAAGCAGAGAAAGGGCAGCTAAGGAGAAAGGCTTCCCAGGTAAATTGGGGTGGTGGAAAAAAGCACAGGAGCCAACCAATATATATATATACATACATACATACATACATACATACATACATACATATATATATATATATATATATATATTCCTCTTCCTTCCCAAATCTGGCAGCCCTGTAAGCCTCCCACCCCAACCCACCTTCTCCAACCATCACCCTAGGACCCGAGACCCTAATTCTTTCCCTTCGCCCACCCCTCCACCCCCGTACCTTGCGGTGCCGACCCTTAAAGACCACGGCGAAAGCTCCATGCCCGATCAGGTCTTTTTTGCTGTATTCAAAATCCCCCACCACCTCCATGTTCTTCAGGGGGGCATGAAGCTTGAGGGGTGGGGTGGGGACAACGGCAGGGAGGAGGACAAGGAGAAAGGGAAGGACAAGCCGAAGCTCACATCAGCAGGCTGGGGGAGGAGAGGCTAGGAGAGGGGGGGCTGGCTCTGCCTGCGTCCTGGGCCCCCCCAACGCAAGGGGGCACCTGCTGGCATGACGCTGCTGCTGACCTGGGGAGGGTGGCTGGGGGGCACCGGCCAGCTTCCCATAGGCGGTGGGTGTTTTCTGGCATGGGGGGGGGTGGCGAATGGAAGAGAAACGGGGTGGGTGAATGGGAAGCCTCTTTGGGAAAGAAAAGATGCAGAAAAAGCCCCAGAGGTTTAAAGAAGTGGCCCTTTCATATAGCCAAGCATTTGAGGTTAATGCCAAAATTGGCAAAAAATCTTTAGAATTGGGGGAGGGAGGGGATTAAGCCCCTTTAGAAAAGCCCACCTTGTCCTTTTTCCTTTAAAAAAAAGAATGGGATTTACAGGTGGGGAAGAACATAAAAAGCCATAAAGGAGCAAAAAAGCAGGTTGCTGTCATTCAAAGCCCCCTTTTAAAACAAGGGTTTTTTTGGGGGGGGGTCGTCCCTGGCAGTTATGATAATGCTTGAAAGGGGGAGGGAGGAATAAAAAGAGGGGGGGCAATGACAGTTGCCCCGAGGGGGGGGGGGAGAAAGAAAGAGGGAAAAAAACCCCGTTAATACAGGAAAGATTAAGATAAAGGGAGGGGGAGGAGAGAAAGGATTATTATTATTATTATTTTTCTCCCTTGCTTTTGCGAAGGGAGATGCCAGGGAGGCGATAGAAGGGAATCAGAATCGCTTTGGAAGGGTGGAAGGAGATTAAAACCTTCCCCCCACCCCCCAAGAACGAGGTCTGGCCTGAGAATTAAAGCGGGGAGTGGGTGAGGGAATTCACCCCCCAGGGGTCCCTGCCCATCGCTCTCTTACATCCTTGTCCCCCCACCCCAACTCTGCCCAGGCTTAAAAGAAGGGAGGCGGGCAGGCGGCCCTTCCTCGCAGAAGCGGCCGGAGAGAAGAGGTTTGAAAACGAGGGTTGGATGGGGGGGAAAGGGTCTTTGCAGGGGGAAAGGGGTCCTCCGCTTTAGGCCGCTGCCGCCCCTCGCGTCCTCCGAGCGCCGTAATCCAAGACCTTCCCACACCGGCGTCCGGCCGCGACTGGCGAAACTTCCGCGCGGCGCAGCTATTTATATAGGACGCTGCGCGCAGGCGCTTTTTTTCAGTCTCCCTCCGCTGGGGAAAAAAAAAAGAGTGGGCGGGGCAAAGCGGGCGTGAGGGAAAAAAAAAAAAGAGTCCGCGCGCGGGAAAATTTGAGGGCGAAAAGTTGCCCAAATGTGTGTGTGTGTGTGGGGGGGGGGGGGATGGCTGTGGGAGCCCTCTTGATATTGATTAAAAAAAAGAAAATTAAAATTAAAATAATAAGCCGTTAGAAGGTAGATGTAGACACCCGCACCTAAATCAAAAGGATTCTAAAAGAACTCCCGCAGCCAAAATGTTGTTCTGAGGCAGAGGTTGGCAGCATTTGGGCTTCTCAAGGAGAGAGACCTCAGTGAGGAGAGGTGGTCAATTTTTTTTTCCTGAGACTCTGCTCCTCTGGCCAAGTTATTCAGCAGGCCTCTTTTGGGATGTGCCCCACTTACTGCTTTTTAGAAATGGAGCTGTCCTTTTTAAAAATTTTACTGGTAATAAAGTAATATATAGTATATATATAGTATATAGTATAATCTTTCTCGGTTCTTTAAAAAAAAAACATGCAGGTTCAGCCTATTCATGCCTCATGGCTTTTCTAGGGTTCAAAGTTGTAGGGAATTAGGAACTTGATTTAAATTTATTTTTATCCATATATTATTTATGTAGCCAGAGTAGCCTTCTCTGCAGGGGTGTTGTGTGTAAATACAAGTATAGGTAGTTCTCTACTTACGACAATTGACCTCAACATTTCTGTTGCTAAGCGAGGCAGTCACTGAGTAAATTTTGCCCCATTTTATGACTTTTCTTGCCAAGGTTAAGCCAATCAATGCACTTACAGGTGGTCATCAAGTTATGACCATAAATAAGCCCAACATTTCAGTTGCTAAGTGAAACATTTGTGAAGTGAGTCTTGCCCCATTTTACGACTTTTCTTGCCACAATCGTTAAGTGAATCATTGCATTTGTTAAGTTAGTGACACGGTTGTTAAGTGACTCTGGCTTTCCCATTGACTTTGCTTGTCAGGTCGCAAAAGCAGATCATGCGGCCCCAGGACACTGCAACTGTCATAAATATGAATCAGTTGCCAAGCATCTGAATTTTGATCATGTGACATGGGGATGCTGCAATGGTCGTAAGTATGAAAAACGATCGTTAAGTCACTTTTTCAGTGCCGTTGTAACTTTGAACGGTCACTAAATGAACTTTGTAAGGTGAGGACTACCTATATTATGGTAGTAATACGGTTGTTGAATGAATCAGGCTTCCCCATTGACTGCCTGACAAGGTCACAAAAAAGGATCACTGGGACTTCAACCGTCATAAATATGATCTGTCCTGAGGTCACATGATCCCATTTTGCGACCTTCTGACAAGCAAAGTCAATGGGGTAGCCAGATTCACTTAACAACTGTGTGACTAACTTAAGAACGGCAGTGATTCACCTAACAACTGTGGCAAGAAAGGTTGCAAAATGGGGCAAGTCACTTAATGAATGTCTCACTTAATAACAGAAATGTTGGGCTCCATTCTGGTCTTAAATCAGGAGTACCTGTATGCTAATCCATAAATCCTGATAAACCACAAATGTGTTTACAAATCTCAACCCAATAAAGCTCATTTCTGAAATTTGGGAATATTAAGATGTGTCGGGTTTCATTAACTCCCAGAATTCCCCAATCAGCTTCTAGGGATTGAAGTGAATTCTGGGAGTTGAAGTCCACACATGCCCAGTTTGAGAAACACTGCAATAAAGCATAGTATGGTTGGATGCCACATTAAAAAAAAGGCTTAGCATCTGCTTTTTAGGATGTAATAAATGTAAAAAATAATGCACATATTGCTCAGATAGGTGCCCTAGAATCAATGATGGAGTATGAACCTTTTTGCTGTGAATTTTTTAATCTCATTGCACACATACAAAATTCTCCTTGCTTCCTTATGATCCAAAAATAAGCCCAGGAGCTCCTAATCCTAATTTCCTCCCTTGTTTTAATTTTGTGGTGCTATCTCATTGCAATGGTTAACAGGTGTTGGAAGAAATGTCCATCTGGGTTCAGTTCCAAGTGGGAAGACAGACATTAAAAACATGGAGGCTGATTGGAAAGTTGGTTTAATGGTGGACAGGACTACATGGGTTTGAGGTCCTGGTCAAAAAAAGGCACATGAGAGAGAGATTTATACCCCCTCTTGAGCCCCGCTTTGGAGCTTCCTGTTCCTGTGTAAGAAATGTATTCTGATTGGTTGTCAGACTCCCATGGAGCCATGCAGGGGTAACTTAGTAGGTTGTCAGATTCCCAGGCTTGGTTGAATCTTGCTGGGTGATGATGTAATGAAGGGGCTTTGGGCAATTCCTATTACGGCTTCATGGCTTTGTCCTGGTTTGAATATTGAGGGAGGGCTAATCCTACCACCCTGGAGCGGCAGGACTTTTGTCTTGTAGATAAGATGGCACCAAAATATCTGCTGCGGCCGAGTTTCTGTGTCCCTTAAGATTTCTATTTCTCTTTTAGGGGAAATATTCTTGCCTTTTTAATATTTCCTAGAGTATTTCATTCTTTTAGGACAGGGGTGGGTGGTAACTTCTTACACAGGTAAAGAATACAATGAGACACATTTCAGATGTTTGGCTTGCAGAATGACCTGGCACGACAGCAATTTTGGCAAATACATCACGAGACCTTAGATCCAGTAAGGTGAAAATTTAAACAGTTAGATTTTTAAACAAATCCTCTGAAAAGCTCAAAACAAATGAACTTTGTAGTGAAATGTGTGAAGTAAGGTATTAACTGCCATTTAGCAGCCTGAATGCTCCAACACCGGAAGTTTTTAAGAAGACATTAGACCACCATTTTTCTGAAACGATATAGGGTTTCCTTCCTGAACAAGGGGCTGGACTAGAAGACCTCCAAGGTCCCTTCCGACTCTTGTTATTCTGTTGTTTTGCCTTTTAATGGTCTCCCGTTCAATTACCAATCAAATCACACCTTGCTGCCTGCTGCTATTGATCCAAAGGAGCGGATGGGTTTTTATTTAAGAGGCCTAGAACATTTATTTTGCTGTATGAAATAAATACATTTATTTGATCATAGGACTAACGATTACCGAAAAAGAGGCCATTTGCTTAAATGGCTTTTAAAAAAAGGACAAAAACTCCTGGAGCCAGGAAGCAAATCTATGAATGACTATTACTGGTGTAAAATATTTATCTGCTACTTCTTCACGGCGCCTGACCTCCGAGGCAGCTTCAAAGATGACAGGGATAATATTAATCAGGAACAAAAGGTACCTTTTGATAAAGACTTTTGCGGGGCCTTAAAAAGATTTAAGTTATTTTTGAGACGCCAAATTTACCCTGCCATGAAACTTAAAAATTAAAATAGTTTTTGCTGTGGCAAGCAATGGCAGCTATCCTTTCGACATCCTAATATTTCAAGGGTGAGTTACTCATAGGGCACAGCTAAGGGTGGGCTGCTAGGGGTTCCGGAGAAGCGCTAGCTAAGATTCGGTGCAGTTTGGAGAACCCCCAAATCCCATTTCTGGCTGGCCCCGCCCACCCCGCCATTCCCCTCCCAGGAGTCCCCACGCGGCCTGTTTTCGATGCAGGTTAGTGCAGGTCGTGCACAGAGGCTCAGGGAGGGTGAGCTAACGTATTAAAAGATGAAAGACTAAAAACATATTGCATTAACCGAACCCCATTTCAATGGATGGGAAGATCAGGGGATGCTAAGTGGAGCCTCCAAGTTCAGGGGCAGTCTAGCAAGCAGCAAGTGAACGATAGCAAGGGACGAATAAGGGTCAATAAGAGAATCAATCAGATCCCCCAAAACATTTCTGAACATTTTAGCCAATGCTTACACATTTTAGTGATTCCTTCAATTCTCAGCGCTTCCCTTCTAGGTTTTCTCAGATGTCTTTGCATTGTGAGGAAGGTCAGTTTTATTGCAGCGGGCTACTTTAAAAAGCTGTGTCTTGGTAGTCCTCCAGTTACGGCCATTCGCTTAGCGACCGTTCAAAGTTATGACGGACCTCCCAAAAGCTACAGTGCTTACAGGTAGTCCTCAACCGACAACCAGAATTGAGCTCAAAATGTCTGTCACTGAGAGAATTTTGCCCTATTTAAAAACATTTATTGCCACAGTTGTTAAGTGAATCATTGTCGTTGTTAAGAAAGTAACACAGTTGTTAAGTGAATCTGGCTCCCCCATTGACTTTGCTTGTCAGGTCGCAAAAGGGGATCACATGACCCCAGGATGCTGTGACCGTCATAAATATCTGAATTTTGATCACTTAGGATGCTGCAATGATCATAACTGTGAAAAATGACCCTAAGCCACTTTTTTTCAGTCTTCTTCTTGTATCTACCGTCACTAAATGAATGGTTGTAACTTGAGAACTACTTCTATACAACTTTCCTCCTTACAATGCAAGAGAAACCCACTGGATGGGAAAAGAACAGGGTTATCCCAAAAATAACGAATCACATCGTCCTAAGCCACTGGGCTGCTTGATAGCAGAGTTAGTCCACCCCGATTTTGGGACGTTAAGCGAGAACTATCCTTGCAATTTTCTTTTATCACCGTAAAACATTTTGATTTAAAAACTGGAGACACGATTTCTAAAAGGATATAATGAAGAAATACCATCCGCAAAATAAAAATAAAAATTGCAGCACTGATCTAGAAATCCCGTCTTCTAAGGAGCTCCAGATTTCCTGCCAGCATCCATCCTTTTTTTTTTTTTTGGCCGACTCCATTCCATCTTTGCTTCTTCGTTTTACTGAACATTTAGTCAAAATTGTGGCTGCTTTTGTGCTAGATCTTCAGTCCACTCTGAATTTTTTTCTGGTTGTTTTTCAGTCTTCCTAGATAATATATATATTTTAAAGTGGTCGAAATATTTAAATTCAGCCAAGCCTGTTGATACCTTTATTTCATTTCTTGAGAGTCCCAATTCCTTCTATACTCACTTCAGTTTGCTATTCGAGGGAATGACATAATTATATCCATCTTACTGACAGGAGTCCAAAGCAAAGGAATGATGGCTTATTTGTGACCAGCATAGTTCCTGCTTATGCTGTAGCATCCATGTTGATAGTAACATGAAAATATTCAATATATTTTTCTAGCATTCGATATATAAGGAAGTCGTCTGCCAAGTATTCTGTACAATGGCCCCATTCTCAAACCCCCAAATCTTCCCTAAAACAGGAGGAGGAGTAGACCACAGTTAGCGCCAGAAAATAATTTTCCTTTCGCCAGTCCTTCTGCTATCGTCTCCATCTGTTGGAAAGAGAAAAAAAAATGCTTTGACAACTTAGCCTTGAAGTCCACGCAACTGCCAAAAGTTGAGAAACATTGAATTAGAGTAAAATGTTTTGTTCTAAAGATTTATATGGGGTCCTTAATGCTCTCTGAGCTTGGTTGTATTTTTCTAAGGTGTTTATTACCCAACTGGGTAATATCATCAGTACCAGAAGAGAGTGGGGTTTGTGGAGGGAAGAGGAGGAGGAGGAGGACAAAGAGGAGGAGGAAGAGGAGGAAGAAGGAGGTGGAAAAGAGGAGGAAAAGGAGAAAGAGGAGGAGGAGGAAGAAACCTGACAACTGTAGGGTGCTGTTCTCTAAACTTGGTGATTTTCTCGCCGACATTTCCTTACCCAACTACATACAGTACTGGCCAAAATTGTGGAAAAGTGTATTTTCTAAAACTAGCTAATAACACTTTTTTTTTGGTAGTAGAACCATAAAATTATATATCAATAGAAAGATAATTTAACCAAAAATGTAATGCAATAACTTTTATGAAGGATTTGCTATTAGAATAGCAGTTACAGTATAAAGAAGAAAAGTAAAACACGTAGAAAAAACGAGGATCTGCAAAAATTATCAACATAGAAAAAAAAAACGAGATATACAAAAATGATCCCCATGTCAGTTAATCCTTAGTTGGGTGATTTTCAGCATGAATGATGGCCTTACAACGTCTTCCCGTGGAGGGAACCAAGTTTTTTAGTTCTGCAGCTATTCTAATGTGAAAACAAGATCGAAGGATGGCTTCGATTAACTGGGTTTTGTTGCTGGGTCGCTTCTGACTAACAAGGTTTCTTTAGTCGGCTCCCTAGATTTTCAATTGGGTTAAGAAGGTCTGAGCTATTCCCAGGCCATTCCAGCAGTGGAATAGGATTATCTTGAAACTCCGAAAAAAAAATAAAAAAGTGGTGTTATTAGCCATGAAATCTCAAAATCACACTTTCCCCAAAAGGTTTCCACAATTTTGGCCACAACTGTAACATCATCAGTACTAGAAGGAAGTAGAATTTCCTCTCTGTTTATGTTCAAGCGGCTTACCCAGTCACTGTTGGCGGGACTGTTCTTGTCGGTTCCTTATTTAGGCTGCTGCTTACTGTTTAGTTGTTTGGCTGGGTGTGGTGGTTCCTTGATTGGGGTACTGCACTGACAGGGCACTTGTATATAAACAGAGAGAATGCAAACCCTCCACCCTTCTAACCCTGATGATATTCTCTAGTTGGGTAATGAAACGTCTGCAAGAAAACAACTCAGATCAGGGAGCCACAAGGACCCCATAGCTTTCCTCCTCCCCATTCTCCTTCTCTCTCTCTTTCTCCTCCTCCCCTTGTCTTTCTCCTCTTCTCCACAACCCCTCCTTTTTAGACATCACCTAATTGGGTAATAAAATGTCTGCAAAAAAAAATGCCACCAAGCTCAGAAATTGCCAGGGGACCCACAATTCCCCTCCTACTCCTGCTTGGACCCCAAAGTTCAACCCCTGAGCTACAAATATTCTCTTCTATTGGTACATATTTATATTGTATAAAATATTTTAAAAATAGATTAGGCAGGAGAGAGAGAGAGTAACGACAGAAACTAACCGTGTATTAAGAGTCAATTGGATCGGTGGCTATAGAAACGGAATAAAAAAAAACACGTGCATACAACATGTATGCATGTCATTACATTTACAGACAATTACATGTATGTGTTGTGACTCCGGCTCCCGAGCCTGTCCTCACGGAGGAAGATGACTCTGAAAGTGATGGGGAGGAACTGACAAGGCCTCCCTCTCCAGGACCCTCCTTTCTGGCAACGCCTCAGGTTCCAGCTGAAGGCCAGGAGGAAGGCATGTCGGAGCACCTACTAACAGGGAGTGATTAAGATCAATCTTGGATTGATCCCAGGCAGCGTCAGAGGGAGAGGCGTGCACAGCAAAGGAAGAGGTGTGGAAGGGCCAGAGATTGCTGAGTCACTGAGCCATGCCCCACAGGGGATAAAAATGGGTGGGGTTGTTCTGTGACGGACAAAAACTGCATATCGTGAGCTTCGGATGGGATATCTTTCGGAATTAAGGCTTGGACTTTGTGAATGACTTCTGACTACTCTTTTGTGCCTTGTGAACTCTTGGTTGCCCCAGCAACGGACTACAGATACGCTGACTCCTGTTTCTAGAAGTGATAAGAAACTTGGCAGGCATTCGGAAAGTAGCTGCCAGAACTTTTATCTGTCAAAGGATTCAGATCGGCTTGTAAAAATAAATTACTGGTAGACGTCTTTTGCTCGTGTGTCTGCCTATGTGAGGTGGGGGGACAGAACAGTATGCATGTACATGTAACCCTGCAGCCAAGATATTAAAAGACGCTTGCTCCTGAGGAGGAAAGCTATGGCAAATCTAGACCGCTTACTAAAAAGCAGAGACATCACCCTGCCAACAAAAGTGTGCATAACCAAGGCCATGGTTTTCCCAGTTGCAATGTCTGGCTGTGAAAGTTGGACCATAAGGAAGGCTGAGTGCCGAAGAATCAAGGCCTTTGAACTCTGGTGCTGGAGAAGACTCCTGCGAGTCCCTTGGACTGCAAGGCGATCCAACCAGTCAGTCCTAAAGGAGATCAACCCTGACTGCTCTTTAGAAGCCCAGATCCTGAAGAGGAAACTCAAATACTTTGACCACCTAATGAGAAGGAAGGAAGGAAGAAGAGCCTAATGCTGGGAACAATTGACGGCAAAAAAAGAAGAGGACGGCAGAGAATGAGGTGGCTGGATGGAGCCACTGAAGCAGTCGGCGTGAGCTTAAATGGACTCCAGAGGATGGTAGAAGATATTTGAGCCTGACCATCTTAATAAAACAAGACAGAGGAAAGGGATGGGGGGAAGCTTACATCCGGAGACATTTGTCCTTCCCACCACTTGCTACTCGTTGGCCATCGGGACTCCAGTCTACCGCAAACACCTGGAAAGGAATATATCACAAAAGCCAATCAACAACTACAGTGAAGAAGTTGAAACAACTTTAAGCTGAGCCCCTCCCTGCCTCTCCCACCAAACAAGGGAGAAAACAGAAATATGTTTCTCAGGGATCGTGTTTATGGAATTTCAAACCCACCTTGAGGACTAGAAAATCTGTATCGCTCAATAGCTGCTAATTTGCCATCCAGAAAAACAGTCAGCAAAAGAGTGCTTGGTACAATATTACAGTCTATACAATCCTACCCTCACCTGTTGTTCTACAGGTCAGTGTTTCTCAACATCAGAAACTTTAGGAAGAGTGGACTTCAAGTCCCAGAATTCCCCAGCCTGCATGATTCGAGATGAATGGACTTCCACTCCCAGAATTCCCCAGCCAGCCTGCTTTACGAGGGGTGGACTTCAGTTCCCAGAATCCCCCAGCCAGCATGCTTTAAGATGGGTGGACTTCCATTCCCAGAATTCCCCAGTCAACATTCTTTAAGAGAGGTGGACTTCAGTTCCCAGAATCCCCCAGCCAGCATGCTTTAAGATGGGTGGACTTCCACTCCCAGAATCCCCCAGCCAACATGCTTTAAGAGAGGTGGACTTCAGTTCCCAGAATCCCCCAGCCAGCCTGCTTTAAGATGGGTGGGCTTCCACTCCCAGAATTCCCCAGTCTGCATGCTTTAAGAGAGGTGGACTTCCACTCCCAGAATCCCCCAGCCAACATGCTTTAGGAGAGGTGAACTTCCACTCCCAGAATCCCCCAGCCAACACGTTTAGATGGGTGGACACCACATATCTAAAGGGAATTCTGGAAGTTGAAGTCCATATACAGTATTTCAAGATCGTTGAGAAACACTGTTCTAGATGACCACAAATATCATCCATCTTATGTCATTGAAGGCTCCCCAAGGCAATCTGAGGAGGGACCAGCCATACCTCATCAGCATGTCCAGGCAGGTCAACGGCCAATTTCTGCGTCTTGGCGTCCCACACTTTGAGGGTGCTGTCGCTGCTTCCGCTGACCAGCAGACGGCTGTCGGCCGACCACGCAATCTGGTACACAGCTGAGACGTGTCCCCGCAGGGAGGTGAGATACCTGGGGTTGGAAAAGGCCAGTTACGGTGGGAATTCCCTGCCCCACTCATTTCCCCAAGTCTGTCTCTTTTTCTTTTCTTTTTTTTGCAAAAAGTTTTTTTTTCCCCAAACATACAAATTACATCTTTTCGGAATAGAGCTTTGATCCGGTCATCAATTTGTTCAATTTTTTATCATCTTTAACAAAATTGTATATATTCTATTTTGCCATAACACTTATTTCTTAAATCTTAAGATTTAAGAAATAAGTTAAGATTTCTTAAGATTTAAGAAATAAGATTTAAGAAATAAGTTAAGATTTCTTAAGATTTAAGAAATAAGAAATATGTGATCTTAAATCACATATTTCAACTAATACTATCTTAGAAAAAGTTTACTTAATCAATTACCCTTCTATTAACCCACTTTAAATCTTAATTCAATTAATACCTCATAATACATTTCACAATTCTTACCCTAAATCCTCACTATTAACAATACAGTTCAAACAGGTTTATATTCCAAAATTATTTCCATTTCTAAAACTTCCTTACATTTATTAATTACTTCATGTAATGCGCATTAAATCTTTATTCCATTATTACGTTATCAAATTTAAATCTTATCACTAATCTTAAAAATATAGCAATTTAAAAATTAATGTTTAAATGTTAAATTGCTATATTTTTAAGATTAGTGATAAGATTTAAATAATGCTATTTAATACAGTTTCACAATTATTTCCCTAAATTCTATCTATTTAACCATACCATTTATATAAACACCAATTAAGTAATTTTTGTTTGTAAGTCATAATCATATATTATTTCAATTTTTTCTTTTTTGCTTAAGTGAAAAATGTTCAAATTATTACAATTGTTATAAGTATTTAAACAATATCCCAATTATTATAGCTATCAATTTTTTCAAATGATACCGTCCAACATCTTAATAAAAATTGATACATTATATCCATTGATATATTTTTTTACATAATCTAATTCAACCTTTTCCTTTATCATTCCCCTGTTATCTTTTTCTTTTCCTACTATTGGTTGTCCTTGTCTTACAACCATTCATTTAGTGACTGTTCAAAGTTACAATGGCACTGAAAAAAGCGAATTATGACATTTTTTCACACTTTTGACCAAATCAGCATCCCCATGGTCACGTGATTAAAACTTAGATGGCTTGGCAAACGGACTCATATTTATGACGGTCGCAGTGTCCCGGGATCCCCTTTTGCGACCTTCTGACCAGCAAAGCCGATGGGGGAAGCCGGATCCACTTAACAACCGTGTTGCTAACTTAACAAGGGTAGCGAGTTCCTTAACCATCGTGGCGAGAACGGTCGTTAAAACGGGGCAAAACGATTCTGCTTAGCAACGGAAATGTGGGGCTCAATTGTCGTAAATCAAGGACTACCTGTACTGTATGCATCCCTGCTCACAACAGAATTGTAATATGAAAAAGGAAAAAAAAAATCCAAATTGGAGCTGGCATCTCTAATCTTGGTGACTTTTAAGACTTGCGGACTTCAACTCCCATAATTCCTCAGGCAGCCATGTTGGCTGAGGAATCCTGGGAGCTGAAGTCCACAAGTCTTAAAAGTCACCAAATTGGAGACCCTTGGACTAGAAAATGTCCTGAACACTTCGAGTCACTCCAGAAACATCCTCCAGAAAAACCTCCCCACATCTGGATCGATGTGGTCCAGAGGAAGAAAGGAAGATTCCAGAACGTTCCAGAATAACCCACCCACCCACCCCAAATTTAACCTACTTCCCGGTCCGTCCATCCCAGAGCTTGATTGACTTGTCAAAGGATGCGCTGGCGATGGTGCGGGTATCAGGGGAGAAGAGGACTTGATTGATTAGCGCTTGATGGCCTGTCATTCTCGTCAACGGCTTCTTATCTTCGGCGGGAAGCCAGAGAAACAAGGTGAAGTCATCCGATCCAGAGACGAGCCTTTCCGGTCCTTGGCCCTGGGGAAGAAAAGAGCAAAATAAATAAATAAATGTGACTTCTGCGTGGAAAAGAGAAGATTTTGAAACAACCTTGCATTTGGGGTATTTAGCAGCCAGGCATAGAACTTGAGCCTTCGGAACTCGCTGCCACAAGAATGTAGTAAAGAGGCCCGAGGTTTCCAGAAAACACCTCCACGTATATAATTGACTTACGACAATTGAGCCCAACGCTTCTGTTGCTAAGGAGTCATTTTCATTTTCATTTCATTTTATTAAATTTGTATACCGCCCTACTCCCGAAGGACTCACGGCGGTGAACAGCCATAAAATAAAACATATAAAGTACAAAATTTAAAAGAGAGATAAAACAGATTAAATAAATTTGGCTGACCATATTTAAAACCCCAAATAATTTAAAACCGAATTTAAAATACCCATTTAAAAGAGGAGAAAGTTTAGGTCAGGCCAGCCTGTTGGAATAGGAACGTCTTAAGCATGCGACGGAAGGTACGCAGATCCGGAATCCTCCATATCTCGGGGGGGAGCTCGTTCCAGATCGTAGGTGCCCCCACAGAGAAGGCTCTCCCCCTGGGGGCCGCCAGTCGACATTGTTTGGCCGACGGCACCCGGAGGAGCCCCTCTCTATGGGAGCGTACTGGTCGGTGGGAGGCTATTGGTGGTAGCAGGCGGTCTCGCAAATAGCCAGGTCCTAAGCCATGGAGCGCTCTAAAGGTGATAACCAAAACCTTGAAGCGCACTCGGAAGACCACCGGGAGCCAGTGCAGCTCGCGCAGGAGAGGTGTTACATGGGAGCGCCACGTTGCTCCCATCACCACCCGCGCGGCCGCACTCTGCGCCAGTTGGAGCCTCCGAGTGCTCCTCAAGGGGAGCCCCATGTAGAGAGCGTTACAATAGTCCAGACGGGAGGTGACGAGGGCATGAGTGACCGTGCGTAACGAGTCCCGATCCAGAAAGGGACGCAACTGGCGAATCAGGCGAACCTGATGAAAAATCCTCCTGGTCACGGCCGTCAAGTGCTCTTCTAAAGACAGCCGTGAATCCAGGAGGACACCCAAGTTGCGAGCCCTCTCCGTGGGGGCCAATGCTTCGCCCCCAATAGTCAGCGATGGCATCAGCTGACTATATCGGGACATCGGAAACCACAGCCACTCGGTCTTGGACGGGTTGAGTTTGAGCCTGTTTCTCCCCATCCAGATCCGTACGGCCTCCAGGCACCGGGACATCACTTCAAGGGCATCGTTGGGGTGGTCTGGGGTGGAGATGTACAGCTGGGTGTCATCAGCGTACTGATGGTACTCCACCCCGAAATCATGGATGATCTCGCCCAGCGGCTTCACATAAATGTTGAACAAAAGGGGCGAGAGGACCGACCCCTGTGGCACCCCACATATAAGGGGCCTCGGGGTCGACCTCTGCCCCCCTGTCAACACAGACTGCGACCGGTCGGAGAGAAAGGAGGAGAACCACCGTAATACGGTGCCTCCCACCCCCAACCCTTCCAGCCGGTTCAGCATGATACCATGGTCGATGGTATCAAAAGCCGCTGAGAGATCTAATAGGACCAGGATAGAGGAACAACCTCTGTCCCGAGGCCTCCAGAGATCATCCACCAACGCGACCAATGCCGTTTCCGTGCTGTACCCAGGCCTGAAACCCGACTGGAACGGATCTAGATACGTCGTTTCATCCAGGTACTGGGGAAACTGTCGTGCCACCACACTCTCAACAACCTTCGCCACAAAGCGAAGGTTGGAGACTGGACGATAATTAGCCAATATTGCCGGGTCCAGGGAAGGCTTCTTTTTTTTTTTTTTTTTTTTATTGAAAAAGTTTTCAAATACAAGTTTTTCCCCCTTTCCCCCCCCCCTCTTCCCTAACCCACCCTTTCCACCCAACCCCCCCTGTGACTTCTTCACAACAATAGGCTATTTCATAACTAGTTACATACATAATATCTTTCCTTTCCCTTAATCCCTTCTCGAAATACTGACCCTTAACATGTTAAGCTTATTGAGTATTATTACAATTTAACCTTTAGTCTTTTATATATATTAATATAACATTTTAAATCGACCTTCTCCCTGCATCCAAATTTAACATTTATTCAATTCTGTCCAATTCCTCCACTCCTCTAAATATATGACTTAAAATCATACAGTACAATACAATTCTAGATATAATCCACTACCCACTTTACTAAAATATACACATATCTATATATGCATCCCATTTTATAAAAAGAAGAAAAAAAAAAGAGAAAAAAATATATCTTCTTTAGTATCTTTCCACTGAATTATTAGGTCCTCCACTCCCCTAAATATATGACTTAAGAATCCTTTTTCTTAGACTAATCAATCAGTAAGCTAACCTATTTCAACCCTTCAATTCCTACAAAATCATGCAGTACAATTCTAGATATAATCCACTGCCCACATTACTAAGATATACACATATCTATATATGCATTCCATTTTGTAAAAAAGGAAAAAACAATAACTTTAAATTTATAATCCATATAGTATCTTCTTTGATGTCTTTCCTCTAGATTGTTAAATCCATCACCCATAATAGGGTAAAATGACATGCTAGTGCAACAGTTTGTTCAAAATCTCCAGTCATCTTCTGCCCCCATCAGTAGTAAATATCCTCGCATCTGTATAAAAGCAAAAACAACCACCCGAGTGACATTATAATTATAATTATATCCATATGGTATAGTTGTGGTATTCATCAGGATTATTAATTCCCATCATCCTACTGAGTAACATCCAGATCTTCTGCATGCCCCGGCGAAACTCTCCTGCCTTATAACTCAAAATAGTTATAATATATTTACCAAAAAAAAAAATAATAATAATTTTTAGATGATTCAAATCCAACAAAGTGAGGCTCTTTTCACATCCCAAAACCATGGCCTTGCAGAGATCTACCACAATCCTCAGGATAGTATCAAACAATTGTTCGCCTCCACTATCTTTTCAAATATTCATTCATTTTTTAAAGTCCCTGGCATCACTGTTGCATAGTTTAGAAATTGCTGTTTCTATGCGATCTATTTCTTTTCTTTTTCTTTTCCGGGTTGAATTTCCATCCTCGTTTCTTGCCTACCGATTGTGTGTCTGCTAGTTGATTTTCATTCTGCTTTATGTAATGTTCTTGTTGGGTTAGTTTTATCATCTCATCTTTCTTCTCTGTCACTTGTATATCAACTGATTGATTTGCGCACTTGTCTGTGACTTGATGGTTCATCACATTAGAGTCGGATGACACTGCTCTCTTATTTATAGACAGTCCAGCTGAGGTATCCAGGGAGTCCAAAGACAATTTATCCATCACAACCTCTGTAATTTGATGTTTTCCTTTTGTTTCCAACTCCTTTTGCTTATCCTGTATTATGCCTAAAGGTGTTAAATTCATTTTTAAAATTTTTTGATAAAAATCTTCCGCTTTTTCAACAGTATGCAATTGATATCTTATTCCTTGATATCTCAATATTAGGCCAACTGGGGTGTCCCACCTGAATAGGATATTTCTTTTTTTTAATTCAGTCACTAGAAAGCCAAATTTCTTCCTCTCCATTAACATCTTGGGCGGGAGCTCCTTAAAAATCCAAATCTTTCTTCCATGAAATTGCAAGGTAGAATTAAAAGAGTTCTGCACAATATTATTCCTAATTTCTTTATCTGTAAAATAGATCACCACATCTCTAGGCAATTGCCTTTGCTTTGCCAACCAGGAGTTTATTCTGTAAATTCTATCAATCCTGCAATACACTTCATCAGGTTGAACCTTTAAGATCCCAGCCAGAATTTCAGAAGATATTTTCCTTAAATCATCTCTATTATTTTCCTGCAAACCTCTCAGTCTAATTGCATATTCTGTAAAATTATATTGAATCATTAAAACTTCTCTTTCAATCCTCTGTTGTACATTTTCTTCATTACCAATCTTTTGGTCAGTCTCCATTTTAGATTTGTCTTCCGAGCTATTATCCTGAGTGTTTATCAAATCCTTTTTAATTTTTTGAGTCATGTCATCCAAATTCTCCTCAATTTCCTTCATTTTAGACTCTAATAATTTAGTCTTTGCATCCACCCGAATCAAAAAGCCTGATAAACCATTAGTAGCTTTTAAAATCTTTTGATTCAAAAAGTCAAACTTTGATTTCACCAATTCACCAATTTCTTTAATTTCCTGCTTAAATTTTTCAAGTTGCTGGTTCACAATCTCATCCCTTCTTACAATCTCTTCAAGGATAAATTCTAATATATTAAAATCGGGTTTCTGACGCTGGAGAGTTGAAATTTGTTGGCGTAATTTCTTGAGAGGGGAAGTTCCCCCCCCCCATTTGTCCAGCTGTATAAGTCCCGATGCCATTTCCCACACAGACAAGATTTAGCAAAAAAGAGAGAATAGAAAACGAAAGGACTTTCCCTTAGAAAGAGAAAAAAAAAACTTCTTTTCAATCAACAGCACAGGAGCGAGGTTTTATCTACAAATGTAGCCAGTGATATTTATTCCGCTACATTGTAGTAAGGAGAAACGGAAGGACTTTCCCTTTTAGCCCTTCTCCAGCCACAGCAGACGCCATTTTAAAAGGTTCTTTTTCCCTCTTTTCCTCTCCTCTTTTCTCTTAAATAGATTTTGGAAGGATGAAATACTTGCAGTTCAGTATTAAGGGTCCAGCTCGTCATTTCTTTAATTATTCTGTTGAATTCGCAGGCTTGCTCTTGACGCCTGGCTCTGCATAAGCAGAGGTCTCCCAAAGCCCGGAGCAGCGGCAGGGGATATGGGGCTTCTCATCCGCTCCGTCCCAAAAGTAAAAAAAAAACTTTTGGGACACTGCGGAGAGTTCTACCCACCCCTGCCGGCTCTATCTCCGTTTCCTCTTGGGAACGGAGTTTTTTCGAGCCGCCATCCGCTGTAACGGCGGCTCTATACAGGCAAAGGAAGCTGACGATCCCAAAGGAACGTCTGGCGGCGGCCAGCAGCAAACCGGAAGCCCCAGGGAAGGCTTCTTGAGGAGAGGTCTCACCACCGCCTCTTTCAAGGCGGCGGGAAAGACACCCTCACTCAATGAAGCATTTATAATCCCCTGGAGCCAGCCTCGCGTCACCTCCCGGGAAGCCAGCACTAACCAGGAGGGACACGGGTCCAACAAACATGTGGTCGCATTCAGTCTACCCAGAATCCTGTCCACGTCCTCAGGGGTCACAGAATCAAACTCATCCCAGATAACATTCTCAGGACCTGCCTCCGTCATCCCCGCTGGATCTACCCAGTCGGAGTCCAGATCTTCTCGAATCTGAGTGATTTTGTCATGCAAATACTGAACAAAATCCTCGGCTCTTCCCTCCAAGGGGTCCTCCCTCGCTTCCTGGTGGAGCAGGGAGCGGGTCACCCTAAACAGGGCGGCCGGGCGGTTATCTGATGATGCGATAAGAGCAGCAAGATAAGTACATTTCGCTGCTTTTATCGCCACTAGGTAATTCTTAATGTGAGACCTTACCAGTGTCCGGTCAGATTCAGTGCAACTGGCCCTCCAACTACTCTCTAGGCGTCTTTTTCGGCGCTTCATCTCCCTCAGCTCCTCAGTAAACCAAGGAGCCAGGTGAGATTGGCGCTGGGTCAGAGGCCGCAAAGGCACGACTCGATCCAGAGCTCCAGCGGCCGCTCTATCCCAGGCGGCCACTAAGTCTCCAGTCGAGGCGTGAGCCAGGACCTCCGGGATTGGCCCAAGCTCCGTCTGGAACCTATCAGGTTCCATCAGGCGCCTGGGGCGGTACCATCTTATCGGTTCCGCCTCCCTGCGGCGGGGTGCAGCGGTTCGAAGGTCAAGGCGAAGGAGAGAGTGATCCGACCATGACAAGGGCTCGATGACTATGTCCCCTATCTCGAGATCACTCAACCACTGTCCAGAGACAAAAATCAGGTCCAGTGTGTTTCCCCCCGTGTGCGTAGGGCCATGAATTAGCTGGGTCAGATCCATAGCCGTCATGGAAGCCATGAACTCCTGAGCCACCTCAGACGTCTCACCCACGGACGGCAGGTTGAAGTCCCCCATGACCATAAGTCTGGAGGTATCAACCGCCACCGCGGCGATAACGTTGAGTAGCTCGGGCAGGGCTGCTGCCACGTGGCAGGGAGCCAGGTACGTGATCAGCAAACCCCTCTGAACCCCATGACCCCACTTCACAAGGAGGGTCTCACAACCGGCCGTCTGAGGAACAGTGGCCTCCCTCGGCCTAAGGCCTTCTCTAATAATAACCGCTACTCCCCCTCCCCTCCCCTGTGACCTCGGTTGATGGAATGCGTGGAAGCCTGGTGGGCACATTTCTACCAGAGGGACCCCTCCCTCCAGGCCCAACCAGGTCTCCGTAATACCCGCCAGGTCCGCTCCCATCTCCTGAACCAGATCACAAATGAGGGGGGCTTTATTTATTACAGACCTGGCGTTGCACAACATCAGTCGAAGGCCCGGGTCCTGAGGGTCTGTACAACCTGGAAAACGAGTGGAGCCTTGGGGGCCGGAGCACGCTACCGCTTGAAGACAGCGGATGCATGCTCCCTTAACATGATATGGCCCCCTGCTCCCGCCATATCTACCCCTCCCCCTCACAGTACCGATGGTAAAAACACGCTCTGGACAAGCTCGACCCCCCCCCCCATTTCCTCCAGAACTCCCACCCGCCCCGCCGCATATAGTGGCCAGGCCTGACCTTCCCCTTGGTGGGTTATCCCCCAAACCCACTACCCTAGTTCCAATTTTACCTCCCCCCACCCTGGGTCCCCTTAAAAATTTATCCAAAAATTTACATAAAAAACCCCTCAACCCCCTCTTCGCTGCATGCCACCTCTCTGGGTTCCAAGACCCATCATTGAGGTAGGACCTCGATAACGTGGAGGGCCAGGCTTGCGAGAGGGGGGAGTCTCGCAATGCAAGAAGCTGTGTCCTTAAGTACATCTAAGCTCTGAGGTAGTGATAAGGTGTGGCCCAGGGCTCCAAGATAGTCCAAATTGTCCTGAAAAAAGGCAGGTTAACCATAAACGGGAGAGTCTCCACTGTCCTCTCACAGCAGTGGGGGAGTCCAATGTTCCAACCAATTCGAGGGTAATCGTCCAACCAGCCTCTCACGATGGTTGGCCAACTAGCCGTCAGTTAGAGTCAGTTGTTCAGTGAATTTTGCCTTATTTTACGACCTTTCTCGTCACAGTTGTTAAGTGAATCACTGCGGTCGTTAAGTGAGTCACACAGTTGTTAAGTGAATCCGGCTTCCACCCTTGACTTTGTTTGTCGGAAGGTCGCAAAAGGGGATCACGTGATCCCCCCCCCCCCAGGACACTGCAACCGTCATAAATCCGAGTCAGTTGCCAAGCGTCCGAATTTTGATCGTGTGACCATGGGGACGCTGCAACGGTCATAAGTATGAAAAATAGTCCCACGCTCCTTTTTTCAGTGTTGTTGTAACTTCGAATGGCCACTAAACCAACTGCTGTAAGTTGAGGACCTCCTCAATTTATAACCCGAGAACACAACATGAGCCTTTGGAATTCACTGCCACAAGAGTGTATGTGACCCGATGATTCCAGACTAAATTTAAAACATTTTATTAACACAGTTGGAAAGCTTTGGGGTAGGTGCGATGGAAAACGCCTTCTCGTATACATCTAGTCCTTGTCTTAGAACCATTCATTCAGTCACTTTTCCAAGTTACAACAGCACTAATAAGTGACCTGTGACTGCTCCTCGCACTTACGACCGCCCTGGCACCTCCATGGCCACGTGATTAAAATTCGGGCGTTTGGCAATCAACATATATTTATGATGTAAGCAGCATCCCAGGGTCATGTGATCCCCTTCTGAGACTTTCCCTGTTGTCCGCCAGCAGCCTGAGGAGCTGGCAGCGGAGTCGGACAGTGAGGAGGCTGGGGAGGACCATGGGCCAGTCCTGGAGTCAGGGGAAGGCCTGGACGAAGGCTCGGCATCAGAGGCAAAGATGGGGCCAAGGCCATCTGGGAGTGATGTGCGGACTCCGGAGCCCCTAGAGTCGGACAGCAGAGAGGCAGAGGAACAGGAGGAGCCTGTTCCTAGTGTGTGCATGCAAAGAGCTGCTAGAAGCAAGAGCAGCTAAAGCAAAAGGGACGACTTGGGAGTAAGGCCAGGATATGATTGGCCCCTCCCATAAGGCTTAAAAGAGAAACAAAGGCACTTGGGCCTTTTTGCAGGAAAGCAACGTTGCTCACTCTGTTTCCAGTCGGCATCTCGTTTGTTTCTGAACTTCGTGGGGCTTTGCCAAGTAAGGCCTTTGGCAGGGTGTCAAAGAAGATAAAGGTTGGTGATTATCCCGAAGGACTTTTGTTGTAACTAATTGGGGCTCAGCTGGGAATGAACGTAATTCTCAGCTGCTACAATAAAATAGGTTTTTTGGGGACTAATTGTGTCTTGTAATGACTCTGTAAGCCTAGGACACAACATCCCCAACTGACTTCCGGCAAACAAAGTTAATCAGGGAAGTTGGATTCATTTAATGACCGTATGATTCACCCAACAACTTCAGCGATTCACTTAAAACCATCGCAAAAAGGGTTATAAAATAGAACGCCACTCTTCCCAACAGCTGCTTCGTTTAGCAGCTGAAGTTCTGGTTTCAATCGTGGTCACAGATCCAGCAGTATCTGTATTGCGAATGGAGACGGGTAGCAAAACGTTACATGGAATATTCTGATTTAAAAGATCCAGCCAGCCAGCTAAAATTAAGATTCAAAATCATGAATTTAATTTGAATTTCACTCTCCTTTGCAGCCTTCAGAGAAACAAAACAAAAAACAACTCATTTTTAGAAGGAACCTCCAGTGAGATGACAACACAGAAGTTTGTGTGAACTGTGAGCTCCATCTGATAATTTTAAAATTTATTCTATAAATATTGGGTAGCGTCTTATTTTTTTAAAAAAATAAAAAATTGAAGCATCACGATCAATTATGATTTGATTGCGACAAGCTAGATTCTTGACTGATCATGAAGAACGTAAACTAAAAGTCAAACAATTTTTGAAGACCTTCCCATCTTAAATATTCAATGTCCAATTGCTAAAAAAAAATTATATATATCTGGGAGTCTTACCCTGATTTGATTGTACCTCGATAGTGCGTTTTGCTTGATCTCTGCCACTGTAGGAAAAGCAAAAGGAAGGGAAAGATAAATACGATGTGTGGACGTTACAGGTAGTTAACGACAGTAATTGATTAGAATCAGAATGGAGCTGGAAGGGACCTTGGAGGTCTTCTAGTCCAACCCCCTACTCAAGCAGGAGACCGTATATCATTTCAGATTAGTGACTGTCCAGTCACTTCTTAAAAACCTCCAGTGATGGCGCACCCACAACTTCTGGTGGCAAGTTGTTCCACTGGTTAATTGTCCCCACTGTTAGGAAGTTTCTCCTTAATTCCAGGTTGCTTCTCTCCTTGATTAAGTTGCCATCCGTTGTTTCTTGTTCTGCCTTCAGGTGCTTTGGAGAATAAGTGGACCCACATTTCTTTGGGGCAGCCCCTCCAATACTGGAATTCTGCCATCATGTCCCTCCTACTCCTTCTTTTCTCTAGACTAGCCATGCCTAGTTCCTGCAACCGTTCTTCCTATGTTTTACTCTCCAGGCCTTTGATCATCTTAGTTGCTCCTCTTTGCACTTTTTCCAAAGTCTCAACATCTTTTTTGTAATGTGGGGACCAAAACTGGCTGCAGGATTCCAGGTGCGGCCTTACTAAGACTTTATAAAGCGGTGCTAATACTTCAAATGATTTATACAACCAAGGATTGGTTTTTTGGCTGCCGGCACACACATAAGATAACCTTAATTTACCTGCATGCAGGACGCTGCACATTAAAATAAAATTCTGACATCCCGTTCTCGAAAGAAGGAATACCACCCACTGAACAATGTCACCACCCCAAGGATAATGATGCCAAGATAATAACAATAGCCACACCAAAATGCCAAGTTATACCAAAAACGACATCAAAAACGTGTATTAATCACAGTCCATTTTGAACACATAGCAGAAAAGAAGAGTTTTGAAAGTTAAGAAGGGCGATGTTCTATGGGAAAAAACCTGTTACTAAATCTGGTTGTTCTGAGATGGGAATTTCCGTCGCTAAGTGATGTAGCATATGCACCAAGACAAATTCCTTGTGTGCCCAATCACACTTGGACAATAAAATTCTATTCTATTCTATTCTATTCTATTCTATTCTATTCTATTCTATTCTATTCTATTCTATTCTATTTCCATTCCATTCTTCATTCCTCTATTCTACTCTACTCTACCCTACCCTGCCCTACTCTACTCTACTCCACTCCATTCCATTCTTCATTCCACTAACACAGTTCTAGGCTGCATCAACAGAGGGAGAGAATCAAGATCACGTGAAGTGTTAATACCACTTTATAAAGTCTTGGTAAGGCCAAACGTGGAATACTGCATCCAGTCGCCTCGATGTAAAAAAGATGTGGAGACTCTGGAAAGAGTGCAGAGAAGAGCAACAAAGATGATTAAGGGACTGGAGGATAAAGCATATGAAGAATGGTTGCAGGAACTGGGTATGTCTAGTTTAATGAAAAGAAGGACTAGGGGAGACATGATAGCAGTCTTCCAGTATCTCAGGGGCTGCCCCAAAGAAGAGGGGGTCAAGCTATTCTCCAAAGCACCTGAAGGCAGGACAAGAAGCTACAGATGGAAACTAATCAAGGAGAGAAGCAACTTAGAACTAAGGAGAAATTTCCTGATAGTTAGAACAATTAATCAGTGGAACAACTTGCCTGCAGAAGTTGTGAATACCCCAACACTGGAACATTTTAAGAAGATGTTGGATAACCATTTGTCTGAAGTGGTGTAGGGTTTCCTGCCTGGGCAGGGGGTTGGACTAGAAGACCTCCAAGGTCCCTTCTAACTCTGCTATTCTATTCTATTCTTCATTCCACTATTCTATTCTATTCTATTCTATTCTATTCTATTCTATTCTATTCTATTCTATTCTATTCTATTCTATTCTACCCTACCCTACCCTACCCTATTCTATTCACAAAGCACGACATCATATGACTGCATCACTTAGTGATGGCAATACCGGCAGTCCCTGTTACTGTCATTAAACAAGTATAGTGGGTTGTTCAGCGAGGAGCTCATTGCAACTTCCCGATGGCTTCCCCAATGCAAAATCGGGAGGAAATTATAAGTGCCAGCAGCTCGCAAGCAGACTGGAGAGCAGTGAGTGGCTACTACTGGGCAAGGGATGGTACGTAAGCGGGGCAGAGGAAGGTGTGTAGATGGTTGACATGACAGAAGTGCCAAGGAGGTGGGAGAGGGCGCACGGGTGGGGAGACTTATCCAAGCACCTTGCAACCTTCTCCGCTGTCTTCCCCACCGACGTTGCTTTCGGCAAGACAGCAGGGAAGGTTGCAAATGGCGAATATGCAACCTTAGGATGCTGCAACCATCATCAATACAAGCCAGTTGCCAAGCATCAAATCCCGATCAGGTGACTGCAAGGGCATTGGGACGGTTAGATCTTTGAGGACTGGTCATAAGCCACATTTCTCAGAGGCGCTGTCACTTCAAACAGTCACTGAATGAATGGACGTAACTGGAAAACTACCCGTACTGTGAGAAGAACAGCAGAAGGACTGGACAAAGTCCATTTTGATGAGAATTCTACATTCCTTGGCTGATCCTGCATAAAATATTCTGTCATTTAAATGTGCTGCACATAACATTCTATTAATCAAATGGGGTGCTTGCTAGAACCAGAGGGCAACATTCGTTAAAACCCTGCCGGCCAATTGTGTGACTTCTGCTCTGTGGTTTGGGGGATTATGAGACAAGGTTGGATACAACAGGAGTATCCAACTTTGGCAACTTGAAGATCTGTGGACTTCAACTCCCAGAATTCCTCAAGGAGCCTTGCTAAAATCCACAAGTCTTGCAAATTCCAGGAGTTGTAATCCCTCTTTCCAAAAGCATGATTTGGGGAATTCTGGGAGTGGAAGTCCATCCATTTTAAAGAATGCTGGCTGGGGGATTCTGGGAGTGGAAGCCCACCCCTCTTAAAGCATAGCTGGCTGGGGGATTCTGGGAGTGGAAGTCCATCCCTCTTAAAGCATACTGGCTGGGGGATTCTGGGAGTGGAAGTCCATCCCTCTTAAAGCATTCCTGGCTGGGGAATTCTGGGAGTGGAAGTCCATCCCTCTTAAAGCATTCTGGCTGGGGGATTCTGGGAGTGGAAGTCCATCCCTCTTAAAGCATTCCTGGCTGGGGAATTCTGGGAGTGGAAGTCCACCTCTCTTAAAGCATTCTGGCTGGGGAATTCTGGGAGTGGAAGTCCTCCCCTCTTAAAGCATTCTGGCTGGGGGATTCTGGGAGTGGAAGTCCACCCCTCTTAAAGCATTCTGGCTGGGGGATTCTGGGAGTGGAAGTCCATCCCTCTTAAAGCATGCTGGCTGGGGGATTCTGGGAGTGGAAGTCCACCTCTCTTAAAGCATTCTGGCTGGGGAATTCTGGGAGTGGAAGTCCACCCCTCTTAAAGCCTGCTGGCTGGGGGATTCTGGGAGTGGAAGTCCATCCCTCTTAAAGCATGCTGGCTGGGGGATTCTGGGAGTGGAAGTCCACCTCTCTTAAAGCATTCTGGCTGGGGGATTCTGGGAGTGGAAGTCCATCCCTCTTAAAGCATGCTGGCTGGGGAATTCTGGGAGTGGAAGTCCACCTCTCTTAAAGCATGCTGGCTGGGGAATTCTGGGAGTGGAAGTCCTCCCCTCTTAAAGCATTCTGGCTGGGGGATTCTGGGAGTGGAAGTCCACCTCTCTTAAAGCATTCTGGCTGGGGGATTCTGGGAGTGGAAGTCCATCCCTCTTAAAGCATGGCTGGCTGGGGGATTCTGGGAGTGGAAGTCCACCTCTCTTAAAGCATTCTGGCTGGGGGATTCTGGGAGTGAAAGTCCATCCCTCTTAAAGCATGGCTGGCTGGGGGATTCTGGGAGTGGAAGTCCACCCCTCTTAAAGCATGCTGGCTGGGGGATTCTGGGAGTGGAAGTCCACCTCTCTTAAAGCATGCTGGCTGGGGAATTCTGGGAGTGGAAGTCCACCTCTCTTAAAGCATGCTGGCTGGGGAATTCTGGGAGTGGAAGTCCACCTCTCTTAAAGCATTCTGGCTGGGGAATTCTGGGAGTGGAAGTCCACCCCTCTTAAAGCCTGCTGGCTGGGGGATTCTGGGAGTGGAAGTCCATCCCTCTTAAAGCATGCTGGCTGGGGGATTCTGGGAGTGGAAGTCCACCTCTCTTAAAGCATGCTGGCTGGGGGATTCTGGGAGTGAAAGTCCATCCCTCTTAAAGCATGGCTGGCTGGGGGATTCTGGGAGTGGAAGTCCACCCATCTTAAAGCAAGGCTGGCTGGGGAATTCTGGGAGTGGAAGCCCACCCCTCTTAAAGCATGCTGGCTGGGGAATTCTGGGAGTGGAAGTCCACCCATCTTAAAGCAGGCTGGCTGGGGAATTCTGGGAGTGGAAGTCCACCCATCTTAAAGCATTCTGGCTGGGGAATTCTGGGAGTGGAAGTCCATCCCTCTTAAAGCATGGCTGGCTGGGGGATTCTGGGAGTGGAAGTTCACTCTTCTTAAAGACCTTAAGAGAAACACTGAACAAAGGAACTCAAAAATGCCAGATGCTCTTACATGATCCGCTCAAATCCTGGGGGTTGATAGAAGCTTTGGCCGGCTCAAACGCTCCTGTCCGGAGGACATAATCCGTGCTGAGGGCCATCGTATTGACCCAGTGGGCGTGGCCCTGCAAGGTGCGGCACAGGATGCCCTGAGGACGACAAAAAAACCCGAGGCATCAATCACTTCCCTTCATTCATTCTGTGTAGAGACCCCCTTCCTCTTGAAAAGATGTTAAGCCCCTTTGACTCATCCCACCAAATGTGGCAATCTGGACTTCCACAGGGGAGAAGACAGGAAGCACCACCTAGTGGTTAAGGCATCTGGTTAGAAAGCGGGAATTCTAGTTCTCCTTTAGGCATGAAATCCAGCTGGGTGACTATGGGCCAATCACCAAGATTCTGTGAGTTCTAGTCCTGCCTTAGGCATGAAATCCAGCTGGGTGACTATGGGCCAATCACTAGGAGACAGTGAGTTCTAGTCCTGCCTTAGGTATGAAACCCAGCTGGATGACTATGGGCCAATCACCAGGAGACTGCGAGTTCTAGTTCTGCCTTAGGCATGAAACCCAGCTGGGTGACTATGGACCAATTACTAGGAGACAGTGAGTTCTAGTTCTGCCTTAGGCATGAAACTCAGCTGGTTGACTACGAGCCAATCACTGGGAGACGGTGAATTCTAGTCCCCCCACCCCTTTGGCACGGAAGCGTGAGTGACTTTGGGCCTGTATTTCTCTCTCAGCCCATCCCACCTTACAGGGTTGTTGTTTGTAGGGAGGAAGGTGTGTTGGATGTGTTCACCGCCTTGTGTTATTTGAAAAAAAATAAATAAAGGTGGGATACAAAAAAATATATAAAATCATAAATGAACAAATTGGTAACTGCGCTGCGTTGCCCATGCTAACGAAACCACGATGGGGACAACATGCAGAGGTGGGAAGATGGAAAAAGAGGTGCCAAGCTATTTTTTTAATTTCATTTATTCAGTGTGTCTGCTGCTGGATTCCCCACGACCGGGCGACTTACGTCCTCGGCTCTCCAGACTTTGATGGTGCGGTCTTGCGAAGAGGAATACAACAAGCCATCGCCCCCCCAGCGGAGGCAGGTGACTGACTGAGTGTGGCTGGTGAGGATTTTGTCGTAGCGGCCGGCCACCGTGTCCCAGATTCGAACGCTGCCATCTTTGGAAGAGCTGGCTAAGTAGCGACACTCGGGATTCCTGAAGGCAGAGTTAAAAAGAGAGTGACAGTGATAATAGATAGACAGAGAGATAGAGAGATAGATAGATAAATATAGAGATGAGAGATAGAGATGAGAGAGATGAAAGATGATAGAGATAGAGATGAGAGATAGATGAGAGATAGAGATGAGAGAGAGACAGGGATGAGAGATAGAGAGATGAGAGAGAGATGACAAATAGAGATAGATGTGAGAGATAGACAGAGTTGATAGATAGATGAGAGAGAGAGAGGGTGAGATGAGAGAGATTATAGATGATAGAGTTAGAGATAGATGAGAGAGGGATGACAGATGACAGATAGAGATAGAGGTGAGAGATAGACAGAGATGATAGATAGATGAGAGAGAGAGGGTGAGATGAGAGAGAGATTATAGATGATAGATAGAGTTAGAGATAGATGAGAGAGGGATGAGAGATATAGAGAGAGATGATAGAGAGATGACAGATAGAGATAGAGGTGAGAGATAGACAGAGATGATAGATAGATAGATGAGAGAGAGAGGGTGAGATGAGAGAGAGATTATAGATGATAGATAAGAGTTAGAGAGTTAGACAGGGATGAGAGATATAGAGAGAGATGAGAGAGAGAGAGATGACAGATAGAGAGATGAGAGAGATGATAGATACAGAGATGAGAGAGATGATAGATAGACAGAGATGATAGATAGATAGAGTTAGAGATAGACGAGAGAGAGACAGGGATGAGAGATAGAGAGATGAGAGAGATGAGAGAGAGATGACAGATAGAGGTGAGAGATAGACAGAGATGACAGATAGATGAGAGAGAGAGGGTGAGATGAGAGAGAGATTATAGAGTTAGAGATAGATGAGAGAGAGACAGGGATGAGAGATAGAGAGAGAGATGAGAGAGAGATGAGAGAGAGAGAGGTGACAGATAGAGAGATGAGAGAGATGATAGATACAGAGATGAGAGAGATGAGAGAGATGAGAGATGAGAGAGATGATAGATAGATAGAGTTAGAGAGAGACGAGAGAGAGACAGGGATGAGAGATAGAGAGAGAGATGAGAGAGGGATGAGAGATATAGAGAGATATGATACGAGAGATGAGAGATAGAGATGAGAGAGAGATGAGAGAGAGATGACAGATGACAGATAGAGATAGAGGTGAGAGATAGACAGAGATGATAGATAGATAGATGAGAGAGAGAGGGTGAGATGACAGAGAGATTATAGATAGATAAGAGTTAGAGAGTTAGACAGGGATGAGAGATATAGAGAGAGATGAGAGAGAGAGATGAGAGAGAGAGAGCGGTGACAGATAGAGAGAGAGATGAGAGAGATGATAGATACAGAGATGAGAGAGGTGATAGAGATGATAGATAGATAGAGTTAGAGAGAGACGAGAGAGAGACAGGGATGAGAGATATAGAGATGAGAGATAGACAGGGATGACAGATAGATGAGAGAGAGAGGGTGAGATGAGAGAGAGATTATAGAGTTAGAGATAGATGAGAGAGAGACAGGGATGAGAGATAGAGAGAGAGATGAGAGAGAAATGAGAAAGATGACAGAGAGAGAGAGATAAGAGAGATGAGAGAGATGATAGACAGAGATGATAGAGAGTTAGAGATAGATGAGAGAGAAACAGGGATGAGAGATAGAGAAAGATATAATAGAGAGATGAGAGAGAAAAAGAGAGAGAGAGAGATGAGATGAGATGAGATGAGATGAGATGAGATGAGATGAGATGAGATGAGATGAGAGAGAGAGAGAAGTTGTGAAATTTATCCTAAAAATAACTGAAAACAGGCAAAGGTTCAATAACTCTAACCCACTCTGTTGCAGAAGGGGAAAAAGAAATGATTGTGGCCTCCATCTTGACTTTTTGGATGATTTTAGGATGCCCAGTACAGGATTGGGCTTTTCTTCTTTGCACCTTAGGTGGAGGAAATGCAGTTGAAAAACTACAGGAATGATAGGAAAGAAATGATTGCAGGTCGTCCTCAACTTACAACCACAACCGAGCCCAAAATTTGTGTCGCGAAGTGAGAAATGTGTGAAGTGAGCATTGCCCCCATTTTACGACCTTTCTTGCCCCGTTTATTAAGCGAATCATCACAGTTGTTAAATTAGTCACACCGTTATTGAGTGAATCTGGCTTCCCCCTTGACGTAGCTTTGTCAGAAGGTCGCAAAATGGAATCTTGTGAACCCGGGACACTGCGACCCTCATAAGCAGTGGCTCCGCCCACTCGCTTCTGGACATGCGCAGAAACGTTGCACGCGCAAGAGTGCCCACGAGCAAACCAGTAGCAACAGAATTTAAAAACCCACTACTAATCGTAAGTGTTAGGAAATGACTATTTGTCTAACTAGTTGGTCCGGCAATATGTAAACTAACAATGTTAGTTTCTTCTTGCAATCCAAGAAGTATTATATTGCTTTAAGGCTGAATTGCATCATCCTGTATCCTGATTGGCTAAGCTCCGTAGCCAATGTACTTAAGGGAAGTCAGGATCATAGCTTGTGTGGACACTACACCATTTTACCTGCTTATTTGCTGTAACACTCTACCTGATCTCTCTGCATGATCACTGTTTGATCATAGCTACATGTTGCTTTCTACTATTTATTGAATGTTTTGATATTGAACTTGTTCCTGTTTTGAAACTCAAGAAGAACTGTTTTTATTGTGTATGATTACAACTGGTAAGAAGACTTTGTACTTGGAATATCCCTGGATTGATCTTTTAACTCTCGCCTATTGAATGTTTTAATATTGAACTTGTTCCTGTTTTGAAACTCAAGAAGAACTGTTTTTATTGTGTATGATTACAACTGGTAAGAAGACTTTGTACTTGGAATATCCCTGGATTGATCTTTTAACTATCGCCTTATCTCGCCTTATCTGTGTATGACTTGGATTGTTTTTTGGACTTTGCTTTACTTTTTCTTAAAAGTAAAAGACTACTACAACTCAGTGTGTTTGTGTATTAACTGTGATCATTCACAACCACTCCCAGCCGCTTTCATGCGTATACTCAAAGGCTACTCTGCTCAATATGCCACATCGGTTATGAGCTAAGAATATCCTTAACAATAAGTACGAGCCAGTTGCGAAGCGTCTGAATGTAAATCACATGATCATGGGGATGATGCAACGGTCATTAAGTGTGAAAAACGGTGATAAGTCACTGTTTTCAGTGTCACTGTAACTTTGAACTGTCAATAAACGAACTGTTGTAAGTCGAGGACTACTCACAATGGGGATTTAAGCCAAGATGGTGATTTAAACTAAAACTGTTATTTAAGCCATGATTGCAATTTAAGCCACGATTAGAATTTAAGCCATGACTGTAATTTTTTTGGGGGGGGGGAATTTTTTTTTTTAAATTTTTAAACACACAAATATACAATACATCTTTTCTGAAGAGAATATCGGCCCGGTTTTAAATTTGTACAAATTTTGTTCATCTTTAACACAGTTTTTATATGTTCAATTTTTCTCATAGCATTTATTCTCTCTAATTTAAAAAAAAAACAATATTACCCTTCATCTTAACTTCTCATCCTAATATCATTCAATTTTTCGTTTCCCTCCTTAAATTTAATTTTAAATTCACATAACATAGTACAATCCCCAATTATTTCCTTAAATTCTCTTTTTCTAATCACCAATGATTCTATCAACTATTTGAAATAATACAATTCAACATATTAGCCATGACTGTAATTTAAGCTTTTCTAGTTTAGAAGTGCAGTCAGGGAATGGCTATTGCCTAACTGATTGGGTTGGCAATATATATAAACCATCAATGCATGTTTGCAGTCAAAATGTAATGTATAGCTTTAAGACTGTAATGCTGTATTGCATCATACTGTATTCTGATTGGCTAGCTCTGTAGCCAACGTACTTAAGAGGAAGCTTGAATCATGGCTTGTTTTTCTTATTACATTATTATTGCTACCTCTGCTCCTCTCTGCCTGTTCTCTCTGCATGATCACTGCTTGATCATTGCCACTTGTTGTTTTCTACTGTTTTAATGATTGTTTTACTGCTGTACTTGTTCCTGTTTACAACTCCAAAAAGAACTGTTTTATTGCATATGACTACAACAACGGGTAAGAAGACTTTGTTCTTGGAATATCCCTGGATTGACAATTAAACTATCTTTATCTGTGTATGACCTGGATTGTTTATTGGACTTTGCTTTGCTTTTTCCTAAAAGTAAAAGAATATCACAACTCAGTGTGTCTGTATTGACAATGCTTATTCACAATCACACTCAGCCGTTTTCTTATGTGCAAAACCTTGCTACTCAAGGATTACTCTGCGCATATTCCTTAACACCAGGGAAGATTGAGATGAAGGGTGGGGATAGGGGGCTGGAGTGGTGACTTACAAATGCAGAGGTTCCCAGCAGAGCGAAGTGATCCACTTGGAGTGACCCACTAGGGTACGGCCAATCTGGAGCCCGGTGCTTGGATCCCAGAGCATTATCTGCACAGAAGGTATATGGGACACGTTAAGAAATACTTTCTCAAAATTATTTATGCATTTGTGCAGAGGTGGCTAAATTGCTTCTGTTTTGATTAAACAGAAAAATACAATTTTGTTTCTGCTTGGAAACCGTTTCTGGACTTTGTGCTCGAGGTGGGGGAAAAAAAATGAAACTTTGATTTTGGGTTTTACTGATTAGAAAGATTTGTTGTTATAGAAATGGCTAGTTTATACCACTATGTAAAAGTAAAAAGTTGAGGTGGGGAGGTTACTACGGTATCTTATTCTACTGCACCGAAGGGAGTCGGTAGTCAATGCCTTTTCTTTCTTTTTTCCCTCCTCCCCTTCCACTCTTCCCTTCCCCTTTCCTATTTTTGCTACCGTTTGTTTTTGTATTTTTTTTTGTATTTCATGTTATAAACCAATCAATAAAAGAGTGAGAAAAAAATTGTTTATGTATTTGTATCTTCCCTTTATTATTTTTATAAATAATTCAAGGTGCTGAACATACTTAATACCCCGCCCTCCTCCTATTTTCCCTACAACAACTCTATGAGGTGGGTTGAGCTGAGAGAAAGTGACTGGGTGGCCCAAAGTCACCCAGCTGGCTTTCATGCCTAAGGCAGGACTAGAACTCACCGTCTCCTGGTGATTGGCCCAGTCACCCAGCCAGCTTTCATGCCTAAGGCGGAACTAGAACTCACTGTCGCCTGGTGATTGGCCCAAAGTCACCCAACTCATTTTCATGGCTAAGGTGGGACTAGAACTCCCAATCTCACGGTGATTGGCCCAAAGTCACCCAGCCAGCTTTCATGCCTAAGGCGGGACTAGAACTCACCTTCTCCTGGTGATTGGCCCAAAGTCACCCAGCTGGCTTTCATGCCTAAGGTAGGACTGGAACTCACCGTCTCCTGGTGATTGGCCCAAAGTCACTCAGTTAGCATTCATGCCTAAAATGAGACTAGAACTCACTGTCTCCTGGTGATTGGCCCAAAGTCACCCAACTCGTTTTCATGCTTAAGGTGGGACTAGAACTCCCAATCTCCTGGTGATTGGCCCAAAGTCACCCAGCCAGCTTTCATGCCTAAGGTGGGACTAGAACTCACTGTCTCCTGGTGATTGGCCCAAAGTCACCCAGCTGGCTTTCATGCCTAAGGTAGGACTGGAACTCACCGTCTCCTGGTGATTGGCCCAAAGTCACTCAGTTAGCATTCATGCCTAAAATGAGACTAGAACTCACTGTCTCCTGGTGATTGGCCCAAAGTCACCCAACTCGTTTTCATGCTTAAGGTGGGACTAGAACTCCCAATCTCCTGGTGATTGGCCCAAAGTCACCCAGCCAGCTTTCATGCCTAAGGTGGGACTAGAACTCACTGTCTCCTGGTGATTGGCCCAAAGTCACCCAGCTGGCTTTCATGCCTAAGGCAGGACTGGAACTCACCGTCTCCTGGTGATTGGCCCAAAGTCACTCAGTTAGCATTCATGCCTAAAATGAGACTAGAACTCACTGTCTCCTGGTGATTGGCCCAAAGTCACCCAACTCGTTTTCACGGCAAAGGTGGGACTAGAACTCCCAATCTCCTGGTGATTGGGCCAAAGTCACCCAGCTGGCTTTCATGCCTAAAAGCTGTACTAGAACTCACCGTCTCCTGGTTTCTAGCCTGATGCCTTAACCACCAGACCAAAATGGCTACTTCAACTAGCAAAACTGGCATCTTTTAAGTTATGTCCTTTCCTGGATCGTGAGGCCCTGCGCTCAGCCACGCGTGGTCATCTGGTCATCTCTTGTTTGGATTACTGCAATGCATCCTACCTGGGGCTACCCTTGGAGAGTATTCAGACGCTACAGCTGGTGCAGAATGCGGCAGTGTGGGCAGCCTTAGCTGCCCACAGGATGGGGCATAAAATACAGCTGTTACCCAACCTGGATTATTTGATCTTTGGTTCCGGGTTCAATTCAAGGTGTCGGTTATCCCCTTTGAGTGACTTTTGCCCTGTTTTATGACCTTTTTTGACTACAATTGTTAAGTGAATCAATGAGGTTATTAAGTGAATCTTGCGGTCATTAACCAAATCTGGACCCGCCCACTCCTTGACTTGCTTCTCGGATACCAGCTGGAAAAATCGCCAGTGACAAAGACAGCAAGTGCCATCAGCCAATGCCCAATTTTTGTTCACGTATGTGTGGGAATCAGGGGTGAAATCCAGCAGGTTCTGTCGAACTGGTAGCAGAAATTTTGAGCAGTTCAGAGAACCGGCAAATACCACCTCTGGCTGGCCCCAGAGTGGGGTGGGAATGGAGATTTTGCAGTATCATTCCCCTAGGAGTGGGGAGGGAATGGGGATTTTGCAGTATCCTTCCCCTGCCACGCCCACCAAGCCATAACCACGCCCACCAAGGCACGCCCACAGAACCGGTAGTAAACAAAATTTGGATTTCACCACTGGTGGGAATGCTTTGACGATTGTAAGCGTGACAACCACCCATAAGTCACTTTTTTCCATGCCGTTGTAACTTCCAACGGGTGGTTGTAAGTTGAGAACCGCCTGCATATGCTTCTAGTCCTCATGAACCTCGGCATTCTCAGAATTGTGTGCTCCACGGGGGTAAGACGGCACACGACCCACCTCAAGGAAACAGAAACAAAGCCGAAACCAGTTTTTACCTGCCCGTTCTTACACCCGGATGCCAGTTTCCTTCCGTCGGGCGACCAAGCGATACTCAGCACCCAATGGCGGTGACCTGCGGAGGTGTGAAGAAAAGGAGAGTGACTGGTCCATGAACCCAGAAGATTTCAAAATGCTTATTCTAAAGTCAGTGTTTCTCAACCTTGGGCACTTCAAGACGTGTGGACTTCAACTCCCAGAATTCCCCAGCCAGCATGGCATAGATCCGTGATGGCAAAGCTATGGCACGCGTGCCAGAGGTGGCATGAATAGCCCTCTCTGTGACCACACACGCCGTCGCCAGCTGTTCTTCTGATTCCCGGCAGCTGCTCTCCTGATTTCTTTATGGGTGCCGGAGCACCGGAAAATGGCCCAGAAAAAGGCGAAAAAATACACCTTTTCAGGCCATTTTCCAGGCCATTTTTTGGGCTGTTTTCAGTCTGGTTTTGGCCTGAAAAAGGCCGAAAAACGGCTCCAAAAATGGCCCGAAAACAGCCTGCTATTTAACCCAATTTGGGCCGTGTTCGGGTCCTCTGGCGCCTGTGAAGATCAGCTGGCCGGCATGTGCATGCACACGCTTTCCGGTGTGGGCCCTCGGTGCTGAAAAGGTTCGCCATCGCTGGCACAGATCAATATTTCTCCAACATGGTGTGAAGTTTCCGAAAGATGCCCTAATTAGTTCATGAGCCGTGAGCCAAACTTCAAACGAAATACAGTCATTTATTAGGAGCAGCATTCCGGCAATATTCGGATGCAGTTAGAACTAATCCCACGTAGATTTACGTTCCCCTCTGACCCTGTCTCTCCCCTCCTCCCTGGCCATGTCATAAATCACATTCTCCAATTCACCACTTTGGCTGGCTGTGAAACCCAACACCCTCCGACTGATTGCGGTCAGGAAGAATGTATGGAATGCAGCTTCAGTTAGGGAAATCAATCAGCTCCATCAGTTCTCCCGCCCTCCTGCTCATGGCAACTTGAAAACTTTGCAAGTTGACATAAGGCCCCTTTTAAGATGGCTGGACATCCACTCCAGCTGGGGAATTCTGGGAGTTGAAGTCCACCCGCTTTTCAGTGGCCAAGACTAGGGAGCAGTGGCCTACACAGTCCCCCTTCCACATATTGAGACTCACCCTTGGCTGTAAAATGCGGGGTCTCCGTGTTCAAGTCCCAGAAGCGGACGGTGGTGTCCCCGGAGCCGCTGGCCAGATACCTGGGGAGACATAGTCTCATGCTGACAGAGCCAAGGTACGGCAGTGAGCAGAGGGCCTTCAGGGGTCAAAAAAGTCAAGATGGCAACCGAAGCCCCTGGTGAGCCCTTCGAGGTAGGCCAGACTTCGAAGCTGAAGTCATTAATAAAGATTAATAATATAAGGTAGTCCTCCGCTTACAACTAAAAATTCATCCTTAAGCGGAGGCATATGGGACGGAGCCCAATTTTGCAAAATTTTGTCATGGTCGTTTAGTGAGACATCGCATGATTGGTGACCTTCCCCATTGACGTTGCAGGACTCCACAACCATCATACTGTTGGACTCTTAACCCTCGAATGGGCATTAAACAAATGGTCGTTAAGCGAGGACGACCTGTACTTCTTTTATTACAGGTAGTCCTCGACTTACGACCACAACTGAGCCCAAAATGTTGATTGCTAAGCGAGACAGTTGTTAAGTAAGTTTTGCCCCATGTTATGACCTTTCCTGCCTTTCCTTTCGTTGTTCAGCGAATCACTGCAGGTGTTAAGTTAGGAACACGGCTGTGAAGTGAATTTGACCTTCCCCATGGACTTCGTCACGTGATCGCAGAACCCGGGACACTGCAGCCGTCATAAATGTGAGTATACACACACATACATAAATATATATAGTTATACATAGTTATACAGGTAGTTCTCAACTTACAACAGTTCTTTTAGTGACCATTGAAAGTTAAGGCATTGAAAAATGTGACTTATGGCGATTTTTTCACACTCACGTCCATTGCAGCGTTCTGGTGATCATGTGATCAAAATTCAGACACTTGGTAAGTGACTCCTATTTATGACGGTCGTAATATCCTGGAGTCACACCAGGGGTGAAATTCAGCAGGTTCTGAAGAACCAGTAGCGGAAATTTTGAGTAGTTTGGAGAACTGGCAAATGCCACCTCTGGCTGGCCCCAGAATGGGGAGGGAATGGGGATTTTGCAGTATCCTTCCCCCAAGAGTGGGGAGGGAATGGGGATTTTGCAGTATCCTTCCCCTGGAGTAGGGTGGGAATGGAGATTTTGCAGTATCCTTCCACCAAGAGTGGGTTGGGAATGGAGATTTTGCAGTATTCTTCCCCCAGGAGTGGGGAGGGAATGGGGATTTTGCAGTATCCTTCACCCAGGAGTGGAGAAGGAATGGAGATTTTATAGTATCCTTCACCCAAGAATGGGGAGGGAATGGGGATTTTGCAGTATCCTTCCCTGCCACGCCCACCAAGCCACGCTCACAGAACTGGTAGTAAAAAAGTTTGGATTTCCTCACTGGGTCACATGATCTCCTTTTTAACGACCTTCCGACAGGCAAAGTCAATAGAGAAGCCAGATTCACTTAACAACCCTGTGACGACCTCAACAACTGCAGGGATTCTCTTAACACCGGTAACAAGGAGGGTCGTAAAACAGGACAAAATTCACTTAACAAACGTTCGAGGCAGACGGGGAGAGGCGAGGCTCAATTTAGAGCGGAAAAGCGAAGCCAGCCAAAAGCCTGCCGTTTTTGTATGACGGATAGCAAGAGAAAATTTTGGGTTCCATGGCAGTCGAAAGTTGGGGACACCACCTGGACTTATGTCCACAATTGGGGACGTTAACTCCCTGCCCTCCGGCCCCTGATCTGCTTACTTCCCGGTGGGGCTGAAGGCCACCGAGATGACGGCCTCGCTGTGGCCCTCCAAGGAGCTGGTGCAGCGGGTCACCGCTCGCACCCGGAACACGGCCTGGGGCTGGTAGACGATCTCGACCACCCGCTCGGTCTCCAGGGTCAGTTCGGCCAGGGTCTTCTGCAGGGAGGCCACGATTTCGGACTCCTGGATGTAGAAGGCCAAGGGGACGGGCTCCTCCTTGGAAGGGAAAAGACGGGGAAGGGGCCGGTCAACGATTGGTCGGCAGCAAGGGGTGAGGCACAGAAGGGAAGGGAAGGGAAGCTTTATGGTCATTTTTTTTTTTTTTTTTACTGTGAGCAGACTGGGGAGGAAGGAAGGTCGCAGGAAGTAGAGGAGGAAGGGGAAGGAAGGATGGAAGAAGGAAAAAGAGAGGAAGGGGAAGGAGAAAGAGCAGGAGGAGGAGAAAGAAAGAAGGAAGGAAGAGGGGGAGGAGGAAGGAGAAAGAGGAAGGGGAAGGAGAAGGCAAAGGAAGGAAGGGAAGAGAAAGGGGGAGAGGGGGAGGAAGGAGAGGAAGGAGAAAGAAGGAAGGATGGAGGAAGGAGAAAGAGAGGAAGGGGAAGGAGAAAGAGCAGGAGGAGGAGAAAGAAAGAAGGAAGAGGGGGAGGAGGAAGGAGAAAGAGGAAGGAAAAGGAGAAAGGGAAGGAGGAGGAAAAGGAAGAAAGGAAGGAAGGGAAGAGAGAGGGGGAGAGGGGGAGGAAGGAGAAAGGAGGAGGAGGGAGGAAGGAAGGCGAGAGAGAGAGAGGAAGAAGGAAGGATGGAGGAAGGAGAAAGGGGAGAAGGAGGAGGAGAAGGAAGGAAGGAGGGAAGGAAGAAGAGAGGGGGAGGAAGGAGGAGGAGAAGGAAGGAAGGCGAGAGAGGGAGAGAGGGAGAAGAGGAAGGAAGGGGAGAAAGAGAAGGAGAAGGAAGGAAGGGAAGAGAGAGGGGGAAAGTGGGAGGAAGGAGAGAAAGGAGAAAGAAGGAGAAGGAGGAGGAAGGAAGGCGAGAGAGAGGGAGGGAGAGGAAGAAGGAAGGAGAAAGGGGAGAAAGATGAGGAGGAGAAGGAAGGAAGGAAGGAAGGGAACAGAAAGGGGGAGAGGGGGAGGAAGGAGAGGAAGGAGAAAGAAGGAGAAGGAGGAGGAAGGAAGGAGAAAGGGGAGAAAGAGAAGGAGGAGAAGAAAGGAAGGAAGGAAGGAAGGAAGGAAGGAAGGAAGGGAGCCCCTCCCCCCCAATTGTACCTTCTCCAGGAGGGTGTTGCAAACCAACTGAAGCTTTTCCGGGGTGATATCCACGGGGACATCAAACGGGGCCCCCAGAACCTCCCCGGCTTCATCTTTGAACTGGATCAGGAGCCGCTCAATATCCGCCGTCATTTTGAAACCGTGGAGGACGTGGGCTCTTTGCACTCCGGCCTGGGAACCAAGAGGGGGGAAAAACCAAAACTTCAAGGCAGCCCCCCCCTCAAAGCATCCACGATTCCCTCCAAGCTCTCTCGGTGCCCCCTTTTCTCTAAATCAACACCCCCTTCCTCCATCCCCGATGTCCAGAGAAGTCTGATGAGCCGCTGGGAGCAAAAATAGGGAAAAGCCTGGTGGCGCAGCAGACTAATAGCCTGTTATTATCATCCAGCTGCCTGCAATTACTGCAAGTTCGAATCTCCCCAGGCTCAAGGTTGACTCAGCCTTCCATCCTTTCTAAGGTAGGTAAATTGAGGACCCAGTTTGTGGGGGCAATAAGCTGACTTTGTATAAAAATATACAAAAGGATGAAGGCTATTGCTTAGCACATTGTAAGCCGCCCTGAGTCTCCGGAGAAGGGCGGCATATAAATCAAATTTAAAAAAAAAAGAAAAAAAAAAGAAGAAAAGAGAGACTGATTATTAGAACATCTGCTTTCCAGGTGAGATCAGAGACACGCGTGTGTATGTCTGTTAGGATATGGTTTGAGCCTAACAGGTTGTCCAGGCAATATATGTGTTCTGTGACTTTAATACGAATATGTATTGTGTGACTTTAAAGTTTTCCTGCTGATTCATTGTAATGCTGAGTCATGCTGTAATTAGATAATCACTGGTTGTAAACGTATGTAAGAAAGGTACTGTAAAGTATTCAGTTGATGATATGCTACCATTGTGTGTGGAGTTGCTACCATTGGGCTATCATCGGTTGGATGGATCTGCTACCATCGTGGTTTGTGAACCAGAGTGAACTTGTTATTCTAACCAACTACTGTTTGTGTGGTAAGAAGATTTTTCTATCACTGGACTGATTTAACTGGCAAAGACTTGGAATTTATTTAAAGATTACGAGACTGTTTTTCTACTATAAAGTAAACTTTTGATAGACCAGTTTGCACATCTCTTATTCATTGCTCTCAGCAACGTTTCTCTGTGCTCTACACTCTGCTGGTTGGTAACACAACAACAATATCCTTAACAATGTCAAAAAAGTCGAGACTGAGGCAATGAGGTATTTAAAAAGGGGCACAGCTCCTGTCTTGACTTTCTGGTTCTTCCCTCCTTGGGTGAATACTGAACCGTGATCCTAGAACCGTGATGCTGAACCTGTGGTGCGCGTGCCACAGGTTGTTCTGTGCCCGTCCCACACGCACACACACCAACAGAAGTCCAAGAGTTAAAAACCAAACCAGCCAACAAAATCCTTTTCCTTACGATAACGGAACTTGGCAGCAACCTAGTGGCTGCCTGCCAAGAGTTTATTACTTACGAAGAGGAGAGATAACTTCTCTCCGCTTCTGGTACATCAAAGTAAAAAGCTCAATAATTACAGAGTCAATCAAGTCCAAAGATAATCCAGCTAAATCTTATAGCAAAAGTCCGGCAATGCAGAATGGCGTGGAAGCTTTCAGCTTTGTTTGTCACAAGGTTTGACTGGCCACCATGCTCCCTTTTATACCCTGTGGGGTGTGGTCCAGTGACTCAGCCTAATCTCGGGCACGCCTTTTCTTCTGTTGCGCACACTTATCTCTGCGACGCTGGCGTGGATCCAGCCAAGACTCATTACCCTCATCACTGTCCACCTGTGTCTGCGTGGACGTGCTTGGCCTTGGCCCTATCTCTTGCCTTTCAGCGGACACCGAAGGCATTGCCAGAGAGGAGGGTCCTGGAGAGGGAGGCCTTGCCAACTCCTCTCCTTCACTCTTGGAGTCCTCTCCTGCCGATCACACAGGCTCAGGTAACGGAGCCACAACACAGGTGGCACACGGAACCATATCTGTGGGCACATGAGCATTGCCCTGATTTTGGGGCATTCCAGGCCCATGGAAGTCAGGAAATGGGACGTTTCCGGCCTCCAAAGGGCCTCCAGTGTGTGTGTGTGGAGGCTGTTTTCGCCCTTCCCAGGCTCCTAGAAAGCATCTGGCACCTGGGGAGGGCAAAAAACAGGCCTACTGTAAACCTTTTTGCTGCTGTGTGCCAAAAGCAGGGGGAGCGCGGGCGGTCACGCACACATGCACAGGGAGGTGGGGGGGACATTGAATTATGGGTGTGGGTGTGCACACAAGTGACCTCCCCCGCACTCCCCCCGCTTTTGGCACACGATGGCAAAATGGTTAGCCATCACTGTCCTAGAACACAGGATAGCAGGGCTTGGAAGGGACTTTAGAGGTCTTGTAGTCCAAGCCCCTGCTCAAGCAGGAGAGCCTATACCATTTCAGAGAAACGGCTGACCAGTCTCTTCTTAGAAACCTCCAACGATGGAGCATCCACAACTTCTGGTGGCAAGCTGTTCCACTGGTTAATGGTCCTCACTGTGAGGAAGTTTCAAGAGGCCACTGGACTTTCTGGTTTTTCTTTGAAGATGCTTCGCTTCTCATCCAAGAAGCTTCTTCGGCTCTGACTTCGTCTTCAAAGAAAAACCAGAAAGTCCAGTGGTCTTTTGAAAAGAATAAAGCACCTTAGGGGCAACCATGTCCTGGATGGCGGAGAATTTCCCGTAGACACTTTAAGCTTCGGCGTTTTCTACTTATTATTATACTTGTTTTACTTGGAACAGTTTCCATCCTGCCAAAAGAAATCTTGTACACCATCAAACATCAAACACTGTACACCAAGGAGCCTTGGTAGTACAGTGGTTTAAAGCACCCTGTTATTAAGACCAGCTGTCTGCAATTACTGTAAGTTCGAATCTCCCCAGGCTCAAGGTTAACTCAGCCTTCCATCCTTTCTAAGGTAGGTAAATTGAGGACCCAGTTTGTGGGGGCAATAAGCTGACTTTGTATAAATATACAAAAGTATGAAGGCTATTGCTTAGCGTATTGTAAGCCGCCCTGAGTCTCCGGAGAAGGGCGGCATATAAATCAAATTTAAAAAAAAAAAAAACCCACATCCACCTGCCTATATTCCCAGGTCCTTGGGAACGGCTGGTTAGGAGGACTAAAATGCCAAAAATCCAGTCTGAACATCTGGCTGACTGTGCAAGGAACCGTCCTCGTCATAATAAATTACCCGTAGTCCATTGCAACAGGCTGCCTGGCTTGAGAATAATTCTGCAACAAGACATATAATATTAAAACAAGAATATCTGCCTATCTCAGTTCCTTGGAAAGGACTCGATAGGGGGGATAAAAAAAGCCAAAATCCAGCCTCAACATCTGGCTGACTGTGCAAGGAACCGTCCTCATCGTAATAAATTACCCTTAGTCCATTGCAATTAAGGCTGCTTGATTTGGAATAATTCTGCAGCAAGACATATATTATTAAAACAAGAATTTTTGCCTATCCCAGGTCCTTGGAAAGGACTCGATAGGGGGGATAAAAAAAAGCCAAAATCTTATTGGGTATAGTTAAGGATTTTTCAAGGGGTGAGATAAAATTGATATTATATATGGTGACAGCAGCTAGGTTACTGATTGGTCAATATTGGAAGAGGGATGTTTTGCCTACTATTGAAGAATGGACTTTGAAGGTGGCCAGTTTTGCAGAAATGGCGAAGATATCAGCATACTTAAAAGACCGGACTCAAGAGACTTACGCATGGGAGTGGAAGAAATGGATAGATTATGTGCAGAATAAATATCAAACTAGGAAGTACCAGATAGCTTTTAGTTGAATGTTGTGCAGAAATGTATAGTATATAGGGGGTAGAATAGTTCAATGTCATGTAGAAACGTATAGTATACAGGGGTAGAATAGATGGGTGGTAAAGTATGATGATACGATTTGGATTTGGATTTCACCTTGGGGAAGTCATGGGAGGAGGGGAGGGTTAGGGAAGGAAAAGGGGGGGGAAATGGGGAAAAGTTTGTATTTGTAAAACTTTTTCAATTAAAAAAAAAATGCAAAATCCAGTCTCAACATCTGGCTGACTGTGCAAGGAACCGTCCTCGTCATAATAAATTACCTGTAGCCCATTGCAACAGGCTGCCTGACTTGGAATAATTCTGCAACAAGAACATCTGCCTATCCCAGGTCCTTGGGAAGGACTCGATAGGGGGGATAAAAAAGGTGTGAGAGCCACTTGAGCACCATCGGCGTTGACAACATCCCTGTCCGTCAATTGCAAAAGGCAGCTTTGCGTGCAACAGCTGACAATCCTACCAGGAAACTTTTAATATTATTAAAACAAGAATTTTTCTGCCTATCTCAGGTCCTTGGGAAGGACTCGATAGGGGGGGATAAAAAAATGCCCAAATCCAGCCTCAACATCTGCCTGACTGGGCGACCAAGCACAACCAGGATAAGTACGAGATGTAGGGGGCAACCCTGAGCTGGGGGTCAGACTAGAAGACCTCTAAGGTCCCTTCCCACTCTTCTTATTCTGTTATTGCTTGGGACTGCTGTTCCTTCTCTGCTCCCACCCCCAGGGCCCCAAAGCTCCACCCACCCACCCACCCTTTCCAAAATGTGGGGTGCTGCTGCCTTACCTCCCGCTCCCAACTTTGCAAAAATCACCCCTCCAAACCTGCAGCCGGACCTTTCTGCTCCAACTTGCCTCCACGTGGGAATGGAGGCTCTACGTCATCAGTCCGCGCCGGGCACAGTTCTGACTCGGCTGCCACCTGCTGGAGGAAGAGGGGATCTTCCGCCAGACGCTGGGAAAACTTTAAAGGTGAGAACTTTTTTTTCCCCTTCCTTCCTTCCTTCTTTCTTTCTTCCTCCCTCCCTTTCCTTTTTCTTCCTCCCTTTCCTTTCTTTCTTTCTCCCTTTCCTTCCTTTCTTTTTCTTTCTCCCTTTCCTTTCTTTTTCTCCCTTTCCTTTTTCTTTTTCTTTCCTTTCTTTCCTTCTTTTTCTCCCTCTCCTTTCTTTTCCTCTTTCTCCCTTTCCTTTTTTTCTTTCTCCCTTTCCTTCCGTCCTTATTCTTTCTCCCTTTCCTTTCTTTTTCTCCCTTTCCTTTTTTTCTTTTTTCATCCCTTCTTTTTCTCCCTCTCCTTTCTTTTTCTTTCTCCCTTTCCTTCCTTCCTTCCTTTCTCCCTTTTCTTTTTTCTTTCCCTTTCCTTCCTTCCTTCCTTTTTCTTTCTCCCTTTCCTTTTTCATTCCTTCTTTTTCTCCCTCTCCTTTCTTTTTTCTCCCTTTCCTTCCTTCCTTCCTTTCTCCCTTTTCCTTTTCTTTCCCTTTCCTTCCTTTCTTTCTCCCTTTTCTTTCTTTCTCCCTTTCCTTTGTTTCTCCCTTTCCTCTTTTCTTTTCCTTTTTTCTCCCTCTCCTTTTTCTTTTTCTCCCTTTCCTTTTTTTTCCTTCTCCCTTTCCTTCCTTTCTTTCTCCCTTTCTTTTTTTCCCTTTCCTTCCTTCTTCTTTCTCCCTTTCCTTTCTGTTTCTCCCTTTCCTCCTTCTTTTTTCCTTTTCTCTCTCTCCTTTTTCTTTCTTTCTTCCTTTCCTTCCTTTCTCCCTTTCCTTTTTTTCTTTCTCCCTCTTTCCTTCCTTCCTTTTTCTTTCTCCCTTTCCTTTCTTTTTCTCCCCTTCCTTCCTTCCTTATCATTATGTTCCAATATTTGAGGGGCTACCTCAGAGAGGAGGGGGTCAATCTATTCTCCAAAACACCTGAAGGCAGGACAAGAAGCAACGGATGGAAACCAATCAAGGAGAGAAGCAACTTAGAACTAAGGAGAAATTTCCTGACAGTGAGGACAATTAACCAGTGGAACTGCTTGCCTCCAGAAGTTGTGAATGCTTTAAAACGAGATTGGACAGCCAACTGTCTGGAATGGTCTAAGGAGATCTCCTCCTGAGGAGCCACTCCTGCCTTTTGGCAGCTCTGCGCGCCCGTGCATCGAGAAGATGCTCCTCCTCTTCGTCCTCTTCACTTATGGGAGCTTCTGGAGGTTGTGAAGGCCCTGGCTGAATCCCCGCCTCTGGCACCACATCTTCTCCAGCCTCATTGTCCGACTTGAGTGGCAGCTGCACAGGCTGCTGGCGCAGCACCACACCAGCCTCCTTGTGTGACACCCCGCCCCCCGGGACACTGCGACCGTCATAAATATGAACCAAACATCTGAATTTTGATCCTGTGACCGCGGGGATACTGCAAGTGTAAGAAACGGTGGTAAGTCACTTTTTAAAAGTGCCGTTGCAACCTTTCAACAGTCAATAAATGAACTGTTTTAAGTCGAGGACCACGCTGTACTAATTTAAGCAACTGTGATGGTTCATTGAGCAACTGTGGCAAGAAAGGTCGTAAAATGGGGCAATCTCACTTAAGAAAAGGTTTCCACTTCACAACAGAAATTTTGGGCTCAACTGTGGTCGTTAAGTCGAAGACTACCAGTACATTCTCCTTCATTCGTACCCGTGTTTCCCTGAAAATAAGACCCTGTCTTATATTTTTTTGAACCCCATAACAAGCGCTTGGCCTTATTTTGGGGTGCATGGAGCAAGATGGGATATTCTGCAATATTTGGATGTAATTCGAACTAATCCCACGTAGATTTATGTTCCCCTATGACCCTGTCTCTCCCCTCCTCTCTGGCCATGCCATAAATCACATTCTCCAATTCACCACTTTGGCTGGCTGTGAAACCCAACACCCTCCGACTGATTGCGGTCAGGAAGAATGTATGGAATGCAGCTTCAGTTAGGGAAATCAATCAGCTCCATCAGTTCTCCTGCCCTCCTGCTCATGGCAACTTGAAAGCTTTGCAAGTAGACAGCCAAGTCTTACGTGATTTCCAGGTCTGCGTTTAAATATTTTTGGGGGGAGGGCTTATTTTTTTGGGGGGGCTTATTTTAGCGCATGAGCTCAAAAGCCCGATTGGGCTTATTATCAGGGGATGTCTTATTTTCGGGGAAACAGAGTAATAAACCTTTGAACCTGGTGAGCCACTCAGATTGGATCCCGCAGAAGAATGACCAATGAGTAGTTTCGAAGACAAAGATTTAAGAGCCCAGCTTCATTTTCCCCGATTTAAGATCAAAGAATGAAGCCAAAAGGCACGCGCAGTAGAAACAAACCACACAGAGAGAAAACGGACGCCAGCGCCTAATTTATATATAGATATATATTTATATTTCAATCAAAACACAATTAAATATGGTTTGAGTACTGGAATACTTGGGTATCAGACAATAAGGTGGTACACAGTACCAAAGAAACCTATACACAACTTGTTTTCGCTTTTCTTGACGGCGTCTCGCTCCAGCCGATACCGCAAAGTGATGTGCGTTTTATAGTCTATTCCACTTTCAAATGGCTGGAGACAAATCAAAAACTTTCCTAAAGGTAGTTTGAGATAATAAATCCTTTCCTTCGTTCTTTTTTGTACAAGTCTTCAGGAAACAAACGCCAATGACAACGTAAAAAAAAACAAAAACCCTCCGAAGAGATAAAAATGTCGAAACAGGAAAAAAAAAAACAAATAACAGAAAGGAAAAAAAAAAAACCCTATAAGCACAACGGAGTGGATTTTTGTCTCAAGTATTCCAAACTCTTGTAAAATGTTCTCGCGCGTGGCAAGCGCTGGAGATCAGAGGAAGTTTCGGATTTATTTGGAGAAAGGAAAAAGGGGGAAAAAAAAGAAGAAGAAGAGGCAACTGACCCCCCACCCAAATTGCATTAAAGGAGAAAAGTAGAAAGGCCGGAATCGGGAACAATTCAGCAAAAAAAACCTGAATTAACATCTAAAAAACGGACTAGAGTTGTTGTTTTGCCTTAAATGGACATATTTGCAAACGAAAACAGGAAACGCACAAAAGTCCCATTGCTTATTTTTTTTCTTCTTCTTGCATTTTTGTCAGATGGCTGAAATGTCGTTTTTGCAGAGTGAGAGAGGCGTTTTTTTCGGAAGGCGAAGAAGAGAGAGAAAAGTGGAAGGGTCCTTTTTTTTTTTTTAATTAAAAAAAAAAATTATTTTGTCTCTGACTTCTTTTCTCTTTTTTTCCAGACTGGCCCAAAATGCATGAGGCAAAGAATCCAGTTAATGGAAATACTTCATTATTTCAAAGGATCTTTCCCAAAATGGTTCCAGGGTTTTTAAGACCGCTCCCTCTGTCGGCTGCAAAGCCCGAAGGTACCCTGAGCCTTTTTGATTGCAAAGGTCTTCTTTTTTTTTTTTTTCTTTTTTTTCCTTTAAAGTTTGCAATAACAACAAACAACAAAAAAACGCAGCTCGGAAAACTTAAGGGGCAATTTTTTTTTCTTCTCCGTGCCTAACTGTAGTCCAGAAGGTGAATCCTTGGTAGAAAGAGTTGGGGAAACTTCCTTCAATTGGGTCTCGAGAGAGAGAAAAAAAGTTAAGTCTCCCCCTGCCCCAAAGTGGGGGGAAATGCACCCGCTGATTAGGGTATGGGGCGCTGGGCAGGCAGCCGTGAGGAAGGGGTTTTTGGGTCAAGGGGAGAGAATCCGGCTCCGCTTCACTTCATAGGCAGAAACTCCTGAAGATCATAGCTGAGAAAAAGAGAAAAAACAGGTGTTAGGAAATGATTTTACCTAACTTGTTGGGTTGGGAATATATAAACCATGAATATACCTTTAAGACTGATGTATTGCTGTATTGCATCATACTGTGTCCTGATTGGTTAACTCTGTAGCCAATGTCCTTAAGAGGGAGCTAGAAACCTGGTTTATTTCCCTTTGATTGCTCTTTGCTAAACCTTTTGCTGATCTGTATTGATCGTTACTGCTTTTTGCTGTGTTTGCAACTGTAAGAACTGTTATTGTGTATGACTACGACGACTGGTAAGAAGACATTGTTATTTGGATAATCCCTGGACTATTGTTTGACTATCTACTGATTTATACGTGTTTGACTTGGACTGTTTATTGGACTGCGCCTTACTATATCCTAAAAGTAAACACAACTCAGTGTATCTGTGTGTTGGCTGTGTTATTCGTAACTAATCTCAATCGCTTTCATGTGCACGCCCTTGCTACTCAAGGGTTGCTCTGCGAATTCCTCAACAAAAGGGGGTGATTAAGAAGCAGGGAGGGAGGGGGTCAGACTTCCATTTGTAACATCCAACTCTCCGAGCCCCTTTTTTTCACTGGGCCCTTTGGGGTGACCAGCAGACCCTCCCCCTTTTGCAAACTGCGATGATGCCAGGCAGCCGCCACCATACTACACACGATTTCCGATGGAAAGCCGCGTATGAATTCTGCTGACATTGGCATCTGACAGCTGACAATGGGAATCCCGATGGATGCATGGAATCTGGTTTATGGGGTTGGCTGGCTGGCTACACGTAGTCCTCGACTTACGACCATAACGGTGTCTGAAATTGTGGTCGTAAATCGAGATGGGCGTGAAACGGATCGCCACGTGACTGCGCCTGATTTGGACGATGTTGTTTTGTGGTGGTGGTGGTTAAAGCAAAGTTAGCAGTCGTTAAGTGAACCAGTTGTTCACTGTGGGGAGATTTTTGGGGGCGACCACAAATATTGTAAACTGAAGTTATGGGGCTGCTAGTCTTCTGCAGCACCAATGCAAGGAGAGGTTGTAGCGCAGGAGTGTCCAACTTTGTCAACTTTAAGACTTGTGGACTTCCACTCCCAGAATCCCCCAGCCGGCATGCTTTAAGAGAGGTGGACTTCCACTCCCAGAATTCCCCAGTGAACAAACTTTAAGATGGCTGGACTCCAGCTCCCAGAATTCCCCAGCCAGCAATGCTTTAAGAGAGGTGGACTTCCACTGCCAGAATCCCCCAGCCTACATGCTTTAAGAGGGGTGGACTTCAATTCCCAGAATTCTCCAGCCAGCGTGCTTTAAGAGGGGAGGACTTCCACTCCCAGAATCCCCCAGCCAGCAGCTTTAAGATGGATGGACTTCCACTCCCAGAATCCCCCAGCCAGCCACGCTTTAAGATGGATGGACTTCCACTCCCAGAATTCCCCAGTGAACATACTTTAAGATGGCTGGACTCCAGCTCCCAGAATCCGCCAGGCAGCATGTTTTAAGATAAGTGGATTTCAACTCCCAGAATCCCCCAGGCAGCATGGGAGTTAAAGTCCACAAGCCTTAAAGTTGCCAAGATCGGCATCCCCCTGTTGTGGCAGGTCAGCCATTACCTTAGTCACCTTTTCGACCGCTGCCTCCGGGGGTTGGGCCTGTTGCATGACGTCGTTGACGATCATCTTGGCTATTCTCCAGGCCATCTCCTCTTGGGCCTAGAAACAGGGCGAAGGAGTCTGTCATTCTGGGACTGCGAGTAGTGAGCAGAAAAATGCTGTACCCCAGGACCCTCGCCTCCCCCTCCAATTCACCTGGGCCCCCAACTCTATTTTCAAAGAATATTTGATGGGTCACCATGCCAAGGATGTAATCCTACATCCAGTACAGCTAGCTCTCAATTTACGACAATTGAGCCTCGCATTTCTGTTGCTAAGCGAGGACAGTTGTTAAGTGAGTTTGGCCCCGTTTTACAACCTTTCTTATCCTTGTTGTTAAGTGAATCCGGCTTCCCCATCGACTTCGCTGGGTGGAAGGTTGCAAAAGCGGGATCGTGTGACCGCCGGGGCACCGTAACTGTCGTAAGTACACGCCAGTTGCCAAGTGGATGAATTCTGACCATGTGACCAAAAGGAACCGTCGTAAGTGTGAAAAATGGTCATAAGTCACTTTTTTCAGTGCCCTTGGGTACTTTCGACGGACTCTAAATGAAAGGTTGTAAGATTGGGGACTTCCTGTATTTGTTTAATGGCTGTTTAAACTTACTAAGGCGCTGAAAAAAATGTGACTTGCGACCAGTCCTCACACTTACGACCGTCACATCTGCGTGATCATGCAATCAGCATTTGGGAGCCTGATAACCAGCACATATTTACAATGGTTGCGGCATCCCAAGGTCACTATTAGCGACCATCCTAACTGGCTTCTGATAAGTCAATGGGGAACGCCGTATTCATTTAATGACCATGTGACTCGCATAACGACCATGGCAAAAAGGATGATAAAATTGGGTGTGACTCACTTAAGGAACAAATCAACCTGATCAGAGGGTTCACTTCTCAAGTATTCAGAGGAACTCCTTCTGCAACCATTTTTTTTTAAATTTCGAAGAGGAATTTTTGCTTGTTCTGGATTTCTGACCTAAAACCGACAGATCTACCTGCCCACCAGAGACGCAAAGGAGGTCACCAAAGAGATATCAAATATTTTTTTCTTAAATATGTAGTGAGGGCCTTACCTCATCTGTATTTCCTTGCACCCATTTCTTCATTGCTTGTGAAAACATGGACCCTGAGAAGAGAAGTAAAAGGAGGGCTGAGAAATGTCATGTTTTATGACATAAAATTTATGTAGTCAAAATGACTAACTGCAGAATTCTGGGAGTGGAAGCCCACCAACTTAAAGCAGGCTGGCTGGGAGATTCTGGGAGTGGAAGCCCACCCCTCTTAAAGTATTGCTGACTGGGGAATTATGGGAGTAGAAGCCCACCCCTCTTAAAGCATTGCTGGCTGGGGGATTCTGGGAGTGGAAATCCATCCCTCTTAAAGCATGCTGGCTGGGGGATTCTGGGAGTGGAAGTCCACCCATCTTAAAGCATGCTGACTGGGGAATTATGGGAGTAGAAGCCCACCCCTCTTAAAGCATTGCTGGCTGGGGGATTCTGGGAGTGGAAATCCATCCCTCTTAAAGCATGCTGGCTGGGGGATTCTGGGAGTGGAAGTCCACCCATCTTAAAGCATGGCTGGCTGGGGGATTCTGGGAGTGGAAGTCCACCCATCTCAAATCATGCAGGCTGGGGGATTCTGGGAGTGGAAGTCCACCCCTCTTAAAGCATTGCTGGCTGGGGGATTCTGGGAGTGGAAATCCATCCCTCTTAAAGCATGGCTGGCTGGGGGATTCTGGGAGTGGAAGTCCACCCATCTCAAATCATGCAGGCTGGGGGATTCTGGGAGTGGAAGTCCACCCATCTTAAAGCAGGCTGTCGGGGGATTCTGGGAGTGGAAGTCCTCCCCTCTTAAAGCATTCTGGCTGGGGAATTCTGGGAGTGGAAGTCCTCCCCTATTAAAGCATTCTGGCTGGGGCATTCTGGGAGTAGAAGTCCACCTCTCTTAAAGCATGGCTGGCTGGGGGATTCTGGGAGTGGAAGTCCTCCCCTATTAAAGCATTCTGGCTGGGGCATTCTGGGAGTAGAAGTCCACCCCTCTTAAAGCATGGCTGGCTGGGGCATTCTGGGAGTAGAAGTCCACCCCTCTTAAAGCATGCTGGCTGGGAGATTCTGGGAGTGGAAGTCCACCCCTCTTAAAGCATTCTGGCTGGGGGATTCTGGGAGTGGAAATCCACCCCTCTTAAAGCATGCTGGCTGGGGAATTCTGGGAGTGGAAGTCCACCCCTCTTAAAGCAGGCTGGCTGGGGGATTCTGGGAGTGGAAGTCCATCCCTCTTAAGGCATGCTGGCTGGGGAATTCTGGGAGTGGAAGTCCACCCCTCTTAAAGCAGGCTGGCTGGGGGATTCTGGGAGTGGAAGTCCACCCCTCTTAAAGCAGGCTGGCTGGGGGATTCTGGGAGTGGAAGTCCATCCCTCTTAAGGCATGCTGGCTGGGGAATTCTGGGAGTGGAAGTCCACCCCTCTTAAAGCAGGCTGGCTGGGGAATTCTGGGAGTGGAAGTCCACCCCTCTTAAAGCATTCTGGCTGGGGGATTCTGGGAGTGGAAATCCACCCATCTTAAATCCTAAGGCTGAGAAACCTCGGCTGAGGAGAATCTTCTCTTGGGGAGGGAAAAGGCAGCTCACCTTTGGACTTCTTGATGTCCGGTTCTGGCTCCGATTCCCTAATGAACTGGCCCAGGTCGGTCACGCGGCCGAACGTCATCTTCCTGAAGCAGGAGGAAGAGCGGCTGGTTAGCTATGGGGTGGGGCTGATGACGGGTTGCAGCAGAGATGGGAGGCCCAGCGCAAAGAATCCACCCAGCTTCAAATCACACCTCTTTCCCCTGGAAGGCCTGTTATTTTTTTCCCCATTTCAGAGGCAAAGGCCTTGTTTCTCCGACCTTCACGATAAGAAGTGAAGAGCCATTTAAAAACTGACCGTGGGGAAAATAGAACAGAACTGGGAAGGAAGGACTTGAACAAGGCTACACAGCCTATCCCTTGAAGAAAAGTGGAAGCCAAACGGTCGTAAGCGCGAGGACTGGCTGTATGTCACTTTCCCCCAACCCCACCTCTGTCGTAACTTTGAAGAGAGGCTATTTATTCCTTCCTTCCTTCCTTCCTTCCTTTATTAGTTCAATGTATATGCCGTTCTTCTCCGGAGACTCAGGGCGGCTTACAATGTGTTAAACGAACAGTCCTTAACTTGAGGACGACTTATAATTGCGACAGGATAGGATACCGTATTTTTCAGAGTATAAGATGCGCCTTAGTTTTTGGGGGAGGAAAATAGGTTAAAAAAATTTCTGCCACTGCCTAGCAAGTCTCCATCTGGCTAGCATCCTTAGCCTGCTCAGCTTCAGCACATTAGTTCACTAGTTGGGGCTGATAAGCAGCTTCAAAAGCGAGGGGGGGGGGTTCAGCAGGTTCTGACCAGTTCTGGAGAACCGGTAGCAGGAATTTTGAGTAGTTCGGAGAACCGGTAGTAAAAATTCTGATCGGCTCCACCTCCATCTATTCTCTGCCTCCTGAGTCCCAGCTGATCGGGAGGAAATGGGGATTTTGCAGTAACCTTCCCCTGGAGTGGGGTGGGAATGGAGATTTTACAGTATCCTTCCCCCTGGAGAGGGGTGGGAATGGAGATTTTGCAGTATTCTTCTCCTGGAGTGGGGTGGGAATGGAGATTTTACAGTATCCTTCCCCTGGAATGGGGAGGGAATGGGGATTTTACAGTATCCTTCCCCCTGGAGTGGGGTGGGAATGGAGATTTTACAGTATTCTTCCCCTGGAGTGGGGAGGAAATGGGGATTTTGCAGTAACCTTCCCTTGGAGTGGGGAGGGAATGGGGATTTGACAGTATCCTTCCCCTGCCACGCCCATGAAGCCATGCCATGCCCCACCAAGCCACACCCACAAAACCAGTATTAAAAAAAATATTGAACCCCACTATTGTTCAAAAGCACAGCTGATCGTCGGAGGAAGCGCCAGTGAGTCAAGCAGGCGAAGCGCGGAAGCGCTAAGACAAGGCAGCAGCTGTTCCAGGTTGCCATTTTGGGCTCCGCGCCTCACGTTTTCAGCCTCCCAACACTCCGTTTGAGAGCCGTTCAATGCTGCGGGGATCGCCAATGCACATCGCTGCCAATGGCTGCCCGAAAATGCGACGCGCAGAGACTAAAAATGGAGTGTGCGGAGGCCTAAAACGCAATGCGCAGAGGCCAAAAATGCAATGTGCGGAGGCAGCGATCGGCGGCCATTTGCTTCCGCAGCCTTGAAGGGCTCTCAAACGGAGCATTGGGAGGCTGAAAACGCAAGACCTGGTCTGTGGCAATCTCTGCAGCCAGGAAGAGGATGCGCGGAAGCCGAAGGATGGGGGCCGGCGGGACTACATTCGGAGTATAAGACGCACCCAAATTTTCAGCCTCTTTTAGGGGGGGGGAGGAAAAGTGCATCTTATACTTCAAAAAATACGGTAATTCAATCTTGAAAGCCTCCCCCCAATTTGTCACACCTTATGCTAAAGAAAATCAAGAAGGGATTATCTTGAGTTTCTTTCTCACCTTTGCTTCTAACTTTCTGAACAGATTTATCTTTCTGAAGCTCTGCTCCAGATTTCTTTCACCAGAAGGGGCCATCCGGATGTTAGGTTACAACCAGACAAACATTTTAAAAGCGCAACAGGACCATCCCAGGTTTCTGTAACCCTCAGCTGATCTCTTCCTGGGTTCCCAGCTGCCGCTCGGCATGGAAAAAGAAAAAAAAACTTACCCAGCGTAGGTCCGCTGATACAGAGACTCGGGGTCCAGGCTGGCAGCATCAACAATTATTGCTTCATCAAAGTTTTTCAGGATTTTTACATTGGCCTTTTTGAGGCTGGGCTGTGATGTAACGTTCGGGTATTAGGATCCGGAGAATGAAGAGGAGGATGGGAAAAAAAGAAAAAGAAAAAGGAACCTCATATAACTGTAATCTGGATTAAACTTTTCATGAAAGGGCTGTCTGTCTCTATCTAATATCTCTCTTCCTTTCTATCAAATCTGTCTATTTATCTATCCATCATGTATCTATATTTAATATCTTTCTTTCTCTCTCTCTCTCTCTCTAATAGAGATGCCTGTCTCTATCATCTATCCGTCTTCCATCTATCAATCTATATCTATCTATCCATCCATCCATCCATCTTCCATCTATCAATCTCCCTCTTCCATCTATCAATCTATATCTATCATCTATCTATCCATCCATCCATCCATCTTCCATCTATCAATCTATATATCTCTCTCTTCCATCCATCTATTAATCTATATCTATATCTATCTATCCATCCATCCATCCATCATCTTCCATCTATCAATCTCTCTCTCTCTCTTCCATCCATCTATTAATCTATATCTATAACTATAACTATATCTATCTATCTATCATCTATCTCCATCCATCCCTATCTATCTATCTATCTATCTATCTATCTATCTATCTATCTATCTATCTATCTCTACCTACCTACCTACCTACCTACCTACCTACCTATGATCTATATATCTATGCCTGTCTATATAATCTGTTTATCTGCCTGCCTGCCTGCCTGCCTGCCTACCTATCTATATGGAATTCATACTGGCTGGGGAATTCTGGTAGTTGAAGTCCCCAGGTTTTAAAGTTGCCAAAGTTGGACAACCCTGCCTTAAATGCCCAAACCCATTGCACAAAAACCAAAGGGTTTGTTTTCAGTAGCTTCAACTTCTCTGCTCCAAATTGCACCTCAAGATTCACTATTTAGTAGCCTATTGTTGGTGGTCTGGTTTTCTTTTCCTTTTTTTGCTGGCCAGCGACACTTTAAAGGCGGATTTAGATTTTTGCCAAGTATCAACACCGCTAAAGGGGTTGATGGGAATTGTTGCAGAAGGCTGCAGGCAGGGGCGTGATGCGCACCTTCCAAAATCTAACTGTGCCTTTGTGCAGAGATTTGTGTCTTCCTGTCGATTGCTCAATGCCACTTCCTGTTCTGTGCTTTGCTGTTTGAATTTCCCCCTAGCCAGATCTTGACATTTGCAGAAATATAAATGAAACACCTAGTCAATCATCCTCGAAGGACAGAAACATATGTCCCCTGACGCGCCGTGCCGGAGAAGTCTGCTCAAATCAGGGTTCACCAACCTTTCGGACCTCAGGAACCACTAAATTCATAATTTTAAATTCCACGGACCACTAATATGATCTGCCTAATGACCGGCTCGGTGGGCGTGGCTAGGTGGCCATGTGACTGGGTGGGCGTGGCCAACTCGATGTCACTCATGTTGCGGGGTGCCTCACCGGTCTCTACTCGCCCGTCCCCTTCCCAGCCCCTCTTCGCCTACCCGCCTGGGCTCTTTAGGGCCCCAACAGGAAGCAGTTGCTGGAGCTAAGAGCCACCACGAGAAAGAGTTGGCAAAAGAGCTCAGTTCAAATTGGATCTGGCCGAGAAGGAGGCTCAGCAGAAGCACCTCACTGAGGACTAGGAGCATAGGCTTTCCAAGCAGAGCGAAGACCTGCGGGAGTGCAAGGCCAGGTAACGGCGCCTGGAGGCTCAGCGGGCTGAGATGGTCAGCCAGTTCCAGGCCATGATGCTGTCCCACTGGAACGAGGCACTCTGGCTCTTCTCCACCAGCAGTACTTCCCTCCAGCCTTCACCCAAAGCCCCCCACCAGGAGGCTAAAGCAGACCCCAAGTCGGAAATTCTGTCCCTTTCCAACCCACACAAAAAGACCCCAAAGGGGGAGACTCTCTGCAGGAACACAAACGTTCATTGAACGTATCCGGCCCAGGGGCCGTAGTTTGAGGACCCCTGATTTAGTGAAATGCAAATAATTTTTCTGCGGACCACCAAAGTTTTCTCACGGACCCCCAGTTGGTGACCGGTGCCTTAAAGCATCCTTCTAATTTCTAATTTTAATTGTCACTCTCGGGTTTCCAAGCTGTATTTTCTCACAATTCATTGACTTCGCTGACTAGAAGTCCAGAGGACCTGATCATTTACCGTGTTTCCCCAAAAATAAGACCCTGTCTTAATAATTTTTTTGGCACCAAAAAAAAGGCACCAGGTCTTATTTTCAGGGGGGGATCGATCCGGAGCTCTGTTATCGGCTAGAGGCCTTCAGGAAAACCTTGCCGGCTGCAGAAGAAATGGGGCGGCAAAGCAGATGTCGGGGGGGGGGGGGGGGTGCGAGGCCTGGCTGCAACTATCCGAAGGTAAGTAGTAGGGCAGCTCCACCCCCACCATGGCTAAATTCTTACCCGTGTACTCTGGAGTGAGCAGGGTCTTAATTAGGGTTAATTTTGGGGAGGTAGAGCTGTAAAAAAAAAAATCAAGCTAGGACTTACTTTCTGAGTAGGTCATATTTTTCGGGGAAACACGGTAGTCACCAGAGCAATTAAGAGGCAGGAAAAAAGAGCCCCTAGGAAGACTTAGGGGTTTTTGGGGGTGGTGGGGAAAGAGACCCACAAGTATCAACCGAGCACCTGAGAAGCAGCCCCGCTGTCCGCAGCACCCACGTGGGAGTAGTGGTCGGAAACGTTGCCAAGACCGTGAACGTTGAAGGCGAGACCTCCGCCGGCAAACTCATCTCCCCGGACCGAATGGATGAGGTCATTCAAGTATTTGTAATAAAGATTGCTGGACAGGAAGCTGGGTAAGAAAACCTGCAGGACGGGAGAGAACGGGAGGATGGAAATGACGGCCAGCCAACGTCCTTATAGAAGAGAATGTTGGTTAGCTCAGAATTGAAGGGGGCTCCCCTCGGGGCTCCCTGAGACGGGCTGTTTTGTTTGGCAGATGTTTCGTGACCCAGATGGGTGACATCATCAGTGCTAGGAGGGAGTGGAGTTTGCAGAGTGGAAGAGGAGGAGGAGGAGGGGGAACAAGGGCGAGGAGGTGGTGGAGGAGGAGTAAGAGAAGGCGGAGGAGGAGGACTGTGGGGTCCTTGGTGCTCTCTGAGCTTGGTGGTTTTCTTGCAGACATTTCATGACCCAGCTAGGTAACATCATCAGTGCTAGAAGGGGAGTGGATGTCCTCCCATCTTAAAGCATTGCTGGCTGGGGGATTCTGGGAGTGGAAGTCCACCCCTCTTAAAGCATGCTGGCTGGGGGATTCTGGGAGTGGAAGTCCACCCCTCTTAAAGCATGCTGGCTGAGGGATTCTGGGAGTGGAAGTCCACCCCTCTTAAAGCATGTTGGCTGAGGAATTCTGGGAGTGGATATCCACCCCTCTTAAAGTGGGCTAGCTGGGGAATTCTGGGAATTGAAATCCATCCATCTAAAACGATGCTGATCTTGAGAAACTCTTGATATTTTTTTTAAAAAATGATCTCAACCCTCATCAAACAGCTGTCCGAGTCCACCCCACAGCTGAGCCCTGCTCGGTCTCCTCCTTACCCAGATCCCTCAAAATCCTGTTGGATTCTTTCAGGGAGGCCCCTGATCCAAGAGGCCCCATCCTCACCTTCTCCATGGTGGTCCAGGCCTGTCGCAGTGGAGTGGTGAAGCAGTTGGGGAGGGGTCCGCCTTCCCTGCAGATATTGGATTCAATCTCCAACCGTACGTAGTCATCGAAGCCAAGAGGATGAGTGGACTGAAGGGAGAAGTACCTATTTGAAAGGCGGGGAGGGGGAGGCAGGCAGAGAGAGAATGAATGGTAAAATGGAGACAACGATGTTGAAAATAACTTGGGTTCAATCTTTTCAAGCATCCGGTGACTCAAATTTTGGGAGTTTTGCCCCCTCGGGGGAATGACCTTTTGTCAATCTGGGATGCCCTCTTTCACTCACACACACACACACATCAGTGTGATTTATAGAGAGTTTTATTGATGTTCCCCTGCAGTTCTCGTCACCCAGCCTCAGAAATGTCCCAAATAAAATAAAAAATTAAATTAAATTAAAAAAAAAATAAATAACAACAACATAAAAATATCATCCTTACAAACAATTATAGACAGCATCTCAATCGGTTAAAAATCATTTCATGCTTACAATTTTCCAGATCTCATCATATAACAATTATTCTTTACTTAAACTGAAGATAAATATTTAAGCATTTCATATATGCTACCTCATCTCCATACTTTTTTGTCAAACCATTGATAGAATATCTCCCATATCAAATAATATTGTTTATCTTCCTGTTCTCTTATTTCAAATGCCAATCTACTCTATTTTAACCTAAAATAAAACTTCTTTTCTCAAAAAAGAAAAAAGAAAAGAAAAAGAAATGTCCCAAATAAATCCAGCCACAAGCCAAGATGCTTGTCAGGAGAAGTTCAGCGTCTCAAAAGTCCAGTAGGAAGCACGAATAAACGCACAGCCATGAATCAACTACGTCTCCCTACGCCTGCCGTGATAAATAGCTTCCTGGTGCAGCCCATCAAGACCCGGGGGGGTGGGCTTTCCTCCCGAGTAATCTGCCTGATCTCCATTGCTCCTGCCTTTTCTCTGCCCTGGGTGCTCTCATATCAGGGCAGAAGGCAGTTCCCCCTCCTCTTCGCTGGTTGTCTGTCCCTGCAGGTTTTCTCTGGCTAGAGCCCCTGTAAATCTCTTTCTACTGGTTGTCCCTCCTTCAGCTCATCCTCCTTAAAGCTGGCCTCCGGAGTCATCTAAGGGAAACATCACAGATGGGTATTGTGAGGTCTCCCTTGGATGCCCCCCCCCCCCAAATTCTTCCTCAGAGGTCAGCTCAAGGGAGAATGAGCTCATTCCTGGCACGTCAGGAACAGGGTTGATTGATGGCTCTGAATGGCCCGTCGAAAGAAATTTGGAGGAGGACTCAGCTGGAGAAAGCTTACACAGGGGCAGATGGCCAACAAAGAGGAGGAGGAACTGCCTTCTCCAAGAGCATGAAGGGCAGAGAAAAGGCAGGAGCAACGGAGATCAGCCAGATTACTCAAGAGGAGAAGGCCCTGCCTGTCTTGATGGGCTGCACCGGAAAACTGGCTATTTGAGCTGTTGGTCTGACCTCGGCAACTTGGCTGCCCTACCCCCAAAATAAGCCCCAGTTAAGATTGCCAGCCAGATGGATGTATTTAGTGCCGTATTTCCCCCAAAATAAGACCTAACTAGAAAATAAGCCCTAGCATGATTTTTCTGGATGCTCGTAGTATAAGCCCTACCCCAAAATAAGCCCCAGTTAAGATTGCCAGCCAGATGGATGCAGTTAGTACCGTATTTTCCCCAAAATAAGAGCTAACTGAAAATAAGCCCTAGCATGATTTTTCTGGATGCTCGTAATATAAGCCCCACCCCAAAATAAGCCCCAGTTAAGATTGCCAGCCAGATGGATGTATTTAGTACCGTATTCCCCCAAAATAAGACCTAACCAGAAAATAAGCCCTAATGAGTCTTTAGGAGCAAAAATTAATATAAGATCCAGTCTTTATTTTCGGGGACACACGGTACTGGCCAATTGCTTTGTGGCCTAATTTTGGCCTGCTTGTGGCTGGACGTAGTTGGGACAGTTCTGAGGCTGGGTGAAGGGAATGGCTGGGGAACATTAATAAACTTGCTCAACCAAAGTTATGTGTGTGTGTGTGTGTGTGTGTGAGTGGGGTGGCAGAGGCATTGGGAGGGGAGAGGAGAGTGAAACAGTGTCACCCCCCCCCCATCCCCAGCCTTCTGGGAATTGAACCCAACATTCTGTCGCTAAGCGAGACAGTGGTTAAGTGGATTTTGCCCTGTTTTACTATTTAAATTCGCCCCATTTTAAATTCTTTTTTTGCCTTGGTTGTTAAGGGAATCAACTGCAGTTGTTAAGTGAGTCACACGATTGTTAAGGGAATCTGGCTTCCCCGTGAGCTTTGATTGTCCAGAACCAGGGTTCTCCAACCTTGGCAACTTTTAAGACTTGTGGACTTCAACTCCCAGAGATCCTCAGCCAGCAAAGCAGGCTGAGGAACTCTGGGAGTTGAAGTCCACAAGTCTTAAAAGTTGCCAGGGTTGGAGAACCCTGGTCCAAAAGGTCGCAGAAGGAGGTCACAGGACTTGTGAGATGCTGGGTCTGACGCTGACCCTCGCCAGGTCTAGTCAAGAGGAAAACTAGGAGTGCTGGCTGAGGTGGGGAGAAAGAGAGGTATAAGAATGAGGCTTACTTATCATACAAGATCATGGCGTCGTTCTGGGCTTCCTGCCCGTCGTACTGGCCTTCCTTGGCTGCCAGCTGGGACTGGAAATTGTCTGCGGCCAGCCAGAATTGCAGGATGTTGACCGCATCTTCTTTCTCCATGAACTGGCAAAGGGAAACGGGAGAAGGTGAGCGCAACGGGTTTTTTTTTTTCTTTTTGAAGTGCGAAAATTCACTCTGGGTGGGAAAAGGGAAGGTAGGATGAGAAAGAGAAAAAG
>JAKOOJ010000017.1:16776820-16844320 GCA_022577455.1 Arizona elegans
TATCCAATTTGTCAATTTCAAGGCCTATGGATTTCAACTCCCAGAATTCCCCAGCCAGCCATGCTGGCTGGGGAATTCTGGGAGTTGAAGTCCACAGGGCTTAAAGTTGCCAAGATTAGACACCCCTGGTCTACTGTATCTTGGAGAGCGAAGGAACGGAACACCCCCCCCCCATTTTCGGAGTGTGTGTAAAGTTGTGAAGTTTGCTTTCGCAACTAACCCTGAGCTTTTAGGCACCCACAATCATGGTCTAATTCCTTCCCATAATGTAGGGATGAGAGGCGCCTTTCTTACTGGGCCGTTAGGAAGACCAATGACACAAGCCCAGATTGTCATGAACGGCGGCGCTGAATCAAGCCTCCCAGAGTCACTTCGAGCGCGAGGTGGGTGGATGGCGTGCACACTAAAAATAAATCAAATCAAACTTCCCGGGGTTTTGCCAAGGGAAGGATCCAAGGAGGAGGAAAGCAATGCCTTGTCTCACCTCTGAGAAGTAGAAAAGGGCCGATTCACAGAAGAGGATATCAGCCAGGTAGACAGTCCCGCTGGTCAGCACCTCGATCTGGTATTTGCAGAAGTGATGGCTTCGCAGGAATTCGCTAAAGTGCCTGCAAGAGAAGAAAAAGAGGGCCATTCCCCCATCAGAAGTTAGGAAGTCAGCGCCTCCTTTCCAAGAATGACAGAATGATGGGAGGGACCTTGGAGATCTTCTAGGCCCGTGATGGCGGACCAGTGGCACGCGAAGCCATGTCGCCCGGCATGTATGGCCTTGCCTGTTTGCAGGGTGGATAAAAATCAATGATTTTTTTTAAAAAAATCCAAAAAAAAATCAGATTTTTTTGATTTTTATCGAATTTATTTTACTAAAAAACTTTTGGGGTAAAAATCTATAGTAAGATAGTTTTCTATTTAAGATACATAAATAATTTAGTTTATTCAGCATGAAATGGAGCTTATGTCAGTGTTTCGACGCTGGCATAGAGAGCGGAGAGAGAGAGAGAGAGAGAGAGAGAGAGAGAGAGAGAGAGAGAGAGAGAGAGAAGCTCTGAACTTCTGCCTGCTAAATCCCTTTGAAGCCGGGTTGTCGTGGAAATGAAGGGGGGAGACATTCCTGGGAAATGACAAGACAAGAAGTCTGAAGAATGACTTGGAAGATGAGCCAATGAGAAGCAGAGATTTGGGGATCGGAAATGGAGGAATTGTGGGGGGGCAAAAGGTCAGTCTTGTCCGCATCGAGTCATGATCCGGTGGTTGTGCTCAATTCAAGAAAAGATTTCCTTAAAGATTGGCAGTTTGGAAATTCATTTTATTTTGAGATAGCATCGACGTCTGACAGCTTAGTTCTGTAGCAGGAGGCTGTATATTCTGCAACACTGGGACTATCGGTGAGTCAACAGCGGGTCGAAGGAGTAGCAGAGATGACAGTTGCTCTTTAAAAATTACGATTTAAATCGAGTTGATTTAAATCAAGCCTTTTTACTAGTGATTTAAATCATGATTTAAATTGTGATTTAAATCAACTCAATTTAAATCAAATCCACCCGCCGGTTTGTCTTCTGGGTTTCAAGCGTGGATGACAATCAGCTGTCCTTTACGCATGGCAGCGCCAAAAACTGATGCGCCGATTGTTGGGCGCGCATTTGCACGAGAACCTGGAAGTTTGGCTTTTCCGGAGTGTGTCTCCTTCACACACACGCAGCAGTGCCGAAATCTGGCCTGTGCACGCATGCCAGCCAGCTGATCATTGGGCATGCATGCATGTTAGGACCCAGAAGTTTGGCTTTTCTGGAGCGCGGCCATGACAAGTATGTATGTGTGCAACATTTCTGCGCAACCTTTTTGGCACTGTTCGCCATCACTGTTCTAGGCCAACCTCCTGTTCAAACACGAAACTCTACAGCGGGAGTATCAAACTCAAGGCCCACGGGCCGAATCTGATCCGCGGGGTGCTTAAATCCAGCCCACCGGGCTGGCCTAGAAATATCAAAGGACCCAGACTGCAGTGCCTCTGCCGGCCAAAACGGGCCGCATGCCCGTTTAAGGCCTGCCCAGCCTCCTGCAGCACTCTGCCGGCCAAAAACAGCCCGCACGGAGGCATCGGGAGGCTCTGAAAAAGCTTCTTGGATGAAAAGCAAAATGTCTTCAAAGAAAAAACAAGGAAGTCAAGTTGCCTCTTGGGGGGGGGGGGGGACACCTTTGGGACAATTAATTAATTAATTAATGGATTTATTTATTTATTTATATTTATTTATTTATATTTATTTATTTATTTTTTATTTATTTATTTATTTATTTATTTATTTGTTCAATTTATATGCCGCCCTTCTCCGGAGACTCAGGGCGGCTTACAATGCATTAAGCAATAGCCTTCATACTTTTGTATATACCTGCTTAGTAGGGCTTTCGCCCCCCCCCCCCAAGCGGTGTTCTTTTTTTATACAAAGTCAGCTTATTGCCCCCACAATCCGGGTCCTCATTTTACCTCCCTCGGAAGGATGGAAGGCTGAATCCACCTTGAGCCTGGTGAGATTCAAACTCGCAGTAATTGCAGGCAGCTGGCAGCTAAGTGCTACTTTAACAGCACTTTAGCCCGCTGCGCCACCAAGGCTCTTTATGATCTGGATGACTGAGAATCTCCATTAGTCAGACAGTATCTTAAGACACAAAAGTGCTGGAAGGGTCCCTGGAGATCTTCTAGTCCAACCCCGTGCTCAAGCAGGAAACCTTATTCCAGACAAATGGCTTTCCAGGCTCTTCTTGGAAACTTCCAGTGTTCTGGAGGGAAGCTGTTGCACTGATCAATCATTCTCGCTGTCAGGAAATTTCTCTTTAATTTTAGGTTGGATCCAGTGGTGGGATTCAAATAATTTAACCACCGGTTCTCTGCCCTAATGACCGGCTGGGTGGGCGTGGCCATGGTGGGTGTGGTCAGGGGGTGTGACAGGCAGTACTCAGCCTCCTGCACCCCCCCCGGAGCAAAAACGGGCCAAAAAATGGGGAGGGGGATTACTGCCCCTCCGTGCCCCGTTTTGGGCCTAGTAGGCCTCCCTGCAGCCTCCTAGGAGCAAAAACAGGCTGTGAGGGGGGCTGCCCCCCCCAGTGCCCCATTTTGAACCTAGTAGGCCTCCCTGCGCTTATCTGGGAGCCAAAATGGGGCCCGTGGGGGGGAAAAAAGCACAATACTGGAAAAATCTAGAAACCCCTTCAGATGATATTATAATCAAAAAACTTCTGGAATGTGCAGCAATGGAGAGGTTCACTCTAAAAATCAAAGGAAAAGAAGACTCGGAATATTTTATAACATGGGAACTATTCTACAAGTGGTTAATTGACAGATATTGACGTTAGAGGAGTGGATTTATGCGACATAGGGACTTCATGAGAAGAAAAACTGATGAGTAAATATTTTGATGGTTATATAATCGATACTATAATGGAAGATAGTATACTTTTCAGTAACGATTGATATTATCGCATATATGTTTATATGCCCTCTGAGTGAGGTCTTCCAAGTGCGCTTCAAGATTCTGGTTATCACCTTTAAAGCGCTCCATGGTTTAGGACCTGGTTATCTACGGGACCGCCTGCTACCACCAATAGCCTCCCACCGGCCAGTACGCTCCCATAGAGAGGGGCTCCTCCGGGTGCCGTCAGCCAAACAATGTCGACTGGCAGCCCCTAGGGGGAGAGCCTTCTCTGTGGGGGCACCTACGATCTGGAACGAGCTCCCCCCAGAGATACGGAGGATCCCGGATCTGCGCACCTTCCATCGCGCGCTTAAGACTTTTTTATTTCATCAAGCTGGCCTGGCCTAAATCTTCTCCCCTTTTTAAATGTAAATTTTAATTTGTTTTTAAATTATGGGGTATTTTAAATTTGTTCAGCCAAATTATTTAATTTGTTTTTATTTTATTTTCAATTTTTGTATTTATGTGTTTTATCTTGTGGCTGTTCACCGCCCTGAGTCCTTCGGGAGAAGGGCGGTATAGAAATTTAATAAAAATAAATAAAAATAAAATTAAATAAATAAAATATGTACTGTATCTGATTATGATGATGATAATGTTTATATGTTAACACCTTGGACACCTAGAAAACACACTGTTCGACATAGAAATGGAATATGTGATACAAAACAATAAGAAAGATAGATAGATATAGATATAGATATATAGATATATAGATATAGATATTACAAACTATTCTAAAAATACGAGTTCCAGGTATATTAGTAAAAAAAGAAGCAGACATTCTGCGAACTCCGGAACTTAAGATTTTAAAATTTTAAAATCTTAAGTTCCAGAGTTCGCAGTTTGTCTGCTTCTTTTTTTTTTACTTATATATAGATTATATATATATATAAAATCTAGGAAAGGGAGCACACAAGGTTTAATCTGGTTGAAACAACAGAGCCGACTTACTCTTGTTCCATGGCGTTAAACACCACCGACTGTGCCATGACGAAGCAGTTGGGGTCCACCTGTCCATCTTCCCCGCAGATTTTGGCTGAAAACCCAACCAAAAGATATTTCCGTTTAGCGTCAAGAGTCGACGGCAAAAGAAAAGACAGGAGGAGGCGTGCGGCTGTCTCTCGTGCCAGCAGAGAGGCAGAGCAGCAGAGGTGGTAGTCACTTACTTTCTCTACCGGTTCGCAAATATGAGCACGCCCTCACCTCCGCACATGCGCTCGGCCTTCCACGCATGTGCGGCTTGCACGCATGCATGCGGCTTCAAACTGTGCCCAAATAGGATGGCATAGCGCCGGGGTTTTCCTCTACCGGTTGAATACCACCTCTGCAGAGCAGGCTTTGAAACCCGGGGATGGTGGTAGCGCAGGATGTGTCTCCCTTCCAGCCCCATCTCCCCAAAGCTTCCTGCCGAGACGGTTTGGGAGCGCGACGTCTTACCACAATGTCATTTCTCATCAGCTCTGTAATGGGTATTGGTTTAGCAGCATCGGGAGAGATATATTTGGTAAAAATGGTCACGGCATCCCGTTCAATACCTGGGAGGGAAAGAGAGAGAGAGAGACAGAGAGAAGAAAAAAAAGGGACAGTGGTATTGGACTCAGTCTTGCTACGGAAAGGAGTTCGTCTGAGGTTGCAGTGAGTTGGGAAGGGGGGGTGGGGTGGGAACGGTTCACCAGTTTGCAAAAACTTCCGCAAGTTGAGTAATGGGAGGTTAATTGTGGTTTTTTTTGAGAAGGAAGGAAGAATTGCACAATTCCACTTAAGAGGAAAACTGAACTGGGACCTTTTGTTGGTGAAAAGGAAATCTCCTTTGCCCCAGAAATTAGTGACTCATCGCTTTTGAAACCCGGAGCCTTTCAGAAATGGGTCTTCCTCCCCTCTTGAACAGTTACAGGTAGTCCTCGACTTACAACTGTAAATTGAGCACCCCATAATTGAACCGACAAACCCGTGATGGTGGTAAAATAAGTTATCACATGGTCCAGTCTGTTCACCACCTGCTTATTCTTTTGTAATCCCTCTCTCTCCAATTTCTACACTTCCAACGGGAACAAAAACCAATAGGTCATTTAGGGGACAATGTATACAGGTAGTCCTTGACTTACAACTGTAAATTGAGCCCACAATTGTGTCCAAAATTGAACCCACAAAGCTGTGATGGTGGTAAAATAGTCTGTTCACCACTTGCTTACTCTCTTGTAATCCCTTTCTCTCCAATTTCTACACTCTGATTGGAACAAAAAACCCAATAGGTCAGACATGGGACAATGTATACAGGTAGCCCTCGATTTACGACAGTTCATCGAGTGACAGTTGAAAGTTACGATGGCAGTAAAATTCAGACATTTGGCAACTGACTCGTATTTATGACGGCTACAGTGTGTAAACTCCTTTTGCGAACTCCTGACAGGCAAAGTCAATGGGGGAAGCCAGATTCGCTTAACAAAACCGTGTTACTAACTGAACCAAACTGAAGGGATTGACTTAACAACTGTGGCAAAAAGGTCATAAAAGGGGGCAAAACTCACTCAACTGTCTCGCTTAGCAACAGAAATTTTGGGCTCAATTGTGGGCGTAAATTGAGGACTTTCTGTACTGGTTTTCAAAACAGGAACTACCCTTCATGCTACAAATCTTCCTTTACTTATACTTTTTAGCTGAGCTTTGCAAACCAAGGTAGCCTCTTCTGAAGAGACACCTTGTTACGTTTAACAAATTAACAACAAAAAAATTGTGAACAATGAATAGGGTGAACCGGAAGAAGGGATTAATGAAGAATTATCTCAGTTGTACTCTGGTGACTAAATTGGGATTTAGGATTGCATGCATAGCACAAATGTCTCTTTGAAGCCGAAATTTCTTCCTTCTCCAGTTTGCAATCCTGGATTTTGAAGCTCTGTTCCAAACAAACTAGGGATTGTGGGTTTAATGTAAACTCAGGTCAGTCAGCAAGAAGAGATCGCAATTTAGCCAGCAAATCTTAACGTTTTAACTCAAAAGTTTCTCAACCATGGGCACTTTAAGATGGGTGGACTTCAACTCCCAGAATTCTGCTATGCTATGCTATGCTGGGGGATTCTGGGAGTTGAAGTCCATCCATCTTAAATACCAAAGGTTGACAAATAACACTTTAATCTAACTTTTCCTCCTGAAGGACTGAAACTATGTTTATAGGACTATACTGGTCATCTTGTATCCCAAGTTGAGGTAGTCCTCGACTTACAACAATTCATTTAGTGACAGTTTCAAGTTACAACGGCCCTGAAAAAAGTCACGTGATCAAAATCCAGATACTTGGCAACTGACTCACATTTATGACCGCTGCAGTGTCCCGGGATCACATCTTCCCCTCTTGCGACCTTCTGACGAGCAAAGTCAATGGGGAAGCCAGATTCACTTAACCACCGTGTGACTTATTTAACAACGGCGGCGATCCCCTTAACAACTGTGGCAAGAACAGTTGTAAAATGAGGCAAACTCATTTAACAAACATTTCACTTAGTGACAGAAATGTTGGGCTCAATTGTGGTCGTTAAGTTGAGGGCAACCTGTAGGTCCTTAAATGGGGATGACCCTGGAAACTACAGGTAGTCCTCGACTTGTGACCACAATCGAGCCCAAAATTTACGTTGCTAAGTGAGAATTTTGTTAAGTGAATTCCGCCCCCATTTTATGACTTTTCTTGCCGCAGCTCTTAAGTGAATCCCTGTGGTTGTTACAGTTAAGTGGATCTGGCTTTCCCATTGCTTGACAGAAAGTCATAAAAGGTGATCAAATGACTGTGGGACAGTGCCAATGTCATAAATGTGATTCAGCTGTCAAGCTCCAAGTGTAAATCACGTGACCATGGAGATGCTACAAGGGTCGTAAGTCTGACAAACGTTCATAAGTCACTTTTTCCAGTGCCGTTGTCACTTTTTGTTCCCATCAGGGAGTGTGGAAACAGGAGAGAAAGGGATTACAAGGGAGTAAGCAAGTGGTGAACCAGACCGGGCCACGGGATAACTTATTTTACCACCGTCACAGCTTTGTGTGATCACTAAGTGAACCGTTGTAAGTTGAGGACAACCTGTACTCGGAGAGACCGCGGACGGGGCTTACTTTTCATGAGTTTTCCTGACAAGTCCTTTAGTGCAAAGGAAGGGCTATTTCTATTGGACGCTGAGACCACGGAAGCATCTTGAGGGTCACCCGGAACAGGACAGTCCTCGTCTTCTGACGGAGTCAACCCCAAATGGGGTTTATCACCGCCTTGGCCAAGCAGCAAATGGTTCCGAAGAGTCAAAGTTGACCGGTTGAAACATGCCAAAGAGGGTTCGGAGGGACACCGGTCGTCCAGTCCTCCGTTGAGCGACTCGCCGAAGGGGGGAAACCCAGGCGGGTCCTGATGCTGCTGCCTCAAGCAAGGGGACACCGGCTCGGCCAGGGAACTGTGCTTCACTGTGTTTAAGCTGTGTGCTCTGATGCGGGACCAGGTGGTGGAGCGGAAAGTCTCGGCTTCCAGCCAGAATCGGACCAAGTGTTCCATGCGGTGGAGCTCCATATACTGGGTGAAGTACGGGAGGGCCACGGGGTCGCGCAGGACTTGTGCCAACGTCTTGGAGAGGCTCGACTTGGTTTCTTGAGCTTGGTAATCCAGGCAGGAGCGGCCTAGAGGAAGCAGAGGGGGAAAGAGAGAGAGAAAGTGAGGAGGGGCATGCTGGGGAGAGACTGTTGTGACCCAGCTCTCCAAACGCAACCAACCCTCTGAAGTGAACTCAAAAGATTCCTTTATTTATTTTTATTTTTATTTATTTTATTTTATTTCAATTTTATATGCCGCCCTTCTCCCTGAGGACTCAGGGCGGTGTACAGCCAGATAAAAACATATAATACAACCATTAAAAACAATTAAAAGAAATATCTCTGTTTGGCCCCAAATTTAAAAAGACAAAACCAATTAAAATTATTAAAAGAATTTCTTCAAAACATTCAGTTTTCTCCACAACTGTTTTTATTGGGTATAGTTAAGGGTTTTACATTGGGTGAAATAAAGTTGATATTGTATATGGTAACAGCAGCGAGATTATTGATAGGTCAATATTGGAAAAATGAAGCTATGCCCACTATTGAAGAATGGACTTTGAAGATGGCCAGTTTTGCAGAGATGGTGAAGATTTCAGCATATTTAAAAGATCGGACACAAGAGACTTATGTATGGGAGTGGAAAAAGTGGATAGATTATGTGCAGAATAAATATCAAACTAGGAAATATCAGATAGCTTTTAATTGAATGTATTATATAGGGGTAGAATAATTGAATTTTGTGAAGATTTGAATAATATACAGAGGGTGGAGGGGTTCAAGTTTAATAAAAATTGTGGTTTTGATTTGGATTATATTTTGTGGAAGTCCTGAGGGGAGGGGAGGGATAGGGGGGGTTAGGGAGGGCTGGGGGGGGGAAACTGGGGAGAAAATGTATTTGTAAAACTTTTTCAATTAAAAAAAAAATATTAAAAGAATTTGTTAAGCCAGTCCAGCTTGCTGAAATAAGAAAGTTTTAAAGGCGCGGCAGAAGGCACTGAGGTCTTGGATTCTCCTTATATCTGGGGGCAGCTGATTCCAGAGGGTAGGTGCCCCCACAGAGAAGGCCCTCCCCCTGGGGGTCACCAGCCTGCATTGCTTGGCTGATGGCACCCCGAGGAGGCCCTCTCTGTGGGAGCGCACGGGTCGATGGGAGGTCGTCGGTGGCAGCAGGCGGTCTCGAAGGTGACTAGGCCCTATGCCATGGAGCGCTTTAAAGGTGGTAACCAACACCTTTATTAGGAGTGCTAGCAGCCCCGGCAAAAAGTTTCTCTCTCACCGCAGGCTAACAAGTCCGTCCGGCAGGGAGACGAATAGTTGTCTGCCCCATCTATTCATCTCCACCCCCTGCCTTTTATCCTCAGAGCAAGGGTGGGGCTTCGCTAGCAGCGGTGGGCTCTTCCGTCCCGAGGACCGGCTCATAGATTTCCACTGCTCTCGTCTCCTCTGCCTTCTGTGCATCCGTGCATCAGGAACTGGACCCAGCTGTTCCTCCTCATCATCATCAGCCACCTCCAGACCTGGGGGCTGTTGACTTTCCAACTGAGGGCTGATGGACAGTCCAGGGTCCGCCTCTGTCTCTCTCTCTCTGACAGATCCATTCCCTCTTCCCCCTCGGAGCTCTCAGGTTGCTTTGATACTGATCCTGACTCCCACACCTCCTCCTCTGAGTTGGTTGTTGGAAGGGCCAGCAGCCAACAGGCCACAACAGAGACGTTCTTCGGGTTTGGAGAGAGGCACCCTATAAAATCTCTCTATCACGGCCCCATCAGTTCAGAGGAGGAGCTGGAACCAGGACCGTCTAACACGCTCACAAGGTCTTTGGACCTAGCTAGAAATTGCCAACAGTGAGATATTGGTGAAGCGGGCACAGCAGCGCCTTCATTTTGTGTGTCGTATGAGAAAAGAACATCTTCCTCCCCCTGTCCTCACCACTGTCAGCGTCTCACCGCTGGTATAGAGAGGAGAGAGATAAGCCCTGAACTATTGCCTGCTAAATCCCTTTGAAGCTGGGTCGTCGTGGAAATGAAGGGAGGGGGGACATTCCTGTGAAATGACGAGACAAGAAGTCAGGAGAGTGACTTGGAAAATAGCCAATGAGAAGCAGATAATTGGGGATCGGAAAGGGAGGGATTGGGGGGCAAAAGGTCAGTCTTGTCCGCATCGAGTCATGATCCGGTTGCTGTGCTCGAATAAAGAGAAGGTTTCCTTAAAGATTGGCAGTTTGGAAATTCATTTATTTTGAGATAGCATCGAAGTCTGACAATCATTTTCTCAAGAGGGACAATCAAGAGCATCCTGTCATATTGCATTATAGTCTGGTTTGGAAGCATTCCTGCTTCGGACAGGAAGGCAGTGCAGAGTGGTGAGGACAGTAAAAAGATTATTGGCGGTTCACTCCCTTCTAACCAGGACATGGCACATTAAGAGATGCTTGAGCAAAATCGGCAGGATTGTCCGGGATGCTACACGACCTGTTTTCCTTGTTACCTTCTGGGAGGAAGTTTCCTGGTATCCGAAGCAGAACATCCAGATTCAGCCAGAGTTTTGCTCCATGTAGCATCAACCTTGTGAACTCTCAAGCTTCCTCTTTCCAATATGCATTCAAGATGGCTAACAATTAATATTTATATGTTTAGGTTTTAAGTCAGGGGTGTCACAACTCAAGTCCCGGGGGTCAGATTCGGCCCGCGGGGTGCTTAGATCAGGCCCGAGGGGCTGCCCTGGAAATAGCAGAGGAACAGCCTGTGGTGCTTCTGCCAGCGAAAACGGAGCCACACACGGCCCCCCTAAGCTCTGTTTTTGCTGGCAGAGGGTTGTAGGAGACCGTCGCAGCTGGAAATGGAGCTCAGGAGCTGTTGTGGCCCGTCAGCGGCCTGTGCAGCTAATAGCTGATTCCGACAGCGAGGAGGCTGGTGTGGTGCTGCGCCAGCAGCCTGTGCAGCTGGCGCTCGAGTCAGACAATGAGGAGGCTGGAGAAGATGTGGTGCCAGAGGCAGGGATTCAGCCAGGGCCTTCAGAACCTCCAGAAGCTCCCATAAGTGAAGAGGAAGAAGAGGAGGAGCCTCTTCTCGATGCACGGGCGCGCAGAGCTGCCAAAAGGCAGGCGTGACTCCTCAGGAGGAGGTCTCCTCGAGAGTAAGGCTTGGGGCTAATTGGCCACTCCCTTAGCCTATTTAAGGAGGAACACCGACTGAAGCAATTTGCAGGGAACAACTTCATTCACTCTCCTTCGCATCTTGATCTTAGTTCTCTGCAAATTGCTTCTGGGCTTTCTGCCAACCATAGTAAGATTACGATTATTTATTCTTTGCATTCTTGTAGGCTGTTAAGAAAGTTAATTAACAGCCTTTGTTTGAAAAAGACTGATTTAATTTAGTAAACTAAGGTTTGTACAGACTTTGTGTGTGCTGCGTTCTTTGGGATCCGTAGCTGGGGCAGAACAGGATCCCGTTTTCGCTGGCAGAACACTCGGGCCACCAAAGGCATCCCCGACATGCATGAAGTCGAGCTGGCCACACTCACCCCGGTCCCCCAAGGTCAAACACAACCCTGATGTGGCCCTCAATGAAATTGAGTTTGATGCGCCTGTTTTAAGTATAGTACTTATATATCTACCATGTTTCCCTGAAAATAAGATCCTGTCTTATATTTTTTTGAACCCTGAAGTAAGTGCTTAGCCTTATTGCCATGCGCTCAAAAGTCCAATTGGGCTTATTATCAGGGGAGGTCTTATTTTGAGGGAAACAAGATAGATAGCATGTCTGTGCGTTATGTATGTGTACCCTTCTGCGAGGAGGCCACAGAATTTCATTTTTAATGTGCACCAGTGTGTCCACAGGGAAAAAAAATGACAATAAAGGTTATCTTATCAAAAGGAACCGGGCTCACCCAGGTCTCCGAAATGTGCAGCTTCCATGTGGCTCGGCTGCTTCTTAAGGGCGGCTGTGCGACTGCTGCAGGATTCCATGTTGGCTGAGATGGCGTTGATCGCCACGTGGCTTGGTCCGGCGGCCTCGAGCAAGGCATGGTTCCTGGTACCTCTCTGCGGAGAATATCCTGGTGCAGCCGCTGGAAAGGGAACCACAAGGTGATGCTGCTTTTGCGAGCTAAAACCTGGGTTAGTTTTGCAGGGGTTGCCAGACATCCTATCCGTGTTGTATATACAGGTTGTCCTCAACTTACAACCACAATTGAGCCGAAAATTTCTGTTACGGAGCAAGATAGTTGTTAAGTGAATTTTTACCCTGTTTTACGACCTTTCTTGCCATTAAATTGGTAACCCAGTCGTTCAGTGATTCTGGTTTCCCCTTTTGACTTTGCTTGTAAGAAGGTCGTAAAAGGAGATTTCACACTGCGATGGTCATAAATGTGAGTCAGTTGTCACGCCTCTGAATTTAAATCATGTGATCATGGGGGTGCTGCAACGGTCATAAGTGGGGATGCTGCAACGGTCATAAGTGGGGGGAAAACGGTCATAAGTCCCCTTTTGCAGTGCCTTTCTAACTTCAAACAGTCACTGAATGAACTGTTGTTATGTTCTTGATGTAATGTTCACAATTCGGACCAAACATTCTGTCACTAAGTGATACGGGTCATAAAGCATCACTGGTGGAAATTCCCGACTTTCTAAATAAATCAGCAGGGAAAGCTGCAAATGGCACTCAAGGGATTGGATCTCTATAGGAAGTTCCTATCAAAAATTCAGAAGCACATTCCATACATTAAAATTAATCATGCTGAGGAGTAGCCCAGCCCTTCTGAATCTATGAATTATAAACAGAGTTATAAACAGCCCAGAAATGACGTAATTTCATTTCTTTCCACTTCCTGCTGTTGCATTCAGGACAACGGGAGTGATTAAGTCAGTGTTTTTCTCAACCGTGGCAACTTTCAGAGGTATGGACTTCAACTCCCAGAATTCCCCAGCCAGCACGGCTGGCTGGGGAATTCTGGGAGTTGAAGTCCACACCTCAGAAAATTCTCAAGGTTTAGAAACCTTGGTTTAAGTCCGTGATGGCGAACCTATGGCACGTGTCCCAGAGGTGGCACGCAGACTGTCTCTTTGGGCACGCACTGTCACCAGCTGGTCTTTGCGGGCACCGGAGTGCCGGAAAATGGCCCGAAAAAAGTCCCTAAACGGCCAAAAAACAGGCCGTTTTCCCGGGCCATTTTCCGGTTGTTTTCACGTTGTTTTTTGGGTTGTTTTCTGGCCGTTTTCTATGCAATTTTCAGGGCATTTTTCGGCCTGAAAACAACCCAAAAACTGGCCTGAAAACGGCCCAAAAAATGCCCCCAAAGCAGCTTGAAAATGGCCTGAAAAACAGCCTGTTTTCAGGCGGTTTCAGCTCGAAAAAGTGCCTGAAAATGGCCTGGAAAACAACCAAAAAAACAGTTATTTAGCTTTTCTTTGTAACCCGGAAGAGGAAAAAACTAGTTTCCTTCGGGCTGGAGAGGAACTATTAAAATATTTTTCCCGCACTATGACAGTACATTGAGTCCTTGACTTACAACAGTTCATTTAGTGACTGAAGTTACAATGGGATTGAATGTGACCATATTTCACATTTATGACCGTTGTAGCCTCCCCATGGTCACCTGGTCAAAATTCAGGCGATTGGCCACTGACTCCGATTTATGACGGACGCAATGTCCCCGGAGTCACATAATCCCATTTTGCGACCTTCTGAGAAGCAAAGTCAATGGGGAAGCCAGATTCAGTTTATGACCATGTGACTAAACTTAATTACAATGATTCACTTAACGACTGAGAGAAGAAAGGTCGTAAAATGGGGCAGAAGTCACTTAGTAAAATGTCTCACTTATTAAACAGAAATTTGAGGCACCACTGTGGTCATTAAGTCTAGGACTACCTGTGTCTGAAAGAAAGAGGCTCGGAGTAGAGCTAGCCTCCCAACTTACAACCACTTATTGTTACCACAGAACTGAGAAAGTGACTTTTGACCGGTCCCTGCACTTATGACGATTACAGCACCCCTATGCTCACGTGATCAAAATTTGGGTGATTACCACACTGAGTTCTGTGTAAATTCAAAGTGACTCATATTTATGACAGTTGCAGCGTCTCGGATGCGACTCACTTAACAACAGCGCTGCTTATTATTATGGTTGTAAGTTGAGGACTGCCCATAACGGAGATTCAGGAAGGTCATTTGAGCAGAATTTCCTAATGGTAAAAGATGATGGACATTTTGCAGAAATGGAGGGGAGTTCAGACTGAACCCCTAATTCCTGGGAAATTCAGGTTTTCATAGAATGGAGCCTCTTACCAAAATTGCCGGGCATCTGAGCCAGTCCAGACTCTGCAAATATGAAAGGAAAGCAGTTAATTTCTTGCTGAGGATGTGAAATGTGACAGAAATATGATACAGTGCCCATCCAGCATAACTTTACAAGCCCTTGTAGAGTTGAGTCAGCATAGTCAAGGTCAAATCCAGGTTAAAATTGGACAGTTTATGAGACCCTCAGCGCAGAATCTGAATGTCAGGGTAAAAAATAATAATAATAATGGCTTGAAAATTAAATTCCAGGGATTATTGCCAAGACAGTCGTCTTGAGGCAGAAAGAACAGCAGAGTTGAATGTGTCCTTGGGCAGTAAGAACATAATAATATTGATCAGGAGTGGGGATCAGGGGCCCCTTTATAACTTGTGGACTTCAACTCCCAGAATTCCTGAGCCAACATGGGGAACAATGGCCTTTTTAGGACTTGTGGACTTCAACTCCCAGAATTCCTGAGCCAGCATGGGTAACGAGGGTCCTTTTATGACATGTGGACTTCAACTCCCAGAATTCCTGAGCCAATATGGGGAACCATGGCTTGCTTGCTTATCTATCTATCTATCTATCTATCTATCTATCTATCTATCTATCATCTATCTATCTATCTATCAAATTTCTATACCGCCCTACTCCTGAAGGACTCAGGGCAGTGAACAGCCAAGATAAAATACAGATAATACAAATATTAAAAAATCCCTTAAAATTATTAAATATTTTGGCCGAAACACAGATTAAAACACCCAATTCATAAAATCACGAATTAAAAAATTTAAAAGAGGAGAGTTAGGCCAGGCCAGCCTGCTGAAATAGAAAAGTTTTGAGAGCACGGCGAAACGTGCGCAGGTCCGGGATCCTCCGTATCTCTGGGGGAGCTCGTTCCAGATGGTAGGTGCCCCCACAGAGAAGGCTCTCCCCCTGGGGGCCACCAGTCGACACTGTTTGGCCGATGGCACCCTGACTTTTTAGGACTTGGGGACTTCAACTCCCAGAATTCCTGAGCCAGCATGGGGAACGAAGGCCTTTTTATGACATGTGGACTTCAATTCCCAGAATTCCTGAGCCAATATGGGGAACCATGGCCTTTTTAGGACTTGGGGACTTCAACTCCCAGAATTCCTGAGCCAGCATGGCTGACTCAGGAATTCTGGGAGTTGAAGTCCACAAGTCTTAAAAGGGCCATGGTTCTCCATCTCTAATAGCGTGTAGGCCTTTTCGCCATCTCTGTAAGCGCCATCCTCTCTCTCTCATGCCAACCGGATATGCTCACAAGCTGACGACACTAAAAGGGCATGCTCAGTACAGCTAGTCCTCGACTCGCGACTGTTTGCTTAGCGATCTTTTAAAATTACGATGGGCTAAGTTACACACCACCTGTCTTTAAAGTTTATTTTATTTTATTTGTATCCTGCCTTTAACTTACAAATAACTCAAGGTGGTGAACATATCTAACACACCTTCCTCCTTTTTTTTCTCCCACAACAACCCAGTGAGGTGGATCGAGCTGAGAGACAAGTACTGGCCCAAAGTCCCCCAGCTGGCTTTCTAGTCTTGCCTAAAGCGGGACTAGAACTCACTGTCTCCTGGTGATTGGCTCCCAGTCCCCCAGCTGACTTGCATGCCTAAGGCGGGACTAGAACTCACCGTCTCCTGGTGATTGGCTCCCAGTCCCTCCCAGCTGGCTTTTTCTTTTTTCTTTTTTTTTTTAAAACAAACTTTATTCGCATTTAAAAAAAACATTTAAAACAATTATAAAAACTGACAAGTTTCTCTTAATCAAACACACAAATTACATATACATATACAGTACATATATAGTGCTCAACTTCATCTATTAACTACTTTCTAATGTTATATATACATATATACATACGCATAGTGACTTATTTCCTTCTATATCTCTGACAGTGCAGTTGTTTATTTGCATTGATTTCTCCTAACTTTCATCTCTAAGCATTCCCTCTCTCTGACTTATCCACTGGTACCAGCTATTCCATATTTTGAATCTTCCTTATCCTGTAATTTTAGGGTTAATTTATCCATCTCTGCGCATACATAAATTTTCTGTATTACTTCTTGATCAGTTGGCAAACGGTCTATTTTCCAGAGTTGTGCCAACGCTAATCTTGCCGCTGTTATAATGTGGAGTATTAGGTATTTTATGTCCTTCCTAATATTCTTATTGATCATGCCGAGTAAAAAGACTTCAGGTGTTAATTCAATTTCATGATTTGTTATCTCTAATATCCATGTTTTTATTTTGTTCCAATATTTTTTGATTTTTGGGCAAAGCCACCAAGCATGGTAAAAGGTTCCCTGCGCTGTTTTACATTTCCAACAAGCCGGGTTCACATTTGGATACATTTTTGCTAACCTTGCGGGTGGCAGATACCATCGGTACCACATTTTATAGTGATTTTCTTTGTAGGCTACCGATTTTGTCATGCTATAATTATCTTCCCATGCTCTTTCCCAATCTTCCAATTGTATATTGTGCCCTATGTTCCTCGCCCAGGCTATCATCTGCCCTTTGACCAACTCTTCTGCCAAATCATATTCGAGTAAATATTTATAAATTTTTGAAATTAATTACCCTTCTTTAGATTCTAATAATTTATCCAATCGATTTTGTTTTAAATCTATTCCTTCCTCCTCTTGGTCTTTTCTGTATCTTACTTTTATTTGCGAGTAGGGCCACCAGTCTATTACTATTCCTTGTTCTTTGAGCTCTTCTCTAGTTTTCAATTTCCCCTGAACATCTACTATTTCTCTATATCTTAAAATCTTTTGTTTTGATAATATGTTGGGGTGAGTTATTGCTTCTATGGTCGATAACCAGCCGGGAATTTTCATATAGTGTTTGTGTTTAATTTGTAGCCATGTGTTAATTAAAGATTTCCTAATAGTATGGTTATTAAAATGTTTATGTTTTATTTCCTGAGCTCCATATAAAGGCGTGCCATCCCTTCATTAAATCATGCCCTTCTAAATTTAGCAATCTTTGATTATCTAAGGTTATCCAATCTTTAATCCATAATAAGCTGGCAGCCTTGTAATATTTATCCCATGCCGGGAGTCCAAATCCACCTCTAAGCTGGCTTTCATGCCTAAGGCGGGACTAGAACTCACCGTCTCCTGGTGATTGTCTCCCAGTCCCTCTCAGCTGGCTTTCATGCCTAAGGCGGGACTAGAACTCACCGTCTCCTGGTGATTGGCTCCCAGTCCCTCCCAGCTGGCTTTCATGCCTAAGGCGGGATTAGAACTCACCGCCTCCTGGTGATTGGCTCCCAGTCCCCCAGCTGGCTTTCATGCCTAAGGCGGGACTAGAACTCACCGTCTCCTGGTGATTGGCTCCCAGTCCCCCAGCTGGCTTTCATGCCTCAGTTGGAACTAGAACTCACTGTCTCCCACTTTCTAGGCTGGTGCCAGATCAAACTGAGTACGACAGTTTCATTCTACTTAATTCTTAATTAAGTTTCAACTGCTACACCACCCCTATGGTCACATGATTTGCATTTCGGGTGTTTGGCAACCGGTTTGCATTTACAACACGTTGCAATTGGATTTACAACAGATTGCATTTATATCAGATTGCCCCAGAGCAAAAAATACTCACTGAATACACTGGATTTGGACTTGCGATCTTGTGACTGGCTTAGTAGCCACAGTGACTCGCCATCACAAAAAAACGGTTATAAAATCGAGTCCAGTCACCTGGTGACTTGACTTACGGCCATAATGAGTTACTAGCAAAATTCCAAGCTCAATTGTGGTCAGAAGTCGAGGACCAACTGTACTTAAAAGAGTGGAGAGATACAGGGTGGGAATCATGCAGATTAAAAAAAAGGTGGCCACCCAAAGCATTTAAGAGCATTTGCATTACCATATTTTTCGGACTATAAGACGCACCTAAATTTAGAAGAGGAAAATAACAAAAAAAGTTTTTGGCCTCCACACGCCCCATTTTTGGCCTTTTTTTCTGCCCATTTTTGGGGCTTTTTTTTGGCCTGTTTTTGAGGTTTTTTGGTCCGAAAAAAGCCTCAAAAACAGGCAGAAAAAAGCCTCAAAAATGGGCTGAGAAAAGCCTCAAAAACAGGCTGGAAAAAGCCTCAAAAATGGGCTGAAAAAAGCCTCAAAAACAGGCAGAAAAAAGCCTCAAAAACGGGCTGAAAAAAGCCTCAAAAACAGGCAGAAAAAAGCCTCAAAAATGGGCTGAGAAAAACCTCAAAAACGGGCTGAAAAAAGCCTCAAAAACAAGCAGAAAAAAGCCTCAAAAATCGGCTGACAAAAGCCTCAAAAACAGGATGAAAAAAGCCTCAAAAACAGGATGAAAAAAGCCTCAAAAACAGGCAGAAAAAAGCCTCAAAAACGGGCTGAAAAAAACCCCGAAAATGGGTCAAAAAAAGGCCTGAAAAAGGACGAGAAAAGGCCCGAAAATAGGGCATGCGGAGGCCAAAAAATGGCTGGTGAGTGGGCAGAGCTTCAGCAATATTGGGTCTATAAGATGCACAGACATTTTCACCCCCTTTGGGAGACAAAAAAGTGTGTCTTATATTCCAAAAAATACGGTACATGGCAACCACACAGAACTAAAGCACAGAAAAGGAGGAACTTACCTTTAGTTGCCCTGGCTTCTGCTGGCTTCTGGTGCTCTCTGCCTCTCACTGCAAAGACACAGAGAGGCTGGTTTTAGTGATGGAGGAAAAATTTGGGACTGCCGTTGCAAATACCTGGGAACACGTCTCCCCAGCAGCAGCAAAAGACGTATGGCATCACACAGGCCCTCCTCCACAAAGAGGGCGAAATGCATTCCACGCAGAAATAGAATCCACAGCTCAAATCAAAAAAGGAAAACATTAAACCGACAGACTGTTGTAAGTAAAAAAAAAAAAAAAACAGTGACACAAGAGGACTTCAGGGCTAGGTCGGCAAAGGACACAGCAGTACAAATAAGATTGTTAAACTAGATTATGCTTTTCAGACTTGGTCGCTTTCAGATGTGTGGACTTCCACTCCCAGAATTCCCCAGCCAGCATGCTTTAAGATGGGTGAACTTCCACTCCCAGAATTCCCCAGCCAGCATGCTTTAAGATTCGTGGACTTCAACTCCCAGAATTCCCCATTCAGCTTGCTTTAAGAGGGGTGGACTTCAACTCCCAGAATTCCACATCCAGCATGCTTTAAGATGGATGGACTTCAACTCCCAGAATTCCCCATCCAGCATGCTTTAAGATGGGTGGACTTCAACTCCCAGAATTCTCCATCCAGCATGCTTTAAGATGGGTAGACTTCCACTCCCAGAATCCCCCATCCAACATGCTTTAAGAGGGGTGGACTTCCACTCCAAGAATGTTCCATCCAGCCATGCTTTAAGATCTTTTTTTTCCTTTAGAAAATATATGCCTATGTGTGAATAATTATAAGAGAATGTACATTTACAATATGTTTATAAGAAATAAAATAAAAAAACTTTTTTTAAAGATGGGTGGACTTCGACTCCCAGAATTCCCCAGCTGGCATGTTGCTGAAGTTGAGAAACATTCGTTGGAAGCCATCAAATCTGTTATCATTCAACAGCAGCTTCCAAAAATCTTATGAAGGGCCTCCCCATAGGCCTGTTATTGATTTAAAAAGCTAATTTGGGACTATCTTAAGGTATGCTATACTTCCTCCCATTTCACTAAAGAGAGAGACGGAGGGAAGTGGAAATGAAGAGAAAGCGATGCTAAGCATAATTTTGTTCCCTTATATCACTTCCCCATCCTACAAACCCAACACTGAAGTCTTTAAAGAAATGTGTGCTATATTTTCCTCCTCCTGCTTCCTCCTCCTTTCCTCTAAGGCTGTCCTTCTCCAGGTCGTAAGGCTGTGCCCTGGAAGTCTCAATTCAGTTTCCAAACCTGAGCTGGCAGGATTTTGGGAAAGGAAGGAGAAGACGCCCAAAGGAGTAAATAATAAAAGATTATACAGACGTCCAATGTTGACCATCTCAAGGTAGCAACTTCCCTGTACCAACCCCACTCCTTACTTTGGACATCACCAGCTGTTCTAGCTTTTCAAAAACCTGGAGAAAGGCGCCTGGGACGTCTAGTATAGGGCTGCGAGACTTCACTTCCGTCTGCAGCCGGATTGTTTGCAACGGAAACCAAAGATCACAGATCCTCCTAAGTGGCCTTGAAGCTCCCTTTTCAACTGTCACCATTCCGAGTGGCCAACTGAATTATGTCCATTCTAGGAGGTCATAAGAAATCCAGGAGTTTTCCTCCTCCCTCCTGACACGGCTTTCCTTTTATGTTGAGACTTTCTGACCGGAATTTCAAGGACAGAGTTATATGCCAAAATTGTGGAAACCTCTTGGGGAAAAGTGTATTTTTGAGGTTTGATGGCTATAATAATAATACCACTTTTTTTTCTTGGAGTTTCAAGGTAATCCTATTCCACTGCTGGAATGGCCTGGGAAGAGCCCAGACCTTACTTAACCCAATGGAAAATCTATGAAGCCAATTAAGGAAACTTGTTAGTCAGAAGCAGGGTGGATAAAAATAAATGTTTTTTTAAAAAAAAAAAAAAAATTAAAATTGGATTTTTTTTTATTTAAATCGGATTTTTTTGATTTTTATTGAATTTATTTTAATAAAAAACTTTTGGGGTAAAAATCTATCGTGAGATAGTTTTCTATTTAAGATACATAAATAATTTAGTTTATTCAGCATGAAATGGAGCTTAGTTATGTAGCATGAGGCTGTATATTCTGCAACACTGGGACTAACAGTGGGTCAAAGGAGTAGCCGAGATGACGGTTGCTCTTTAAAAATTATGATTTAAATCGAGTTGATTTATCAAGTCTTTTTACTAGTGATTTAAATCATGATTTAAATTGTGATTTAAATCAACTCGATTTAAATCAAATCCATCCTGGTCAGAAGCGACCCGGCAATAAAACTCAGTTAATAGAAGCTATCATTCCATCTTGGTTTCACATGATAACAGCTGCAGAGCTAAAAGACTTGGTTCCCTCCATGGGAAGACGTTGTAAGGCCGTCATTTATGCTAAAAGGTTACCCAACTAAGGATTAACTGACATGAGGATCATTTTTGTGTATCTCGTTTTTTCCTACGTGTTTTACTTTTCTTCTTTATACTGCAACTGCTATTCTAATAGCAAATCCTTCCTAAAAGTTATTGCATTACACTCTGGATTAAATTATCTTTCCATAGATATATTATTTTATGGTACTACTGCGAAAAAAAAAAAAAAAGTGGTGTTATTACCTAGTTTTAGAAAATATACTTTTCCTAAAAAGGTTTCCACAATTTTGGCCACTACCGTAAGCATTTAATTTAATTTAATTTTATTGATCAGGCCTTGGGCCGTATCAAAGTGCAGCGTTCCAGAAACAAATCATGACTAAAATTTGATAAAAGCAATTTAAAATGGAATGGGGATAAAATACGATTTAAAATGAAATTGGAATAAAGTCCAGTCTAAAATGAAATTGGAATAAAATGCAACAATTTAAAGATTCAGATAAAATATGATAAAATTATAATTTCGGTGCCAGCTGCTAAAATCTACCCCAATCAGTCCCACGTATGCCAACTGCAACCGATCCATTTTGCTTGCTTCAAGGGCTGCGCTGTGTTAAATGTTATTTTCAGATTCGGGGCCGCACATGTTGTTTTGATATGGGGGATCCCAATGGGTTATTCGTTTGGTATACAGTACCTTGTCTCTCACCTTATAATAATAATAATAATCATAATAATCATAATTTTATTTCTATACCGCCCCTCTCCCGAAGGACTTGGGGCTGTGTACAGCCATTTTAAAACAAAAAAATATACAAATATCAAAATTTAAAATTATTAAAAATATTACACAATTTCGGCCCGGATTAAAACCCCCAATTTAAAACTCCCAATTTAAGATAATTACATAGTTAGCCCTGCCTGGCGAAACAGTAGGGTCTTAAGGGCACAGCGAAACACACGGAGGTCGGAGATTTTGCGTATTTCCGGGGGCAGTTCGTTCCAAAGGGCAGGAGCTCCCACAGAGAAGGCCCTCCCCCTGGGTGTGGCCAGCCGACATTGCTTGGCCGACGGCACCCTGAGGAGTCCCTCTCTGTGTGAGCGGACTGGCCGGTGGGAGTCTATTGGTGGCAGAAGTCGGTCTCACAAGCACCTTCTCATACAGGCAACAATCAAATAGGACAGTGATGGCCAACCTATTGCCTTCATGTGCCAAAAGCGGGGGTAACCGGGGGGGGGGATGGAGTGTGTGCTCACACCTATAATTCAATACTCTGTCCCCGCGCTCCCCACACTTTTGGCACATGATGTCACGGTGGGCCCGTTTTTCGCTCTCCCCAGGCTCCAGGGGCTTTCTAGGAGCCTGGGGAAGATGAAAACTGCCTTCCCCGGAGGCTCTCTGGAGGCCGGAAACGGTCGTTTTCCAACTTCCGGAAGGCCCGTTTTTTGCCCTCTCCTGGCTTCAGAGGCATTCTAGAAACCTGGGAAGGGCGAAAATGGCCTTCCCCACCTCGCCCAGAGGCCCGTTTCCTGACTTCCAGTGGGCCCGAAAGGCCCAAAAATCAGCTGGCTGGCACGCACATGAGCGTTGGAGCTGAGTTAGGGCAACTCTCGCATGCCCACAGATATGGGTCCGCGAGCCACCTGTGGCACATGTGCCATATGTTCGCCATCACGAAAATAGGATGTGAGCCAAGTCTTCTACCTCTTCCACTCCGCAAATGCAGAGACGTCCATTGTAGGGTATAGAATGGAATCTCCCCTATCTGATCCTTGTCTTAAGCAATTAAAAAGAAAGGATAATTCTCGGAAGGCACGATTGCAATAATGACCGGTGTATGCAAATATTTGCTGCTACGTAATTGTGTTAAGCAGGAAGGAGAAATGCTCTTCTGGCTTCAAATTTTATTTTATTCTATTTTACAGGGGGTCCTTGACTTACAACCATTTGTTTAGTAACCGGCTGAAGGTGCAACGGCATTGAAAAAAAGTGATTTACAACCGTTTTTTCACACCTACAGCAGCCTCGTGGTCACGCGAGCAAAATCCAGAGGCTTGGCAACTGGCATGTACTTATGACTGTCGCAGCGTCCGGAGGTCATGTGATTCTTCTTTAGCGACCTTCTGATGAGCAAAGTCAAGGGGGAAGCCAGATTCATTTAACAACCGTTTGACTAACTTAACAACTGCAGTGATCCACTTAAGAACCCTGGCAAGAAAGGTCACAAAATGGGGCAAAGCTCACTTTACAACGGTCTCACTTCACGATGGAAATTTGGGGCTCAATTGTGGTCATAAGTCGAGGACTAACTGTAATGAAGTTAGCATTAATAGTCATGGTGTGAGGGAATGGCCTTGGGAGACAGGAGGAAGAAGCACCCAAAATGTGCTCAGGTGACCCCTAGGTAGGATGTCAGAACTTCAAAATCGGGTCATAAAACTGTTAAGCAACTGGACGTAGGTCTGAGGACTTCCTGCATGAGTCAAACTCAACCCATGGAGATTTATATGGACACCTCCGGATCAGATGTCAGGGGAAAAATATTTTTTCTGCCTTTTGCAGAGATATTTTTACTTCTCAGTTTTAATTTACATAGGCTAAATAATAAATTAAATTTACATTCTTGGATTTCCTAGCCAAGCATTAAGGAGGGTTGATCCTACTTGATTTGCGAGATCACCACTAATACAGGCAGTCCTTGACTTACAACAGTTCGTTTAGTGACCGTTCAAAGTTACAACAGCACTGGGGGGGAAAAAGTGACTTATGACCTGTTTTCACACTTACAACCGTGACAGAATTCTGATGGTCACGTGAGCAAAATTCAGATGCTTGGCAACTGGCATGTACTTACAACGGTTGCAGCATCCCGGGGTCCCCTGATCCCTTTTTACGACCTTCTGAGAAGCAAAGTCAATGAGGACGCCAGATTCACTTAACAATCGCGAGACTGACTTTAACAACGGCCGTGATTCACTTAACAGCTGAACTGTGGATAGCTCAGCAGACTAATGCATTGTAATTAACATCAGCTGTCTGCAATTACTGCGAGTTCGAATCTCACCAGGCTCAAGGTTGACTCGGCCTTCCATCCTTTCTAAGGTAGGTAAATTGAGGACCCAGTTTGTGGGGGCAATAAGCTGACTTTGTATAAATATACAAAAGGATGAAGGCTATTGCTTAACGCATTGTAAGCCGCCCTGAGTCTCCGGAGAAGGGCGGCATTTAAATCAAATTAAAAAAAAAAAACCGTGGCAAGAAAGGTCGTAAAATGGAGCAAAACTGGCCTGAATAGGTTTTATGGGTTAGTTTTTTAATTGTATAGCTTGGGGTGTTAAATTGGGAGGCCGATTAATTTAATTTATTTTTAATTTATTTTTAGTTATCTTAACTTTTATATTGTATGTTATTTTAATTTTCGGATATTCACCGCCCTGAGTCCCTTCGGGGAGAAGGGCAGGATATAAATTCAATCAATCAATCAATCAATCAATAAAACACACTCAGCAACAGTAAATTTTGGTCTCAACTGAGTTCGTAGGTCGAGGACTAACCTGTACTAGCCTCCAGAGCAGTATTTTTTCCAACCATGTTTCAGATGGGTAGACTTCAACTCCCAGAATTCCCCCATGGCTGACTAGGGAATTCTGGGAGCTGAAGCCTAGGGGATTCTGGGATTTGAAGTCCGCCCATCTGAAAAGTGGTTGAGATTGAAAAACTCTGCTCTGGAGTTTGGGTTTATTTCTCGAAAATAGATTTTTGCACCCTGGAATTTTGCAAGTAGATTTTAAGCCAGAAAATCGGTCTCTTCCCCAAGGTGAATTCTATAAATATAAATCCTATCTGGAAATTTTGCAAATTGACCTGACAGATTTCTCCAAGCGAGAGACGGGCTGATTTCACGGCTCCTTGTTCCAAACATAGGAATTTCCCAGACTTGCCCAGTTGTGTTTTCACAAGGTGTGTCAAACCAACAGCACGGCAAAGATTGTGTGCTCCTCTGCTACAAGTGTTTAAACTTTTTTTTTAACTCCATGTTTGCCTTTGCTGCTCGAAAGAAAAAATTGCTGCAAAATGCAGTACAGATAGTCCTCAATTTACAACGGCTTGTTTAACGACCGTACAAAGTTACAACGGCACTGAAAAAAAGTGACGTACGCTCCTTTTTCCACACTTAACAACCGTTGCAGCATCCCCCCCAGTCATGTAATCAAGGTTCGGATTTTTATTTATTTATTTATTTATTTTGTGTCCAATTTATATACCGCCCTTCTCCCTGAGGACTCAGGGCGGTGTACAGCCAAAATTAAAAAACATGAAATGCAAATATTAAAAACAATTAAAATATATATAAATTTGGCCCAAAATTAAAAATACAAACCAGTAAAAACATTTAAAAATTTCTTCTTAAGCAGAAATTTTGGCAACTGCCTTGTATTTATGACGGTAGTAGAGTTCTGGGGTCATGTGATCCCCTTTTGCGACCTTCTGACAAGCGGGGAGGCCAGATTCATTTAGCAACCGAAGTGATTCACTTAACAACAGTGGCAAGAAAGGCTGTGAAAGTGAGGGGGACGGGGACGGGACACAAATGTCTCGCTTAGCAACAGAAATGTTGGGCTCAACTGAGGTCGTTAAATCGAGGATGGCCTTTATTTAAGAGCCTTGGTAGTACAGTGGTCTAAAGCACCCTGTTATTAACACAGCTGCCTGCAATTACTGCAGGTTCGAATCTTACCAGGCTCAAGGTTGACTCAGCCTTCCATCCTTTCTAAGGTAGGTAAATTGAGGACCCAGTTTGTGGGGGCAATAAGCTGACTTTGTATGAATATACAACAGTATGAAGGCTATTGCTTAACGCATTGTAAGCCGCCCTGAGTCTCCGGAGAAGGGCGGCATCTAAATCAAAATTAAAATAAAATAAAATAAATAAAATAAAAAATAAAAATTTATGACAGTTGCAGTGTCCTGGGGTCAGGCGATTTACCTTTTGTGACCTTCTGACGAGCACAGCCAATAGGGAAGCCGGATTCACTTAACAACCATATTATTAACTTACCCACTGCAGCCCCTTGCTAAGCGAAGCAGTTGTTGTGTGAGTTTTGCCCCACTTTGTGGCCTTTTCTTGCCACGGTTGTTAAGCAAATCACTGCTGTTAAGTGAACGGGGCAGTCAGTAAAAGAATATGGGTAACCCCCATTGACTTGGCTTGTCAGGAGGTCACAAAAGGGGATAGCAATAGAGTTTAGACTTATATGCCACTTTATAGTGCTTTTACAGCCTTCTAAGCCAGAGGTCTTCAAACTTGGCAGCTTTAAGACTTGTGGACTTCAACTCCCAGAATTCTCCAGCCAGCTATGCTGGCTGGAGAATTCTGGGAGTTGAAATCCACAAGTCTTAAAGCTGCCAAATTTGGGGACCCCTGCTCTAAGCTGTTTACAGAGTCAGCCTCTTACTCCCAATAATCTGGGGCTCCTCATTTTATCCACCTCGGAAAGGATGGAAGGCTGGGTCGACCTGCAGCTCAGTCAGAATCGAACTGCTGCCAGCGGGCAGAGTTTAGCCCGCCATGCTTGCCTTCTAACCCGCTGCGCCGCCACGGCTCACCGTCACATGATCCGTCATCAGTACCCGCCAAGTTGCCACGCCTCTTGAGTTTTGATCACGCGACCGTTAACAGCAAAAGTCCATTGTAAGTTGCGTTTTTTTCAGTGACGTCGTAACTTCGGTCACTAAAAGAAATGGTTGTAGGTGGAGGACGACCTCTGGCACTTTTCATTACATCGCACTGCTAATCACAAATGTAAGCTGCCGCGGTGAAGGAACTCTCTAGCTGTCGCTTTGATCACATATTTCACTGCGAATATTTAACTGGTGCATTTATTCGGCCTTTTTTTAAAAAATTTCTGTGTGAACTTCTTATCTGCGATTGAAATGAGTCATTAACCGCACCGGGTACAAAAACAGCAGGATATTCCTACCTCTGCAGGTATGTTGGGCCTAAAATGTTACCTAGTTGGGCCATGAAACGTTTCCAAGAAAACAACCAGAGAGCACCAAGGACCCCCCTAATCCTCCCCTCCTCCTCCTCCTTCTCTTTCTTCTCCTCCCTTCTCTTTCTCTTCCATTCTGCAAATCACACTTCCTTTTACTACTGATCATGTTAGCTAGTTTGGTCAGGAAACGTCTGCAAGAAAACAACTAGAGAGCACCAAGGACCCCTCAGTCCTCCTCCTCCTCCTCTTCCTTTCTCCTTCTCCTCCATTCTGCAAATCACACTTCCTTTTACTACTGATCATGTTAGCTAGTTGGGTCAGGAAATGTCTGCAAGAAAATAACCGGACAGCATCAATGACCCCTCAGTCCTCCTCCTCCTCCTCCTCCTCTCTCCTCCTCCTCCATTCTGCAAATCACACTCCCTTCCAGTACTGATCAGGGTGGATTTGATTTAAATCGAGTTGATTTAAATCACAATTTAAATCATGATTTCAATCCCTAGTAAAAAGGCTTGATTTAAATCAACTCGATTTAAATCACAATTTTTAAAGAGCAACTGTCATCTCTGCTACTCCTTTGACCCGCTGTGGACTCACCGATAGTCCCAGTGTTGCAGAATAGACAGCCTCATGCCACATAACTAAGCTCCATTTCATGCTGAATAAACTAAATTATTTATGTATCTTAAATAGAAAACTATCTTACGATAGATTTTTTTACCCCAAAAGTTTTTTATTAAAATAAATCCGATAAAAATCAAAAAAATCCGATTTAAATCAAAAAAATCTGATTTTTTTGATTTTTTTAAAAAAATCATTGATTTTTTTTCCACCCTGGTACTGATAATGTTACCTAGTTGGGTCATGAAACATCTGCAAGCAAACAACTGGACAGCTTCAAGGATCCCTCAGTCCTCCTCCTCCTCCTCTTCCTTTCTCCTTCTCCTCCATTCTGCAAATCACACTCCCTTCCAATACTGATAATGTTACCTAGTTGGGTCATGAAACGTCTACAAGAAAATGACCGGACAGCATCAAGGACCCTCAGTCCTCCTCCTCCTATTTAGAACAATTAATCAGTGGAACTACTTGCCTCCAGAGGTTGTACAATACTGGAAGTTTTTAAGAAGAGATTGGACAACCATTTGTCTGAAGTGGTGTAGGGTTTCCTGCCTAAACAGGAGGGTTGGACTAGAAGACCTCCAAGGTCCCTTCCCACTCTGTTATTCTATTCTTTTTTTTTTAATAAAATAGTTTTTATTATGCATTTTTCACCTTTAAAAACAGAAAAAAGAAAAACAACTGATAAAAAAAACCAAGACAAACATAACAATTTTACAGCCTTCCACGTCGGCATGCATGCTTTTATAATCAACTCTTCTATTATTTATTTATTTATTTATTTATTTATTTATTTATTTATTTATTTATTTATTGGTTCAATTTATATGCCGCCCTTCTCCGGAGACTCAGGGCGGCTTACAATGCGTTAAGCAATAGCCTTCATACTTTTGTATATACCTGCTTAGTAGGGCTTTTGGCACCCCCTAAGCGGTGTTCTTTTCAGGGTGGATAAAAATCAATTATTTTTTTAAAAAAATAAAAAAAAAATCAGATTTTTTTGTTTTAAATCAGATTTTTTTTTATTTTTATTGAATTTATTTTAATAAAAAACTTTTGGGGTGAAAATCTATCGTAAGATAATTTTCTATTTAAGATACATAAATAGTTTATTCAGCATGAAATGGAGCTTAGTTATGTAGCATAAAAATTAAGATTTAAATTGAGTTGATTTAAATCAAGCCTTTTTACTAGTGATTTAAATCATGATTTAAATTGCGATTTAAATCAACTCGGTTTAAATCAAATCCACCCTGGTTCTTTTTTATACAAAGTCAGCTTATTGCCCCCACAATCCGGGTCCTCATTTTACCTACCTCGGAAGGATGGAAGGCTGAGTCAACCTTGAGCCTGGTGAGATTCGAACTCGCAGTAATTGCAGGCAGCTGGTGCTACTTAGTAGCACTTTAGTCTGCTGCGCCACCAAGGCTCTTTATACCTTTCTATCCATTATAATAACTTTAACCCCTATTATAACCGAACTAGCTACGCGTATTTACATTATATTTACATATAGTCAATAATTTAACTTTAAACAGTTTATTTAAAATTTCTATGATCTGTTATTCGATTCGATTCTACTACTCTCCCCACCCCTCCTCCTCTTCCCTTCTCCTTCTCCATTCTGCAAATCACACTCCCTTCTAGCACTGATGACGTTACTTAGCTGGGTCATGAAATGTCTACAAGAAAATAACCAAGCCTCAAAGGGCTATCAACATAATAATTTTAAATTGGGGTATTTTAAATTTTTGGGGTTTTAAATCGGCCAAATCTATTTAATTATTTTAATTTTTAATCATTGTTGTGTCCTGTGTTTTTAAATTGGCTGTCCACCGCCCTGAGTCCTTCGGGAGAAGGGCGGTATAGAAACAAAATTATTATTATTATTATTATTATTATTATTATTATTATTACTATTACTATTATTATTATTATTATTATTATTATTATTATTATTATTATGAAGGCGGCCCACCGTTCATGAACCACAGGCAGGCCTGGCTGTGAGACCAAGGGGAGTTTGTAATCAAGGTCTTGACTTCCGAAATCACACCATCGCTTCCCCGTTGAAAAACTGGTTTCGATACGTGCAGGCGGTTTTAACCTTCTTCGGGGCTGATTCAAGAGGAAGAAAATACCAGCCTTATCCAGCCGCTGATCTGATAATTCCTGAGAGGTGTGTTTCACACTTACACCTACGCAAACCTCGACCTTGCAAGACGCAAAGGAGTTTGACAATCACACCCATATGAGTATTCAGCAAGGGCACATATAATTGGGGTTGGGGGAGGGAAGGAAGAGAGAGGAAGGGGTTTCAACGCATGTTTTTCCGAAGGAGGAAATCTGAGCAACCGATTGTTTCACTGAAGTGGAATATTAGGTAAAATCCTCAACTTACGGCCACAACGGAGCCCAAAATTTATGTTGCTAAGCGAGGTGGTTGTTAAGTGAGTTTTTGTCCTGTTTTACAACCTTTCTTGCCACCGCTAAATGAAGCACTGCAGTTAAGTTAGTAAACACGGTTGTTGAGTGAATTCAGCCCCCGCTATGGGAACGCGTGACCTTGGGACCCTGCAACCGTCATAAATACGAGTCAGTGGCCAAGCGTGCGAATTTTGAATCCCATGGCCATGGGGATGATGCAATGGCCGTAAGTGTGAAAAACGGCCTTCAGTCACTTTTTTTCAGGGCCGTTGTTATCTTTGAACCAGGGGTGAAATCCAGCAAGTTCTGGAGAACCGGTAGTGGAAATTTTGAGTAGTTCGGAGATCCGGCAAATACCACCTCTGGCTGATCCCAGAGTTCGGTGGGAATGGAGATTTTGCAGTATCCTTCCCCCTGGAGTGGGGTAGAAATGGAGATTTTGCAGTATCCTTCCCCCTGGAGTGGGGTAGAAATGGAGATTTTGCAGTATCCTTCCCCCAGGAGTGGGGAGGGAATGGGGATTTTGCCATATCCTTCCCCCAGGAGTGGGATGGGAATGGAGATTTTGCAGTATTCTTCCCCCAGGAGTAGGATGGGAATGGAGATTTTGCAATATCCTTCTCCCAGGAGTGGGGAGGGAATGGGAATTTTGCAGTATCCTTCCCCCTGGAGTGGGGTGGGAATGGAGATTTTGCAGTATCCTTCCCCCAGGAGTGGGGAGGGAATGGGGATTTTGCAATATCCTTCTCCCAGGAGTGGGGAGGGAATGGGGATTTTGCAATATCCTTCTCCCAGGAGTGGGGAGGGAATGGGGATTTTGCAATATCCTTCTCCCAGGAGTGGGGAGGGAATGGGGATTTTGCAGTATCCTTCCCGTGGAGTGGGGAGGGAATGGAGATTTTGCAGTATCCTTCCCCCTGGAGTGGGGTGGGAATGGGGATTTTGCAATAGCCTTCCCCCTGAAGTGGGGTGGGAATGGAGATTTTGCAGTATCCTTCCCCTGCCACACCCACAGAACCGGTAGTAAAAAAAAACTGAATTTCACCCGTGCTTTGAACAGTCACTAAATGAATTGTTGCTAAGTCCAGAACTACATGTAGGCCTAATAAAGCCAAAGCCTTTCTCTAATTAACGACAAAAACATACTATTTCTTTACAAACCAACCAAAGTTATCCTTACCATCTGGTCCATCAATGAACATTTATCAACTTTTAACGCAAACCACCCAAAATCTGACGTTTTAAATGCCTGGACACAACCCTCAACGGTGTTTTGCAAAGGTTCCAGAAAAGGACTTTTGAACGATATACCCTTATCCTCGCTTTGGAAAAGCTGCACTGAGGCGCTTCCGTGAATATGAACCCGGGGGCAACTCTCTGTGAGGCTAAAACTTCCTCAATTTTTGCACCGAAAGGAAAATAACTGTTTAACTAGGGCACCGGCTGACTTACGAAAGCAAAACTGATTCCTTTGGCCCCACCCTGGCCCTGTTTTGAATCTTTTCCTCTGTACAAATAGAATTGACTGCAAAACATTGGCTGGTTTTAGCTTTCAATGGGTGCTCCGAGAGCTTGCTTCAAAGAAGAGGGCACAGCATATCCCATTTTTCTCTTTGCCAGCTCTCTCTCTCTCTCTCTCTATATATATATATATATCTTTCTCTTTAGCCAGGTTCTACCTACATAAACCAAGATGTTATGCAGCCCTAGTTCAGTGAAATCACAATTCACTGAACTAGGGCTGCATAATATCTTGGTTTACGTAGGTAGAACCTGGCTAAAAAGACACATAAAACCTACAAAAAAGAAAGAAAAAAACACACACACACACACACATATTATATGTATGTATGTATGTATGTATGTATGTATGTATGTATGTCTTAAGTTTTCGCGGGTGTGCATATGCCAAAAATTAAAATCTCGGGTGTTTTCCCGCGTCATTATAAATAAGTTGGTTAAAATATTTAAAATCCTGCTTAAAATCCCAGCTTAAAATCTTCTAAAAATCCTTACAGAGCACTCTGCAAGGTCCTTTAAAACCTCAGCTAAAATCCTACCAGTGACTTTAGCTTTAGCTGAGGTTTTAAAGGACCTTGCAGAGTGCTCTGTAAGGATTTTTAGAAGATTTTAAGCTGGGATTTTAAGCAGGATTTTAAATATTTTAACCAACTTATTTATAATGACGCGGGAAAACACCCGAGATTTTAATTTTTTGCATCTATCTATCTATCTATCTATCTATCTATCTATCTATCTATCTATCTATTCTTTTAGCCAGGTTTTTCCTACGTAACCAAGATTTTTCTACAGCCCTAGCTCAGTGGAGTCACATCCACTCGGTTCTGGGCTTTTTTTCTTCTGGCAGCCAGCAGGCCCTATGCTGCCCTATGCTGCCTAGTGAGAGACTTATATAGATCTATTTCTGGCTCGTTAGCCATCATCAGTAAGCCACACCCATATGTATCCTCCCTGTAAAGGTACAATATCTATTTTCTTACTTCTTTGTAGGATTTATGTGTGTTTTTCCTCTAGCCAGGTTTTTCCTACGTAACCAAGGTTTTTCTGCAGCCCTAGCTCAGTGGAGTCATATCCACTCGATTTTGGGCGGATACATGAGATGTGGGTGTGGCTTACTGAAGATGGCTAACGAGCCAGAAATAGATCTATGTAAGTCTCTCACTAGGCAGCACAGGGCCTGCTGGCTGCCAAAAGAAAAAAGCCCAGAATCGTGCCTGGCCTTATTGCCATGGGCTCAAAAGTCCAATTGGGCTTATTATCAGGGGATGTCTCATTTTGGGGGAAACAAGGTAAGAGAATAAGAGCTGGAAGGGATTTTGAAGGTCTCTTGGTCCAACCGACCCTCCCCACTCAAACAGGAGATCCTGTAATATTTCAGAAAAGGGGTTGTCCAGTCTTTCTGTAAAAACCTCCAGTAATAGAGCAGCCACAACTTCTGGTGGCAAGCTGTTCCACTGGTTAATTGTCCTCACTGTTAGGAAATTTCTCCTTAGTTCTAAGTTGCTTCTCTCCTTGATTAGTTTCCATCCATTGCTTCTTGTCCTGCCTTCAGGTGCTTTGGAGAATAGCTTGACCCCCAAATCTTCTTTGGGGCAGCCCCTGAGATATTGGAAGACTGCTATCATGTCTCCCCTGAGTCCTTCTCTTCACTAGACTAGACCTACCCAGTTTCTGCAACCGTTCTTCATATCTTTTAGCCTCCAGTCCCTGAATCATCTTTGTTGCTCTTCTCTGCACTCTTTCTAGAGTCTCCACATCTTTTTTACATCGTGGCGACCAAAACTGGATGCCGTATTTCAAGTGTGGCCTTCCCAAGGCCTTATAAAGTGGCATTAACACTTCACGTGATCTTGATTCTATCCCTCTGTTGATGCAGCCCAGAACTGTGTTGGCTTTTTTGGCAGCTGCTGCACACAACTGGCTCATATTTAAATGGTTGTCCACTAGGACTCCAAGATCCCTCTCAGAGTTACTAGTATTGAAGTCAGGGTGGATAAAAATCAATGGTTTTTTTTAAAAAAAATTTAAAAAATCAGATTTTTTTGATCTAAATCAGATTTTTTTGATTTAAATCGGATTTTTTTGATTTTTATCGGATTTATTTTAATAAAAAAACTTTTGGGGTAAAAATCTATCGTAAGATCGTTTTCTATTTAAGATACATAAATAATTTAGTTTATTCAGCCTGAAATGGAGCTTAGTTATGTAGCATGAGGCTGTATATTCTGCAACACTGGGACTATCGGTGAGTCAACGGTGGGTCAAAGGAGGAGCAGAGATGACAGTTGCTCTTTAAAAATTACGATTTAAATCGAGTTGATTTAAATCAAGCCTTTTTACTAGGGATTTAAATCATGATTTAAATTGTGATTTAAATCAACTCGATTTAAATCAAATCCACCCTGATTGAAGTAGTAGAAAAAAATAAATGCACAGGTACAGAATATACCACCTACTCTATCCTGTGCATTAGTTTTTTCTTGCCTAAGTGTGTAGAACCTTATTTTTCTCACCACTGAATTTTCACCACTGAGTTTCTTAAAAACTTTACACAACATCCATCCTTAGTGGATAACACAAATATTTTCAGAATTAAAAGAAGGCAGGGGCTCCGAAGGGATTGTCATTCAACTTGTTTCAGACGGTAGACACAGAACTGCAACAATACAAGACCAAGCCTGTGACTTACAGATAGTCCTCGACTTACGACCAGCCACTTAGCAAGCGTTCAGAGGTGTGACCGACTCTGAAATAAAACTACGCATGACCTGGATTTGAAGTTCTGAGAGCTGGGAGGGGAGACTCTCCCGGGAATCACATGAGATTTTGGGAGCTGGGTAACCAATTTGCAATTATGGCTATTTGCAGCATTCCCCCCCCCGTCACATGACCACGGTTTTCATTTTTGCCCGAAATCCGTATTTACATCCATTGTGAAGAATGGCTTCGCTTAGTGACTGCAATGTTTACTCAGTAACTGCAGAGCTTGCTTTTCAACTGTCGTATGTGCTTAATGGCCACGTAATAAGTTGTAAAATTGGGACACTTTGTCTGATGACCCACTTGACGACCATCACGACTTACGACCGTAATTGCGGGCTAAATTAGAGATGTAAATCGAGGGCAGCCTGCATTGCCAACGTTGGTTTAATCCCGGTCATTGAAAAGCTAACCCAGATGCAAAGTTCTTAACAGCGCATCTTGAAAGCAATGAAGCTAATAATTTTGCCTGGTGGAAAGAGACATGTTCGCTTGTCAAAACTCTCTAATGACACATCAGGCGGTTTTAGGATTATGCATTCACACATAAATGAACTGTTGTTGTGCATCACCCTTAAAGGCACTTAACTGGAAGATTTCACACTGGGAAGGAATCTGAAGAAATGGAAATGCTTACAGCTGGCATCTGTGAAATTTGGCAAAGTTTTGCTTATTTTCCTGGCCAAAGGGTGTGGGAACAGCTACAAAGATAGAGATTTTTTTTCCCCTGCCCCACCCAGAAATACTGTTTTTCAACACATGATTTTGACAGGAGGAGAAGAATTCCACCATAAGATGCCTTTAACTGATCAGCGGAAAAGAAAATAAGTCTCCCAAGGCTTGAAATAAAACAGGAGATTCATAAAAATCTAAAATCTAAAACACGCCTGGGAACTACATCATCTACTCCAGTTTTGCTCAACCTTGGCAACTTTAAGAAGGGTCAATTTCCATTCCCAGAAGTCCACCCCTCTTAAAGCATTGCTGGCTGGGGAATTCTGGGAGCTAAAATCCACCCTGCTTAAAGCATTGCTGGATGGGGAATTCTGGGAGCCAAAGTTCCCCCATTTTAAAGCATTGCTGGATGGGGAATTCTGGGAGCTAAAATCCACCCTGCTTAAAGCATTGCTGGCTGAGGAATTCTGGGAGCTAAAATCCACCCCTCTTAAAGCATTGCTGGCTGAGGAATTCTGGGAGCTAAAATCCACCCCTCTTAAAGCATTGCTGGATGGGGAATTCTGGGAGCTAAAATCCACCCTGCTTAAAGCATGCTGGCTGAGGAATTCTGGGAGCCAAAGTTCCCCCATTTTAAAGCATTGCTGGATGGGGAATTCTGGGAGCTAAAATCCACCCTGCTTAAAGCATTGCTGGCTGAGGAATTCTGGGAGCCAAAGTTCCCCCATTTTAAAGCATTGCTGGATGGGGAATTCTGGGAGCTAAAATCCACCCTGCTTAAAGCATGCTGGCTGGGGAATTCTGGGAGCTAAAATCCACCCCTCTTAAAGCAGTGCTGGCTGGGGAATTCTGGGAGCTAAAATCCACCCTGCTTAAAGCATTGCTGGCTGGGGAATTCTGGGAGTGAAAGTCCACCCCTCTTCAAAGTTGCTAAGGTTGAAAAACACTGTTCTACCCCTTTTGGTCTGCGAGCATAATTCACAAAATGCAACATTTTTCACATTATACAGGTAGTCCTCGATTTACGGCCATAGTTTTGGTTGTAAATTATGATGGCCGTAAAGCGGTTTTTCACATGACCAGCCCTGATTTTATGATTTTTGTGGCGGTCATGAAGTGAAAGTTGTGGCTGTTAAACAAACTCACTGTTTGACATGGGGTAGTTTTTGCCAGAAAGTGGAACTAAGCACCAAGTTCCAGGAAAAATGTCATAAATTGCAGTGAGCTGGTTGCTGAGTACACAAAATTTGGTCATGTGATCCAGGGGGATGATGGATCTTTGAATCTGAGTCTTTTGGGGGATCCGTTGTAAGTTCAAACAGTGGCTAAGGGATCAGTCATAAGTTGCTCTGCCTCAGCTACGGACCCCAAAGAACGCAGCACACACAAAATCCGTTCAAACAATCGTTTACTAAATTAAATCAGTCTTTTTCAAACAAAGGCTGTTAATTAACTTTCTTAACTGCCTACAAGAATCCAAAGAATAAATAATCGTAATCTTACTAGGGTTGGCAGAAAGCCCAGAAGCAATTTGCAGGAAACTGATAAGAGAACTAAGACTAAGATGCGAAGGAATGTGAATGAAGTTTCCTGCAAATTGCTTCAGTCGGCATTCTTCCTTAAATAGGTTAAGGGAGTGGCCAATTAGCCCCAAGCCTTACACTCAAGAAGACCTCCTCCTGAGGAGCCACTCCTGTCTTTTGGCAGCTCTGCGCACCCGTGCATCGAGAAGAGCCTCCTCCTCTTCGTCCTCTTCACCCATGGAAGCTTCTGGAGGGTCTGAAGGCCCTGGCTGAATCCCCGCCTCTGGCACCACATCTTCTCCAGCCTCCTCACTGTCCGACTCGAGTGCCAGCTGCACAGGCTGCTGGCGCAGCACCACACCAGCCTCCTCGCTGTCGGAATCAGTTACTAGCTGCACAGGCTGCTGACGGGCCACAAAATAAGTCAAGGACTATCTATATTCCTTCTTGAGTCTCTGGTGTTGCAATCAATTGATCAATTTCTTCAATCAATGGAGGGACTTGTCTCCAAAAGTTGTGGCTGCTCCAACACCAGAGGTTTTTTAAGAGATTGGACAGCCATTTGTCTTAAATGGTACAGGGTTGAGCAGGGGGTTGGACTAGAAGACCTCCAAGGTCCCTTCCAAATCTGTCACAGGTAGTCCTCACCTTACGACCACAGTGGAGCCCAAATTTATGTTGCGAGACATTTGTTAAGTGAGCTTTGACCTCTCCTGCCATAGTTCTTAAGTGAATCCCTGCAGTTGTTAAGTGAGTCACACGGTTGTTAAGTGAATCTGGCTTGCCCATCGACTTTGCTGGTCAGAAGGTCGCAAATAAAAAAGGGGGAATCACGTGACCTTGGGACACTGCGACCGTCATAAGCACGAGTCAGTTGCCAAGGGTCTTAATTTTGAATCCCATGGCATTGGGTATGCTACATTGGTCGTTAAGTGTGAAAAACGGTCCTAGGTCACTTTTCCAGTGCCATTGTAACTTTGAATGGTCACTAAACGGAACTGTTGTAAGTCGAGGACTACCTGTGTTCTGTTCTTCTGCTATTCCCTGAAATATTTATTGGCCGGCACAGTTTTTCTTTCCCTATGAGGCTCATATTTCTTTCCATAGCCATCTGCCTTTGCTTTTAAGACTGGGCTTTTCTCTCTTGGGTTGAACCCAGCGGCTTTTAAAATATTATGGGCTGCCCCTGCTAGATTCATCAGCTTTTCAGAAAGCCCCAAAGACTCATTTCCCTAAATCCCTTAAGTGGTTTGAAATTGGAATTTAAGCAACTGAGCTGGCTCTGTTAACTTCTGTACTGGTTGGGTTTTAACCGTGGACTTTATAAATGTTCCATTCCTTGCATATCAGCACACCTTCGAATTTCATTGTTTTCCTATCCCAGTGATGGCTAACCTTTTTGCCATCGCGTGCCAGGAGAGGGAGGGGCAGGGGAGGGTCGCGCGCACACGTGCCCATGTGCATGTGTGTGCAACCCCCTCCCCCCCGCTCCTGGCACATGATGGCCTGGTAGGCCCGTTTTTCTTTCTTACCTGGTTCCAAATTCTCTCTGTATATCTGGGAAGGGTGAAAACAGCCTTTCCCACTCCCTTGGAGGCTCTACGGAGGCTGAAAGGGCCCATTTCCCAACTCCCGGTGGGACAGGAAGTGACGTTTTTTGCTGTCCCCAGCCTCCAGAATCTCTCTAGGAGTCTCTAGGAGCCTCTCTAGGAGTCTCTGGAGGCTGGGGACAGGAAAAAACATCACTTCCTGTCCCACCAGGAGTGGGGGAAATGGGCCCTTTCAGCCTCCGTAGGGCCTCCAAGGGAGTGGGGAAGGCTATTTTCGCCGTTCCCAGATACACAGAGAGGATCTGGAGCCAGGTAAGAAAGAAAAACGGGTGTTCCCCACCACCCCCAGGCCCTCCAGAGGCAGGAAACAGCCTGTTTCCCTACTTCTGGTGGGCCCAGAAGGCCCGAAAATCAGCTGGTGCGCGCATGCGCCCCAGAGCTGAGCTGGCGTGCCCACTAATATGGCTCCACGCGCCACCTGTGGCACGTGTCCCATAGGTTCAGCATCACGGTCCTATCCACTTTTCTTCAAGGAGTCCAGAGCTATTTAACCTCTTCACACAAGGACAGGTTTACTCTCAAGAGGAAGCTAGAGAGAAACAGCTTTCCTCATTCATATGTATAATAGACCAGCTGGCCGGCAAGCAGGCGTATGCGGAACCCGGAAGAGAAACAGATGACAGCTCGTGTGCCCGGAGACATGGCTCTACGTGCCACTTCCGGCACGCGTGGCATTTAGGTTCGCCAACACGGCCTTATACCATTTCAGACAAATTCTTCAATAGCAGAGATGGAAGGGACCCAGGAGGTCTTCTAGTCCAACCCCCTGCTTAGGCAGAAAACCCTACACCACTTCAGACAAATGGCTGTCCAATCTCTTCTTAAAACCTTCCAGTGTTGGAGCATTCACAACTTCTGGAGGCAAGTAGTTCCACTGGTTTGATTTTTCTCGCTGTTAGGACATTTATTTATTTATTAATCAAATTTCTATACCGCCCTACTCCCGAAGGACTCAGGGCGGTGAACAGCCAAGATAAAATATAGATAATACAAATATTAAAAATCCCTTAAAATTATTAAATATTTTGGCCGAAACACAGATTAAAACACCCAATTTATAAAATCACGAATTAAAAAATTTAAAAGAGGAGAGTTAGGCCAGGCCAGCCTGCTGAAATAGAAAAGTTTTGAGAGCACGGTGAAATGTGCGCAGGTCCGGGATCCTCCGTATCTCTGGGGTGAGCTCGTTCCAGATAGTAGGTGCCCCCACAGAGAAGGCTCTCCCCCTGGGGGCCGCCAGTCGACACTGTTTGGCCGATGGCACCCTGAGGAGCCCCTCTCTATGGGAGCGTACTGGTTGGTGAGAAGCTATCGGTAGCAGAAGGCGGTCTCGTAAATACCCCGGTCCGATGCCATGGAGCGCCCTAAAGGTGGTAACCAAAACCTTGAAGCGCACCCGGAAGACCACCGGGAGCCAGTGCAGCTCGCGCAGGAGAGGAGTCACATGGGAGCGCCACGTCGCTCCCATAACCACCCGCGCGGCCACATTCTGGACCAGCTGGAGCCTCCGGGTGCTCCTCAAGGGAGCCCCATGTAGAGAGCATTGCAGTAGTCCAGGCGGGAAGTAACGAGAGCATGAGTGACCGTATTTAACAAGTCCCGATCCAGAAAGGGACGCAACTGGCGAATCAGGCGGACCCAATCAAAATTTCTCCTTAATTCCAGGTTGCTTCTCTCCTTGATGAGTTTCCAGCCGTTTGTTTCTTGTCCTGCCTTCAGGTGTTTTGGAGAATAAGTGGACTTTCTCTTCTTTATGGCAACACCTCAAATACTGGAAGACTGCTATCATGTCTCCCCTAGGCCTTCCTTTCATTAAACAAGACATACCCAATTCCAGCAACCCTTCTTCGTATGTTTTTAGCCTCTAGAATTCTGCAGTTCTCTAAAGATGACAGAGTGAAGAAAAATGGCTGAAATGACAGTGACCTACCATAAGTAGCATTCTAAAGTCAAGTCTCGAAATCCGCAAATGTTACTAACCCACAAAACAGCCTGTCTGCCTATGGCCTCCAATTCTGTGCCATTTGTGGGTCACTTGAGACAACACCTCCGGCACGTGAGCAGAGAGCTGATTAAAAACCCGGCATCGCACCCGCTTCTGAGAAAAGAAAAAAAAATGAGGAAGAAAAAAGGAACTTTTAAAAATCACCTGCCCCCTGCTTCTACCTGCGGAGTAAAGACCAATACAGTAGCTCAGACTTTGAAGAAAACCAGTATTTTAAGCAGAAGCTATTCAGGGTGGGATTAAAGAGCTTCAAAAAGGGGGTGGGGGGTGATGGAGTAATAACAGATCCCACCTCCCCTCCCTTTCCCTTCCCCCCCCCCACCCTCCCCGTGTGTCTTTGGTTTTAATGTTTGTTTTAACTTTTTATGTTTTAGCTTTTTATGCAATTTTTGTAAGCTGGCCAGAGTTGCCCTATGGTAAGATGGGTGGACAATATAGAAGGAAGGAAGGAAGGAAGGAAGGAAGGAAGGAAGGAAGGAAGGAAGGAAGGAAGGAAGGAAGGAAGGGATGCAGAAGGGAAGGAAAGGAAAGAGGGAGGGAGGGAGGGAGGAAGAATGGAGGGAATGGGAGGGGAGGGAGGAGAGGGAAGGAAAGGAAAAAATAAGAAAGGAAGGGAAGGGAAGGGAAGGAAAAAGGAAAGAAAAGGGAAGGGAAGGAAAGGAGAAAGGAAAGGAAAGGAAAGCAAAGAAAAGGGAAGGATGCAGAAGGGAAGGAAAGGAAAGAGGGAGGGAGGGGGGAAGGAAGAATGGAGGGAATGGGAGGGGAGGGAAGGAAAGGAAAAAAATAAGAAAGGAAGGGAAGGGAAGGAGAAAGGAAAGGAGAGGAAAGGAAAGGAAAGGAAAGGAAAGGAAAGGAAAGGAAAGGAAAGGAAAGGAAAGGAAAGGAGGAAAGGGAAGGGAAGGGAAGGCTGATAAAGTAGCTGAACATTTTCTCTGAATACAGATAGTCCTCAATTTACAAAAATTCATGTGACCATTTTTTATTTTATTTATTTATTTATTTATTTTGCAATTTATATACCGCCCTTCTCCCTAAGGACTCAGGGCGGTGCACAGCCAGAATTAAGAACATGAAATACAAATATTAAGAACAATTAAAATATATATAAATTTGGCCCAAAAATTTAAAAATCACAAACCAATTAAAACATTTAAAAAATTTAAAAATTTCTTCTTAAGCCAGCCCGGCTTGCTGGAAAAAGTGGGTTTTAAGGGCACGGCGGAAGGCACCGAGGTCTTGGATTCTCCTTATCTCTGGGGGGAGCTGATTCCAGAGGGTAATTACAATGGCGCTGAAAAGGTGACTTATGACTGTTTTTCACACTTATGACCGTTGCAACATCCCTGCAGTCACATGATCATAAATCAGCCGCTTGGCAACTGACTCATATTTATGACGGTTGCAGCGTCCCAGTGTCACGTCATCCCTTTTTGCAACCTTCCAACCAGCAAAGTCAATGGGGGGGAGAAGCCAGATTCACTTAACGACCCTGTTTCTAACTTAACAACTGCAGTGGATCCAATGAACCACAACGGTTATTAAGGGAATCTTAACAAAGTCTTCCCCATTGACTTTGCCGGTCGGGAGGCTGCAAAAGGGGATGACGTGACGCCAGGATGTCACAACCCCGTCATAAATATGAGCCAGTTGCCAAATGTCGAATTTTGATCTCATGACCGCGGGAATGTCACGACGGTCATAAGTGTGAAAAAAAAAAAACAGCCTTAGGTCACTTTTTTGAGCGCCGTTGTAACTTTGAAGAGTCACTAAACAAATGGTTGTAAGTCGAGGACTACCTGTATAAATAAATACCGGTAAGTAAAACAGTTTACTGTGGCTATTTCCTCAGCAGCACCCCCAAAATTTCTCAGAAGCAGTATTTATATCCAACAAGAAGAGTCAAGCATTTTGGTTTTTAAGGGAGCCTGGTCTATTTAACTCAAGAGACCATCAAATCACAGCCTGAATTACACAGCCATTAAAATCATAATTACATAACCCAATGAATTAACTTAATTCTGCCCTTCAAAATAGCCGACTCCCCTTGCGTCACTTCAGCGTGCAAACATTATTCACCTGCAAATTCCCAAATTCAGAGAGGATATTAGTTGTGACGGCAACCTCTGAAAATCACCTGTTCAGGTGACGCCTTTTCCCCCCCAAAAGCTACGCAAAATGAGAATAAGGCAAATTCCCAACACAAATACAGGTAGGTCTCAATTTACGACCACAATGGAGACCCAAATTTATGTTACTAAGTGAGACATTTGCCCCATTTTACAACCTTCCTTGCCTCAGTTGTTAAGTGAATTGCTACAAGTTGATAAGTTAGTAAGCCCGGTCGTTAAATGAATCCGGCTTCCTTATTGACTTTTGGCTGGTCAGAAAGCCCCAAAAACTGATCACGTGACTCTGGAACACTGCGACCGTCATAAATAAATTGCCAAGCATCCGAATTTTGATCACATGATCAGGGGGACGCTGCAAAAGTCATAACTTTGAGAAAAAGGGTCGCAAGTCAAAATTTCCAGTGCCATTCTACTCACAAAACAAACTGTTGTTAAGTCAAGGACCTACCTTTATTTTATGGACCGGTTTTATGACCATTTTTGCAGTGGTCGTTAAGTGAACACCACACCAACAGCTGTCAAGCAAGCCAACGGGGCACGGTTTTGCCAAAAACCAGAAGTAACTGCCAGTTTTTTAGCAAAACCGTTTTAAAAGCGGCCGTAAGTCGCTTTTTTTTTCAGTGCCGTTGCAAATTTGACTAAATGAACTGTTGTAAGCTGAGGACTATCTGTACTCAAAGAGTACATCAAGACAACACACAACCTCAGAGGCCTGCCTCAATTGTTGGGCCCGCAGCCTTAGAAAGCTTTTCGACCCGATGCCGAAACAAATGCCTTTTTTCTGCACACAACTGCTGCTATTGTGTGTCTTTCAAAACATTCATTCAAAGTCTGTGGGCCCTTCCTAGGATTTAGAGCAGGGATGCAGGGTTGCTAATCTGAGGATTTCCTGGAATTTAGAAAAGTTGCAGCAAAGGGCATTTCCGAAGGGAGGAGGGTGGGTTCCCTCCCTCTGGCAGGACCCCCCCCCCAAGGACTCTCACAATCGGGGTGCTGAAAGAGGAGGAAGGGGCTTAGGCAGCTGGAGGGAAAAGCCACAAAATGTATTTAAATTTTTTATTTTATCATTTTTACAAATAATAAAACGAACAGATCCGACACATCTTCCTATTTTCTCCACAACAGACCTATAGCCTGGGCCAAAACCACCTGGCTGGCATTCATAGCTAAAGGAAGACTTGAACTCACGATATGTTTTGCTTTCTCGCCTGGTTGCCTTAACCACTAGACCAAATAATACTAAAGTTCCAGCTGCCTCTTAATAGCGCCTATGATGTTTAATACCACAACACACACACACATTCCTATTTCTCCCACAACAACCCTGTGGGGTGTGACACGCCCCTTTTGATGTCAGACCAAGAGCCTTGGTGGCGCAGCAGACTAAAGTGCTGTTAAGTAGCACCAGCTGCCTGCAATTACTGCGAGTTCGAATCTCACCAGGCTCAAGGTTGACTCAGCCTTCCATCCTTCTGAGGTAGGTAAAATGAGGACCCGGATTGTGGGGGCAATAAGCTGACTTTGTATAAAAAAAAGAACACCACTTGGGGGTGGGTATATACTTAGTAGTATATACCTACTAAGCAGGTATATACAAAAGTATGAAGGCTATTGCTTAAAAGGATTGTAAGCTGCCCTGAGTCTCCGGAGAAGGGTGGCATCTAAATCGAACCAACCAACCAACCAACCAACAAATAAATAAATAAATAACCTGTGTGATATTATGGGATGCAAATATGTATAACATATTTGACTACATGTAACTGATTTCCTAAGTAGAAAGGATTTTCTACTCTACTTGCATTTTCTTTGTTGTGTTAACTAACCTCTTCCTTTTACATAGTAAAGGTAAAGGTTCCCCTCGCACATATGTGCTAGTCGTTCCCGACTCTAGGGGCCGGTGCTCATCTCCGTTTCAAAGCCGAAGAGCCAGCTCTGTCCGAAGACGTCTCCGTGGTCATGTGGCCGGCATGACTCAACGCCAAAGGCGCACGGAACGCTCTTCCCTTCCCACCAAAGGTGGTCCCTATTTTTCTACTTGCATTTTTTAAGTGCTTTCGAACTGCTAGGTTGGCAGAAGCTGGGACAAGTCACGGGAGCTCACCCCGTTACGCGGCACTCGGGATTCGAACCGCCGAACTGCCGACCTTTCGATCGACAAGCTGAGCATCTTAGCCACTGAGCCACCGCATCCCTCTTTATCACTTTAATAAACTACTAATAATAAACTACTTTTAAATGATCTTCCGACTCAGTTGCTTATTGGGAAGGTAAACTGAGGCAGAACCTAGAGTCAGATTTGGCTGTCCGGTGGGATGGGCTGAGAAAGAGACTGGGCCAGTATCACCTAAGCTGGCATTCATGGCTAAGGCAAGGCTTGAACTCACAATCTCTTTTGCTTTTCAAGCCTGGTGCCTTAACGACTAGACCAAATAAATACTGCTGTTCTAGCTGCCTCTTAATAGCACCTATGATGTTTAATTTAATAGCACAACACACAGAGAGAGACACCGCTATGGAGCCATCACTTCCTGCTAGGCAATCGGACAGATCCTAATCTCGCAAATTTCCTACCGGGATTATGGTTTCATTTTAATTTTGCAATCTTGCACAGGACTTGGGCTTTCTTAGTGGTCTCCCATCCAAAGGCGGCCTCAAACCTGCTGGGCAGCAACCCAGCTTCCTTTGTTGTCTCCATTGGCTTTCAGTCTCCCAACAATCTCCTCTCCTGGGTGCATCCCTAGGCCGATAAATCCCCACTCACCCGCCCGTACAGGGAGTCCTCGACTTACAATGGTTTGCTTAGTGACCGCTCTAAGTCAACAGCAGCACTGAAAAAAGTGCCTTGAGGCTGTTTTTTTTTTAAAAAAACAAAACAAAACACTTTTACGACCTTGGCAACATCCCTGGGATCAAAATTCAGGCCGCGCTTTGCCAACCGGTTCCATATTTATGACCGTCGTGTCTGTGTGTGAGTGTCTGTGGGTTAAGCAATCCTCTTTTTTTTTTTTTAATTTGATTTAGATGCCCCCCTTCTCCGGAGACTCAGGGCAGCTTACAATGCGCTAAGCAATAGCCTTCATACTTTTGTATATTTATACAAAGTCAGCTTATTGCCCCCACAAACTGGGTCCTCATTTCACCTACCTTAGAAAGGATGGAAGGCTGAGTCAACCTTGAGCCTTGGAGAGATTCGAACCAGCAGTAAATTGCAGGCAGCTATGTTAATAACAGGGTGCTTAGACCACTGTACCGTCAAGGCTCTTGTTATGCGACCTTCCGGACAAGCAAAAAAAAAGTCCATGGGGGAAGCCAGATTACGGGGTTCACTTAACATCAACAAGCGCAGCGACTCGCTTTTATTTTATTTATTTTATTTTATTTCGAATTTATATACCGCACCTTCTCCCGAGGGACTCTCAGGGCGGTGTACAGCCAGATAAAAACATACTATACAAACATTAAAAAAACAATTATATTAATTTGGCCCCAATTTAAGATAACAAACCAATGAAAAATTAAAAAATATGTTAAAAAATATGTTAAGCCAGCCCGGCTTGCTGAAAAAAAGAAAGTTTTAAGGGCACGGCGGAAGGCACCGAAGTCTTGGATTCTCCTTAACTCTGGGGGCAGCTGATTCCAGAGGGTAGGTGCCCCCCACTCATTAACAACGAATGGCGAGGGAGGTCGTAAAACGGGGGGCAACCACCATCTGGCTTAGCAATGGAAATTTGGGTGTGTGTGTGTGTGTTTTGTGTTGTGTTTCGGTCGTAAGTCGAGGACTACCTCTATGACAGGCCCAAGACCCCCTCCCTGTAGCCAAATTTCAACCCCCCACCCACCCCTCCACTCATCTGACTGGATCCTCCAAGTCCTGAGACCCCCCTCCCTTCCTCCCTCCAGATAAAGACCCCCCACATTTCTTCTCCTCCCCACCCTTCATATCATAAACCCCCCCACCCCTCCCCCCCATTCAAAGGGGCATCCCCATATCTGCTTCCCCCAACTCAGCCCCCTCCCCTCAATTCCCCTGCTTTCCCCCCCCCACACTCTTGGACTGAAGCAGCACCCCCCCCCCACCCTTAAAGACAGCAAGCCCCCCTCCCCACTGTTGCTTTGTAGTACTACAATACCCATGTTCAAGTATTACAAAGCCCATGCTGCGCAGCCTTCAGGCTTCTCCTCCCCCCCACCCTCCTCACCAGGCCCAAAGACAGGCGCAGCCCCCTCCTCAGCAAGCCCCCCCCTCCCTTCTTTCCCCCCCCCCCACAAGACCCAAAAGAGCGGCTACCTTTCCGCCTGAAGAAAGACATGGCGGCGCCGGCGGGTCAGGCCTAGGCCTTCCCTCAGGGCTGCTGGGTCTCCTTCCTCTTCCTCCTCCCGCCGCCGCCTCCCGCGCCCCACACCGAGGCGGAGGAGGAGGCGGCAGCCGCCATGTTGTCAACAGCGGCGGCCGCGGCGCAGGCTCCTTCTTCCGGGCGGCGACGGCGCGCAAAGCCTCTCGGGAAATTAAAAAAAAAAAGGACCGGCCCGGAAGTCCTTGGTTGTCAAGGGCAAGGACCAATCAAAGAGCGGGATGGAAAGGAGGAGGCGAGGCGTTTGGGAGAGGCCATCTTGGAACAGGGCGCCCGGCGGCAGGAGGGTGAAGGAGGCGGAGAGGCCATCTTTGAAGAGGGCGCGTTCTCCCTTTCGAAGCCGGCAGCAAAGAGAATCCCGCTCGTTTTAATAATTCCTGAAAATAGGAGCGGAAGCCCGTTCGGCCATGTTGGATAAGGGCAACTGCCCCATCCCTAGGATAACCTTCTGTATAATATCTGCAATTTACAGAGATTTAAAAAGAAAGTTATCTGCAAAATGTGTAATAGATAGATAGATAGATAGATAGATAGATAGATAGATAGATAGATAGATAGATAGATAGATAGAGATAGAGATATAAAAAAGGGTCGGAATAGCCTCAAGCATCCTTTGCAATGTATTGGTTTCCCCTAAACTCAGATTGATGGGAGTTTCCCCTAAGATCAGATTGATGGGAGTTGTAGTCCAAACACTTGGGAAATGAAGGATGGTACCTAGTTTGGATAATGAAACGTCTGCAAGAAAACAAGCGAGCTCAGAGAGCACCAAGGACCCTCACACTTGGGAAATGTGTATTTTTAAAGCAAAGTAGGGGCTCCCCCATAAACTCCCAATATTTGAAGTGCTGTCACAGGGAAGAGGGTGTGTGAAAAAGCCTATGCCCCACCCACAGAAGAATGAAATATTTTGGGAAATATTAAAAAAAAAAAGGTAGAATGTTATATTTCCCTAAAGGAGAAATGGAGAAGCATGTTTTTTAGAGGCAGAAAGCAGACCCCCAAATCTTCCCTAACAGCTCACAGCAGATGCCAGCACTTAAGAAGGGCTTCTTGAAAGAGGAAGCCGACTATCTAGATGGCTCCGTTCATAAGCAAAGCAAACACTGCCAGCAGAAGCCCATTCAAGGCAGGAGATTTCGAAACTCCCCTGTGGCAAAGTTTGACAGCTGACGAAAACAGTAATAGAATTAGAACAAGCAACCCCTCACCCAAGATCCAACGCAGGACGAAAGCCATGAGCCACAATTGGAATTGCCCAACAGCCTTTTAGAAACACAAAGCCCATATTGCACAAATCCCAAACTTCACAGTTACAGAAACTATAAAGATCTGTCCACCTATTCAGCATTTGCTCAGCTGTCCCAGAATTACATGTGGTTCGTGGTTCTGCTTCATCAATAAAGGGAACTTTTCTTTCCAATCAGCCTCCATTTTATTTCCAGCGTCTTTCTCTTGGCTTGGAACTAAACCAGATGGATTTTCCTTCCAACAAGGACTTCGATTTTTATCTATTTATTTATTATTAAATTGGTTTGCCACCCATTTCGGTCCAAGATCGCCCTGGGCAGCTTACAACATCAAAACAAAATCATATACAGGTAGTTCTCGACTTACGACCACAATTGAGCCCAAAATTTCTCATGCTTAAATTAACAAAAGAGCTTAAAGAAAAAGAGGATACGGAATATTATATAATCTAGCAGAAATGGTATAAGTGGCTGGAGAATAGGAATAGGAATAACTGAGAAGAAAAATAGGGGTGAAATGTAAAAAAGGAAAGAATGAATATGTCAATGTATAGAAAATATAAAGTCTTAATAAATATACTGTCATTAAAAGAGAAAGGACAAGAAGAAACTGGAATAATATAAAGGGAAAAGGGAGAAAATGTAAATACTAGAAGATCATCACGAAATAGCTGTTAAGAGAGTATAAATATCAGGGGTGAAATCCAGCAGGTTCTGACAGATTCTGGAGAACTGGTAGCAGAAATTTTGAATAGTTCAGAGAACTGGCAAATACCACGTCTGGCTGGTCCCAGAGTGGGATGGGAATGGAGATTTTGCAGTATCATTCCCCTGCCATGCCCACCAAGCCACACCACACCCACCAAGCCACACCCACAGAACCGGTAGTAAAAAAATTTGGATTTCACCACTGATATACATAGAGAGAAATAGAATAGAGTAGAGTAGAGTAGGAATAGAATGGAATGGAATGGAATGGAATGGAATGGAATAGAAATAGAAATAGAAATACAGTAGAATAGAATAGAATAGAATAGAATAGAATAGAATAGAATAGAAAAGAACAGAGTAGAAATAGAACAGAAATAGAATAGAATAGAATAGAACAGAGTAGAAATAGAATAGAACTACAATAGAATACAGTAGAGTAGAAATAGAATAGAACAAGAAAGAATAGAATAGAATAGAATAGAATAGAATAGAATAGAATAGAATAGAATAGAATAGAATAGAATAGAATAGAATAGACACAGTTGGAAGGGACCTTGGAGGTCTTCTAGTCCAACCCCCTGCTTAGTCAGGAAACCCTACACCCCTTTAGACAAATGGTTATCCAATCTCTTCTTAAAAACTTCCAGTATTGGAGCATTCACAACTAACTTTGTTTGATATGACAAAGAAGACTGGATCATTTTGAGGGACCCAAAACCTTTTTTTTTTCCCCTTTTGAAAATTACTTTGTTTTGTAGCTGCTGTTGCAAAATACCCGGAGCCTGGAAAGATTTGGGTACCGCTCAAAAGCCAGGCTCAGATGGCTCTCTTCAAAAACACAAGGGGGCGCCCGGGAATGTGATTTCTGCAAGCAAAATGAAATTTCCCTTGCTCAGTTTTACAATTTAGAGCAGTATTTCTCAAACAGGGTGATTTGAAGTTGTATGTATGTCAACTCCCAGAATTCCCCAGACAGAATAATTTAAGATGAGTGGACTTCAATTCCCAAAATTCTCCAGCCAATATACCTTAAGATAGGTTGATTTCCATTCCCAGAATTCTCCAGCCAGCATACTTTAGTATGGGTGGACCGTGGACTTCAATTCCCAGAATTCCCCAGCAAGCATACTTTAAGATGGGCAGACTTAAATTCCCAGAATTCAACAGTCAACATAATTTAAGGTGGGTAGACTTCAACTCCCAGAATTCCCCAGCCATCATGCCTTAAAATAGGTTGACGTCCACTCCCATAATTCCCTAGCCAGCATATTAACCAAATTAAAAATTGATCCATACAGATATTCTAATCTAGTGTTTCTTAATCTCAGTTTTTAATCTTAATCTCAATTTTTACCAGAGAGCTCTGGTAGCACAGCAGACTAAAACACTGTTATTAACATCAGCTGCCTGCAATTACAGCAAGTTCAAATCTCACCAGGCTCAAGGTTGACTCAGCCTTCCATCCTTTCTAAGGTAGGTAAAATGAGGACCCAGATTGTGGGGGCAATAAGCTGACTTTGTATAAAATATACAAAAGTATGAAGGCTATGTATTGTAAGATGCACTGAGTCTCCGGAGAAGGGCGGCATATAAATCAAATTAAAAAAAAAATGTCCAACTTCAACCCCCAGAATTCCCCAGGCCAGCTGAAGTCCACCCATCTTAAAGTTGCTAAAGTTGAACAATTGTGATTTAGCAAGTATACATTTTTAAAAGAATAAATAAAAATTGTGAGGTGCATAGGCTAAGAAAATGTGATGGCAATTTATTTTTTATTTATTTATTTTTATATGCCGCCCTTCTCCGGAGACTCAGGGCGGCTTACAATGCGTTAAGCAATAGCCTTCATACTTTTGTATATTTTATACAAAGTCAGCTTATTGCCCCCACAATCTGGGTCCTCATTTTACCTACCTTAGAAAGGATGGAAGGCTGAGTCGACCTTGAGCCTGGTGAGAATTGAACTCACAGTAATTGCAGGCAGCTGGATGTTAAATGCTGCCTTAGTAGGAGGCATTAGCCTCCTACGCCACTCAGGCTCCTTATGAATTAAATTTATTCATATTCTACTTTTCTGCCTGATGCATTATCTCTAATATCGCACATATTATCTTAAGAAGCAACCAAGAACACCATCAATACCTGCGAAAGCTTTTTAAAAAGATTTTTATTGTTATATTTAATAGGAATATTCCAATCAGTACTACACTGAAATATGAATTCCAGTGCATGAGAATAACGTATTTTCACTGTTATTAGAAAACAGTGTAGTAGACAAAGGCAGGACAAGAAGCAATGGATGGAAACTAATCAAGGAGGAATTGAGGAGAAACTTCCTACAGTGAGGACAATTAACCAGTGGAACAGCCTGCCACCAGAAGTTGTGCATACTCTACTCCACCACTGGAGGTTTTTAAGAAGAGACTGGACAGTCACTTGTCTGATATGGTATTAGGCCTCCTGCTTTGAGCAGGGGGCTGGACTAGAAGACCTCCAAGGTCCCTTCCATCTCTATGCTGATTGCATATTGTGGCTACCTGTCCTTTCAGTCCACGAAAAGCCGAGTCTCGCTTAGATCTGTGTGCAGAGTTCACCACACTCCTCAAAGAGCCTTGGTGGCGCAGCAGACTAAGTGCTGTTATGTAGCACTTAGCTGCCAGCTGCCTGCAATTAGCGCAAGTTCAAATCTCACCAGGCTCAAGGTTGACTCAGCCTTCCATCCTTCCGAGGTAGGTAAATTGAGGACCCGGATTGTGGGGGCAATAAGCTGACTTTGTAGAAACACCGTTTATGGGGGGGGGGCGGCAAAAAGCCCTAATAAGCAGGTATATACAATACAAAAGAATGAAGGCTATTGCTATAAGTGCATTGTAAGCCGCCCTGAGTCTCCGGAAAAGGGCGGCATATAAATTGAACTAATAAATAAATAAATAAGTTATCCTCGCCAATCATGATTATGCAGCCCGATGATCACAGATCAGCTGTGCTATCAAAAGCTGCAAAGCACAAGCCTGGCCGCTAGAGGGCAGCAACGCCTTACAATACAGCGTGGTTTCCCTTGCTGACTCTCCTAGAGGCCAGGTTGGGTACTGTCCCCATTTTACAGAAGGCGCTGTCCGCGTGTTGAGCCTTCCCACGTTCTTCTTCCCAGGAGCCGCTGATCCTGCCATTCACTGCAAGCCCAACAGACGGGCGGGCGGAATCCCCAGCTTTAGGCACTGAAGGCGGAGTTCCCAGTCGTGGGAAAGCCTGGGGAAGGGTCTCTCTGGTTCAAAGTCGGTCATTTACGAGACGGCCTTCTGCCACCAGTAGCCTCTCACCGACCAGTACGCTCCCATAGAGAGGGGCTCCTCAGGGTGCTGTCGGTCAAACAATGTCGACTGGCGGCCCCCAGGGAGCCTTCTCTGTGGGGGCAGCCGCCATCTGGAACGAGCTCCCCCCCCCTCGGAGATACAGAGGATCCCGGATTTGCGCACTTTCCGCCGTGCCCTCAAAACATTCTTATTCCAGCAGGCTGGTCTGGCCTAACTCTCCCTTTTAAATTTGTTTTAAATTTGTTTGTGGGCCAATAGTACGTAATGCATTAAATAGTATTTAATTGCTTAACGCATTGTAAGCCGCCCTGAGTCTCTGGAGAAGGGCAGCATATAAATCAAATTAAAAAATAAAAATAAAAATGTATTTTTAAATGGTTTTTTAACGTTTGTACTATGTGTATTTTATCTCTTGGCTGTTCACCGCCCTGAGTCCTTCGGGAGTAGGGCGGTATATAAATTAAATTAAATTAAATTAAATTAAATTAAATTAAATTAAATTAAATTAAATTAAATTAAATTAAATTAAATTAAATTAAATTAAATTAAATTAAATTAAATTAAATAAATAAATAAATAAATAAATATTCCCCATCCTGGGAATCCCCCCTCCCTCTTATTCCCAGAGGGGAATAAATTATCTATCTATCTATCTATCTATCTATCTATCTATCTAAATAAATAAATAAATAAATAAATAAATATTCCCCATCCTGGGAATCCCCCCTCCCTCTTGTTCCCAGAGGGGAATAAATTATCTATCTATCTATCTATCTATCTATCTATCTATCTATCTATCTATCTATCTATCTATCTAAATAAATAAATAAATAAATAAATAAATATTCCCCATCCTGGGAATCCCCCCTCCCTCTTGTTCCCAGAGGGGAATAAATTATCTATCTATCTATCTATCTATCTATCTATCTATCTATCTATCTATCTAAATAAATAAATAAATAAATAAATAAATAAATAAATAAATAAATATTCCCCATCCTGGGAATCCCCCCTCCCTCTTGTTCCCAGAGGGGAATTAATTAATTAATTAATTAATTAATTATAATAAATAAATATTCATAATAAATAAATAAATAAATAAATAAATAAATAAATAAATAAATATATTCCCCATCCTGGGAATCCCCCCCTCCTTCGGGAGCAGGGCGGCATATAAATTTAATAAATAAATAAATAAATAAATAAATAAATAAATAAATAAATAAAGACCCTCCCCATCCTGGGAATCCCCCCCCCCTCTCTCCCTCTTGTTCCCAGCTTGGCTTTTCACTAGGAAGGGGAGAGAAAGAAAGAGAGAGAGAGAGAGAGAGAGAGAGAGAGAAAGGGAGATTTTTCCCTAGAGAAAGGAGAAGGGGAGAAGACCCCCCCCCCGCACCTACCCACCCACGCTTCCCCCCTCCCCCTTTGCCGGGTGGGCTAACGCAGGCGGGTGGGGCCGCCCTGCACGTGATGGGGGAGCCGGCTCCAAAGAGACGCCCACCGGGAAGGCGAGGCAAGAAGCGGCCAGGCGGGAGGAAAGGAGGCACCTGCGAGCGCCGGCTCCTGCCGGGGAGCCGCGATCGCGAGTGGGTCGCTGCGTGGGTGGGGGTCCCATGCCTCCCCGCCGCAAGAAGAAGAAGAAGAAGAAGAAGGCGGCAACGGCTGGCAGCGGCGGGCAGGCGGCTGCAGCCCTGGCATCGGCCCGCCCGCCGCCCCACGCCGCGGCTCTGCCCAGGATGTTCAGCGGCGTGGGTTGCTTCTGGCTCCTCTTGTCCTCCTGCCTGGTGGCCGTTTGCAGCTTCGGCTTCCTCTCGCCCGCGTGGATCGTCCGGCAGCGAGGCGGCGGCGGCGGCGGTGGGCGGCGGTGGGGAGGAGGAGGAGGAGGAGGAGGGAGCCCCGCGCCCGGCTCCGTGGAAAGCATCGGCGGCGTGGGCGAAGTCACCTTCGGCTTGCTCTGGCACTGCTCGGAAGCCCCGCGGCACCTGGAGCCCTGCGATGCCCTGGGGGGCTTCGGCCAGATCCCTTCCGCCTCCTGGCAGGTGAGACAACCCCCTCCTCCCGGGCTGCGTGGGTACGTGCGTGGGTGGGTGTCTCGCCGGTGGGGTGGGGGTAGAAGTTGCTCCCCGCGCTGTGGGGCAAAGACGGGAGGGCGTTGCGAGCTCCATCCTTGCCGTGACAATAACGAGGTGGAGTGACTTCCTCTTCCCCACTCACCCACCCGCGATCGCGGCCCGCCGCGTGTCCATCCTCGGTGTCTGGATGGGACGGGGTGGGGTGGGGGTAGAACTTGCTCCCCGCGCTGTGGGGCAAAGACGGGAGAGCTCCATCCTTGCCGTGACAATAACGAGGTGGGGGTGACTTCCTCTTTCCCACTCACCCACTCGCGATCGCGGCCCGCCGCGTGTCCATGCTCGGTGTCTGGATGGGACGGGGTGGGGTGAAGGTAGAATTTGCTCCCCGCGCTGTGGGGCAAAGACGGGAGGGCGTTGCGAGCTCCATCCTTGCCGTGACAATAACGAGGCGGGGGTGACTTCGGCTTTCCCACTCACCCACTCGCGATCGCGGCCCGCCCGGTGTCTGGATGGGACGGACGGGAGGATGGATTCAGGGGTGGGCTTTAAGGATTCCCTTCCACCCCACACACACACACACACAACCCGGTCCGACCCTTAGCCCAGCTTTTCTACCTGCGGTGGGTGGGATTCCCCGCAAAATTAAGTGCCCCGTGGGGTTTTAACCCGTGAACCCGCCTTGGAGGAAAGAAGGAAAGGGAGGGTTTTGACAAGTCTTTGTAATTTTACTCCTTTCCTGCGTGGGAGCCTTGCAGCCTCAGTGGGTTAGCTTGGAGACTATAATAATAATAATAGCAACAATGCAAAGACCTGCAAATAGGAGCCTTGGTAGCGCAGCATACTAAAGCACTGTTATTAACATCAGCTGCCTGCAATTACTGCAAGTTCAAATCTCGCCAGGCTCAAGGTTGACTCAGCCTTCCATCCTTTCTAAGGTAGGTAAAATGAGGACCCAGATTGTGGGGGCAATAAGCTACAATAGAATACAGTAGAGTAGAGTAGAAATAGAATAGAACAAGAATAGAGAAGAGTAGAGTAGAGTAGAAATAGAGTAGAGTTGGAATAGAATAGAATAGAATAAAATAGAATAGAGCAGAATAAACACAGTTGGAAGGGACCTTGGAGGTCTTCTAGTCCAACCCCCTGCTTAGTCAGGAAACCCTACACCCCTTCAGACAAATGATTATCCAATCTCTTCTTAAAAGGGCCTGGTGGCTCAGCAGACTAAAGCACTGTTAAGTAACACCAGCTGTCTGCAATTACTGTAAGTTCGAATCTCCCCAGGCTCAAGGTCGACTCAGCCTTCCATCCTTTCTAAGGTAGGTAAATTGAGGACCCAGTTTGTGGGGGCAATAAGCTGACTTTGTATAAATATACAAAAGGATGAAGGCTATTGCTTAACGCACTGTAAGCCGCCCTGAGTCTCCGGAGAAGGGCGGCATATAAATCAAATAAAAAAATAAAAAATAGAAACAGGACGACTCTGGCAAAGGAAAGCCAAGATGATCCCAATAGTCACAGGCGTCTTAGGTGCAACCCCAAAACATCTGGAGCACCTCTGGAATATCATCGGCATTGACCAAACCCCCTTCCGTCAATTGCAAAAGGCAGCTTGGCCGTTCCAGCTTACATCCTACAAACTATACCTTTTAAACTATACCATTTAAACAACCAAAGACCTACATACAAACACCGCGAAAACCTCAGAAAATACATACATATATATACATATATACATATATACATATATATACATATATATATATATATATATAAAATTTGATTTATATGCTGCCCTTCTCCGGAGACTCAGGGCGGCTTACAATGCGTTAAGCAATAGCCTTCATCCTTTTGTATATTTATACAAAGTCAGCTTATTGACCCCACAAACTGGGTCCTCAATTTACCTACCTTAGAAAGGATGGAAGGCTGAGTCGACCTTGAGCCTGGCGAGATTCGAACCTGCAGTAATTGCAGGCAGCTGGTCTTAATAACAGGGTGCTTTAGACCACTGTACTACCAAGGCTCTTTATTTATCGGTCTTAAAGTCCTTGGGATGGATTTAAAAAAATGCCATATATACAGTTGGAACCTCCAGGTGACTGTGCGAGGAACAATAATCCTCATGAAAAGATCAGCCTGGGCATGGCCGGTGAAATCAGCTTGTAGCCATTAACTGGGTTAAGAGTAATGGAGTCGGAAGGGATCTTGGAGGTCATCTAGTCCAACCCCCTGCTCACCGCAGGAGACCCGTACTAGGGATTTGAACCCGCTGACCTATCTGATCAACGAGCTCAGCGTCTTAGCCACTGAGCCAGCTTAGTCAGGGTTAGACTAAGTTTTCTTTTTTTTTTTTTTTTTAAAGTGGCTTGCCCTTTGGGCTCCCAATGGTGGGTTGTTACAAGACGGGACTTCAGCACCCTTCGTGTCCCAGTTTTGTGTGAGTTGCGGCGCAGTTGTGCGACGGGCGTCTGTTCGGGTGAGACGAGAAGGCAGCTAAATGTGCCTTTTGCCCGCTTAAAATAGAGCCTTGGTGGCGCAGCAGACTAAAGTGCTGTTAAGTAGCACCAGCTGCCTGCAATTACTGCGAGTTCAAATCTCACCAGGCTCAAGGTTGACTCAGCCTTCCATCCTTCCGAGGTAGGTAAAATGAGGACCCGGATTGTGGGGGCAATAAGCTCACTTTGTATAAAAAAAAGAACATCGCTTAGGAGGGGCCGAAAGCCCTACTAAGCAGGTATATAGAAAAAATATGAAGACTATTGCTTAATGCATTGTAAGCTGCCCTGAGTCTCCGGAGAAGGGCGGCATATAAACCGAACCAATAAAAAATAAATAAATAAATAAATAAATAAATAAATAAATAAATAAAATGAATGAATGAATGAATAAATAAATAAATAAATAAATAAATAAATAAATAAATAAATAAATATGAATAAATAAATAAATAAATAAAAATGAATAAATAAATAAAAATAAAGAAATAAATAAAGAAATATAAAGAAAGAAAGAAAGAAAGAAATAATAGAGTATAAAATCGCTGCAAACTAGGAGAGACAATCCACGATAAAGCCAGAAATTCAAATAAGGTGTTAAAAGTTAATCCAGTCGCAATGTGGGTTTATGGCAGGCTTTAAAAAAAATTCCTCATCTCTGGTATGGGTTTTATTTTATTTTATTAAGGCAACGGGATGTGAATTTAAAAAAAGAGAAGCGGCTGAGAATGGGCTGTTAGCCCCCCTCCCCAAAAGACCCCCACGCCTGTTAAAATGGGCAGGCATGGCTTCAACAGGTACTCTCCATATCAGGCAGGGAGTCGGGGGTATTTTTGTGAGCGTCCTTCTGACGGTGTACGGTCGGTCGTTCATGGATCGGTTTGTTTATTTTTTTTGTTTTGTTTTCGCCCTGCGTTCTTTTGTTGGAGCGTGTGCTGTGTGTGCGGTTGTGGTGGCAGAGAAAGGACAAAAGAGTCTGGGGTCCTTTAGCAGGGAAGCCCATTTCATGGGCTGTTTGATTCCACCACTAGCCAAGCTGACGCCCTTCCCTGTAGAAACGACAATTTACGAATGTTATTCGTAACATTCAGTGGGCCTGGCTGGGTTGTAGGTCCTTTCCTTCCTTCCTTCCTTCCTTCCTTCCTTCCTTCCTTCCTTCCTTCCTTCCTTCCTTCCTTCCTTCCCTTCCTATGATTTTCTTTCTTTCTTTCTTTCTTTTTCTTTCTTTCTTTCTTTCTTTTTCTTCCTTCTTTCCTTCCTTCCTTCCCTTCCTATGATTTTCTTTCTTTCTTTCTTTCTTTCTTTCTTTCTTTCTTTCTTTCTTTCTTCTTTCTTTCCTTCCTTCTTTCCTTCCTTCCTTCCCTTGCTCCCTCCCTTTGCTTCCCTTCCTATGATTTTCTTTCTTTTTTCTTTCTTTCTTTTCTTCCTTCCTTCCCTTCCCTTCCTATGATTTTCTTTCTTTCTTTCTTTCTTTCCTTCCTTCCTTCCCTTCCTATGATTTTCTTTCTTTCTTTCCTTCCTTCCTTCCCTTCCTATGATTTTCTTTCTTTCTTTCTTTTTTCTTTCTTTCTTTTTTCTTTCTTTCTTTCTTTCCTTCCTTCCTTTCCTATGATTTTCTTTCTTTCTTTCTTTCCTTCCTTCCTTCCCTTCCTATGATTTTCTTTCTTTCTTTCCTTCCTTCCTTCCCTTCCTATGATTTTCTTTCTTTCTTTCTTTCCTTCCTTCCTTCCCTTCCTATGATTTTCTTTCTTTCTTTCCTTCCTTCCTTCCCTTCCTATGATTTTCTTTCTTTCTTTCTTTCCTTCCTTCCTTCCCTTCCTATGATTTTCTTTCTTTCTTTCTTTCTTTCTTTCTTTCTTTCCTTCCTTCCTTTCCTATGATTTTCTTTCTTTCCTTCCTTCCTTCGTTCCTTCCTTCCTTCCCTTCCTATGATTTTCTTTCTTTCTTTCTTTCTTTCTTTCTTTCTTTCTTTCTTTCTTTCTTTCTTTCTTTCTTTCTTCCTTCCTTCCTTCCTTCCTTCCTTCCTTCCGTAATTATTTTTACAAATAACTCTAGGTCAGTGATGGCGAACCTTTTTGGCACCGAGTGCCCAATCTGGAACATTTGTGCATGTCTGCGCACTGGAGCACCGGAAACCCGAAGAGCCGCTGGCTGGCACGTACATGCCTGTTTTTTCGCCATTTCTCAGGCTGTTTTGGGGGCCTGTTTTTCGGCCGGTTTTCAGGCCGTTTTCCAGGCTGTTTTCCGGTGCTCCAGTGCCTGTGAAGACCAGCTGGCCGGCACGCCAGAAACCAGAATAGCAACTGGCGATGGCACACATGTCCACAGAGAGGGCTCGGCATGCCACCTCTGGCACGTGTGCCATAAGTTCACCATCACGGCTCCAGGTAGTGCACATGGTCCTTCCCTTTCCTATTTTCCCCACAGCAACTACCTCGCAAGGGAGTGGCCCAAAGTCACCTAGCTGTTTTCATGACTAAGGCAGGACTAGAACTCATCATCTCCGGACAATTGGCCCAAAGTCATACAGTTGCTTTAATGACTAAGGCGGGACTAGAACTCACCGTCTCCCGGTGATTGGCCCAAAGTCATCCAGTTGCTTTAATGACTAAGGCGGGACTAGAACTCACTGTCTCCCGGTGATTGGCCCAAAGTCATCCAGTTGCTTTAATGACTAAGGCGGGACTAGAACTCACCGTCTCCCGGTGATTGGCCCAAAGTCATCCAGTTGCTTTAATGACTAAGGCGGGACTAGAACTCACCGTCTCCCGGTGATTGGCCCAAAGTCATCCAGTTGCTTTAATGACTAAGGCGGGACTAGAACTCACCGTCTCCCGGTGATTGGCCCAAAGTCATCCAGTTGCTTTAATGACTAAGGCGGGACTAGAACTCACCGTCTCCCGGTGATTGGCCCAAAGTCATCCAGTTGCTTTAATGACTAAGGCGGGACTAGAACTCACCATCTCCCGGTGATTGGCCCAAAGTCATCCAGTTGCTTTAATGACTAAGGCGGGACTAGAACTCACCGTCTCCCGGTGATTGGCCCAAAGTCATCCAGTTGCTTTAATGACTAAGGCGGGACTAGAACTCACCGTCTCCCGGTGATTGGCCCAAAGTCATCCAGCCTGCTTTCATGACTAAGGCGGGACTCCTGGAAGCACGAAGCCGAGAACACCAGCCTGAAGATGACGAATGAGACTTCGTCGAAACGTCGCCAAGACACTTCCAATTTTACGTGGGAGAAGACCCGAATAACCAAAAACCTACATATATATATATATATATATATATATATATATATATATATATGTTTTTCTTCTAGCCAGGTTTTCCCTACGTAGCCAAGGTTTTTTTGTAGCTCCAGCTCAGTACAAAAAAAACCTTGGCTACGTAGGGAAAACCTGGCTAGAAGAAAAACACACATAGACCCTACGAAGAAGTAAGAAAATTGATATATATATATATATATATATATATATATATATATATATATATATATATATATATATATATATGGGCTGCCCATCTCACTGTCAGGCGACTTTGGGCGGCTTAAGAATATATCTGTAAAACAGACTATGAAACAATAAGAAAAGACTTAACATTAAGGATTAAAACACCAAAATTCATGCACTTCTTCAGGGTGTCAGTCCCGAGAGCGAAATGCTGAACTTCGTTGGCCGAGGAGCAGATTGGCAGTTGTCCATCATCCTGTTCATGGTTGTCCCAAAGGTGCTTTTTTCAAGAGGCAACTGGATTTTCTTGTTGTTGTTGTTTTTCTTTTGAAGATGTTTCACTTCTCATCCAAGGAGCTTCTCCAGTTCTGGCTGAATGGTGGGGAATGGAAGGATTTCTACTCCTTGCAGACAGCTGGTCATTTGCATCCTTTTTAGAGGGTCGTTGAGGCCACTTGAAGCTTAATCTGTGTCCTCAGGGTCAGCTGAGTGGTGCAAATGGATGTGGAGGCTTCTTGGAACAGCTGGAACCATTCCTATGGTGTGCAAGTGAGTGGCAAGGGAGTGTTGCTACACGCTTTGTAACCTCCAGTCTCTGTTCAAAGAAAGCCACATGTAAAGCATTTCAGGAAATCCTCGGCTTACAACCATTTCTTAGTTCTTTTGTTTATGTAAGACCTCCCCCCCCCACGCCCCCAGCCGTGATACATTGATATGGTCTATATAAATTTCATAAATCAAAGATTTATTATAGGAGGCCGCATGGCCATTCTGGAGAAGCTCCCTTTATGTCTCTGCAAAAGGTCTTGTCTCTCACAGCTGTTCCGAGATCCCCAAAGAGAAAAGGATCTTCCGGCCTCCCCATTGATGGGAACAGGTGGTGGGGTGGCCCCCAATTTGTAAGAGGAAGGCTCATGATTGTGAGTTATAAAGTTATAAGTTTAATCGAGGAGAGAAGCAACCTGGAATTAAGGGGAAATTTCCTGACAGTTAGAAAGAATTAATCCGAGGAACAACTCGCTTCCAGAAGTTGTGAATGTTCCAACATTTTTAAGTTTTTAAGAAGATGTTGGATAACCATTTGAAATGGTATAGGGTTTCCTGCCTGAGCAGGGGGTTGAATATCTCCAAGGTCCCTTCCAACTCCATTCTGATTGATTCTGTTCTGTTCTGTTCTGTTCTGTTCCGTTCCGTTCCGTCCCGTCCCGTCCCGTCCCATATTTTCTATTCTATTCTATTCTATTCTATTCTATTCTATTCTATTCTATTCTATTCTATTCTATTCTATTCCATTCCATTCCATTCCATTCCATTCCATTCCATTCCATTCCATATTCTATTTCTATTTTATTTCATTCCATTCTATTCCATCCCATATTTTCTTTTCTATTCTATTCTATTCTATTCTATTCTATTCTATTCTATTCTATTCTATTCTATTCTATTCTATTCTATTCTATTCCATCCCATCCCATCCCATCCCATCCCATCCCATCCCATATTTTCTATTCTATTCTATTCTATTCTATATTCTATATTCTATATTCTATATTCTATTTCTATTTCTATTTCATTCCATTCTATTTCATCCCATATTTTCTTTTCTATTCTATTCTATTCTATTCTATTCTATTCTATTCTATTCTATTCTATTCTATTCTATTCTATTCCATTCCATTCCATTCCATTCCATTCCATTCCATTCCATTCCATTCCATTCCATTCCATATTCTATTTCTATTTCATTCCATTCTATCCCATATTTTATTTTATTTTATTTTCTATTCTATTCTATTCTATTCTATTCTATTCTATTCTATTCTATTCTATTCTATTCTATTCTATTCCATTCCATTCCATTCCATTCCATTCCATTCCATTCCATATTCTATTTCTATTTCTATTTCTATTTCATTCCATTCTATTCTATCCCATATTTTCTTTTCTATTCTATTCTAAAATGCTTTTAAAAGTAAAAAAAAAAAGCCTCCGATGATCGTGTGGCTCAGCTGGGATCATCAGAGGCTTTTAAAAAAAAAAGAAAGCCTCTGCCAGTCAGGCAAGTCAGCTGGGATCATCAGAGGCTTTTAAAAGCATTTTTTTACAACTTCTTCAGCTGAAGAGGTTGTAGAAAAAATGGTTTAAAAAAAAAAAAGTTGGCCACACCCACTCAGTCATTACCCCCCCCACACACACACCAAGCCACGCCCACAGAACTGGTAGTAACAAATTTTACATTTCACCACTGCCTTGTATAGATCTCATCCCTGAGCAGGGGGGTTGGATTGGATGACCTCCAAGGTCCCTTCCAACTCTTGTTACTGTCACTATATTTTATATTTTATTTTATTATCTTTATTATCTTATTACTATTCCATTTAGAAGCTACCCATGGCCCTCACAGAGTGACTCTGGGCAATGTGTAGATTTTATTAATTTATCAATTGGTAGTCCTCGACTTACAACAGTGACCATTCAACGTGACCACGGCACTGGAAAAATGTGACTTATGACCGTTTTTCACATGTACGCTTTGCAGCATCCCCATGATCATGTGATCAAAATTCAGATTCTTGGCAACTGGCTCATATTTATGACGGTTGCAGTGTCCCGGGGGTAACATGATTCCCTTTTACGACCTTCTGACGAGCCAAGTCAATGGGGAAAGCCCGATTCCCTTAACAACCGGGTTACTAACTTATCAACTGCGGTGACTCACTTAACAACGGTGGCAAGAAAAGTCGTAAAATTCACTTAACGAATGTGTCTCGCTTAACAAGATGAATTGTGGGCTCAATTGTGGTCGTAAGTCGAGGACTACCTGTACAAGTGACCTCGCTAGGTTAGGTTTGTCTAAAGCATCACACATGCCACTTTCCAGTTTTTGATACAGGCGTTATAAAAGCCAATTAAAGCGATCAAAAGGAAGCTGCCTACTTGACCATCGTGCCGATGGGGTGCTTCCTGTATGCTCCATTTCCTTTCAAATTTAAAGCCCAGCGCACGGATTCATCCAAGGTTGGCCTTGAAATATTAAACATAATAATAATCTCTCTGAAACACCTCGGTGCTCTGCCTCTTGTCAAAATTATTTCCTGACCTGGTGATTTCTAACAAAGGAGAATAGCTCATCTCTGTGGGCAGATTCAACAAATACATTTGTTGTTGCTAGTTACGAAGTCGTGTCCGACCCATCGCGACCCCATGGACCACGTTCCTCCAGGCCTTCCTGTCCTCTACCATCCTCTGGAGTCCATTTAAGCTCACGCCGACTGCTTCAATGACTCCATCCAGCCACCTCCTTCTCTGCCGTTCCCCTTCTCCTTTTGCCCTCCACCTTTCCAAGCATTAGGCTCTTCTCCAGGGAGTCCTTCCTTCTCATTAGGTGGCTCATTATTTTGAGTTTCCTTTTCAGGATCTGGCCTTGGAAAGAGCAGTCAGGGTTGATCTCCTCTAGGACTGACCGGTTGGATCGCCTTGCAGTCCAAGGGACTCGCAGGAGTCTTCTCCAGCACCAAGAGTTCAAAAGCCTCCATTCTTTGGCCTTCTCCGCCTTTCTTGTGGTCCAACTTTCACAGCCATAGCCTGTGACATAACAAATACATTACATTTGGTAAATCTAGTGCTGAGCGCTTTGTAATTTGAAATGATGTCATTGACTGTGGAAACCTGTGGTGAACCGTACTGCTTAACTGACTTGGGCATGGTTATGCAAAAAGAGGAATTTTTTTTTTTTAATTTGATTTATATGGCGCCCTTCTCCGGAGACTCAGGGCGGCTTACAGTGCGTTAAGCAATGGCCTTCATACTTTTGTATATTTATACAAAGTCAGTTTATTGCCCCCATAAACTGGGTCCTCAATTTACCTACCTTAGAAAGGATGGAAGGCTGAGTCAACCTTGAGCCTGGCGAGATTCGAACTAGCAGTAATTGCAGGCAGCTGAATGATAATAACAGGCTATTAGTCTGCTGCGCCACCAGGCTCTATATGTGTATTATGAAGAGTTTAGGGCTAAAACAAAGTACGTGTCAGACTGCGGTGCTATCTCAAAATTAAATGAATTTCCAAACTGCCAATCTTTAAGGAAATCTTCCTTTAATTGAGCTCAGCCACCGGCTCATGACTCCGCGCGGACAAGACTGACCTTTTGCCCCCCAATCCCTCCCTTTCCGATCCCCAAATCTCTGCTTCTCATTGGCTGTCTTCCAAGTCATTCTTCAGACTTCTTTTCCTCGTCTTCTCCCAGGAATCTGCCCCCTTCCCCTCATTTCCACGACAACCGGGCTTCAAAGGGATTTAGCAGGCAAAAGTTTCAGAGTTTATCTTTCTCTCTCCTCTGCTCTCTCTCTATGCCAGCGTTGCAACGCTGACAGTACGGTAGCTTTTTTTTTTTTTTTAAAGAGGTTTCTTGATCTCTAAGGTCTTCTTGTGGCCTGTCAGCCGCTGGCCCCTCCAGCAGCCGAATCATAGGAGGAGGACTGGGAGCGTGGGAGTGAGGATCAGCATCAAGGCAACTTGAGAGCTCCGAGGGGGAAGAGGGAATGGAGCTGGCAGAGAGAGAGAGAGAGAGAGAGAGAGAGAGAGAGAGAGAGAGAGAGAGAGAGAGAGAGAGAGAGACGGAGCCTGGGCTGTCCGTCAGCCCTCAGATGGAGAGTCAACAGCCCCCAGGTCTGAAGGTGGCTGATGAGGAGGAGGAGGAACAGCTGAGTCCAGTGCCTGACGTTCGGATGCACAGAAGGCAGAGGAGAGGAGAGCAGTGGAAATCTATGGGCCGGTCCTTGGGATGGAAGAGCCACCGCTGCTAGCGAAGCCCCACCCTTGCTCTGACGATAAAAGACAGGGTGCGGAGATGAATAGACGTAGCAGACAACTATTCATCTCCCTGCCGGATGGACTTGTTAGCCTGCGGTGAGAGAGAAACTTTTTGCCGGGGCTGCCGGCGCAAAAAAAGAATCTTTGAGTTAACTTCTGAGGGTTGGTCGTGTTTGGGGAGCTAGGTCAGAACAGATCTCTATAGACAGTGACTGCAGACTTAACATTAAAAGATGCTTGGCCCTTGGAAGGAAAGCTATGACAAACCTAGACAACATATCAAAAAGCAGAGACATTGTTCGGTCCCCGTCCCACACGCACACACACCAACAGATGTTAAAGAGTTAAAGACCAAACCAGCCAGCAAAATCCTTTTCCTTAAGATAACGGAATTTGGCAACAGCCTAGTGGCTGCCTGCCAAGAGTTTATTACTTACGAAGAGGAGAGATAACTTCTCCCCGCTTCTGGTACATCAAAAGAAACAGCTCAATAAGTCAATCAAGTCCAAAGATAATCCAGCAAAGTCTATAGCAAAAGTCCGGCAATGCAGAATGGTGTGGAAGCTTTCAGCTTTGTTCGTCACAAGGTTTGACTGGCCACCATGCTCCCTTTTATACCCTGTGGGGTGTGGTCCAGTGACTCAGCCTAATCTCGGGCACGCCTTTTCTTCTGTTGCACGCGCTTATCTCTGTGACGCTGGCGTGGATCCAGCCAAGACTCATTACCCTCATCACTGTCCACCTGTGGCTGTGCGGACGTGCTTGGCCCCGGCCCTATCTCTTGCCCTTCGGTGGACACCGAAGGCATTGCCAGAGAGGAGGGTCCTGGAGAGGGAGGCCTTGCCAACTCCTCTCCTTCACTCTCGGAGTCCTCTCCTGCTGATGACACAGGCTCAGGTAACGGAGCCACAATAGACATCACCTTGCTGTCAAAGGTCCGTAGAGTCATAGCTATGGTTTTCCCAGTAGCTTCAGAGTTGGACCGTAAGAAAGGTTGAGCATCGAAGAATTGATGCTCTCGAATTGGGGTCTTGGAGAAGACTCCTGGGCTGCAAGGGGATCAAATCAGTCAACCCTAAAGAAAATCAACCCTGACTGTCCTAGGAAAAGACAGATGCTGAAATTGAAGCTCAAATACTTTGGCCACCTAATGGGAAGAGAGGACTCTTGTTGGGAAGACCCCAATGTTTTTATTTTGGCTGTACACCGCCCTGAGTCCTTCGGGAGAAGGGCGGTGTAAAAAATAATAATAATAAAAAAATGTTGGGAAAGATGGAAGGCAAAAGGAGAAGGACAGCAAAGGAGGAGATGGTGTCATCAACACAGTGAACATGATTTTAGGCAAACTCTGGAAGACAGGGGAGCCTGGAATGAGATGGTCCATGGGATCAGGAACAATCGGACAAAATTAGTGACTGAATAACACAAAAGAGTTTAGGGGTTTAGGGAGAGTTTCTTAAACTTGACAACTGGAAGATGTGCGGACTTCAACTCCCAGAATTCCCCAGCTGGGGAGTTCTGGGAGTTGAAGTCCGCACGTCTTCCAATTGCCAAGTTTGAGAAACTCTTGGTTAAGTAGTGAGAACTCAACTAAATTCCAACTATTCTACTTTAGTCTAGAGAAAAGAAGGACTAGGGATGACATTAGCAGTATTCCACTATTTGAGGGGCTGCCACAAAGAAGAGGGGGGGGGTCAACTTATCTTCCAAAGCACCTGAAGGCAGGACAGAAATAATGGATGGATACTAAGCAAGGAAAGAAGCAACCTGGAATTAAGGAGAAACTTCCTAAGAGTGAGAACAATTAACCAGTGGAACGACTTGCCACCAGAAGTTGTGGTTGTTCCATCGCTGGAGGTTTTTAAGGAGAGACTGGGCAGCCACTTGTCTGGAATGGTATAGGGTCTCCTGCTTGAGCAAGGGGCTGGACTAGAAGACCTCCAAGGTCCCTTCCAACTCTGTTCTGATTGATTGGTTCAGTATCTTGGATAGCTCCCTAGGACTTAATTAAGGAGAAACTTCCTAACAATTAACCAGTGGAACAGCTTGCCACCAGAAGTTGTAGGTGCTCCATGACTGGAGGTGTTTAAGAAGACTTCCTTCCTTCCTTCCTTCCTTCCTTCCTTCCTTCCTTCCTTCCTTCCTTCCTTCCTTCCTCATGACTAGAGGTTTTTAAGAAGAGACTGGACAACCGCTTGTCTGAAATGGTATAGGGCAGTGATGCCAGGAGAGGGGGGGCGGGGGAAGGTCATGCGCGCAGGTGCCCATGCGCATGTGCACGCAACCACCCCTCCTCCCACCCCGCTCCTGGCACATGATGGCCTGGTAGGCCTATTTTTCTTTCTTACCTGGCTCCAGATCCTCTCTATGCATCTGGGAAGGGCGAAAACAGCCTTTCCCA